>CM069916.1:74745585-75049585 GCA_036172215.1 Camellia granthamiana
TGAGCTGTCAAGAAAAGTAAGGTTCATTATGGATTTTCACCATCAGACGATATATTGGCTTGGTGAAAGTGGTGATGATTGCTCAGAAGGCTTTTTTCCTGATTTTCAGTTGATCGGTGATTGCATTTGACTTTTTTCTTTTGCCGTCAGAAGATGTCTTTTCATCCTTTCTTTGAATCCTTGCCGGTAGCTGAGCTGGTTTTGTTTCTTTAGTACCTCGTATATCATCTTCGATTTTGCAGTACTACTCTACTCGCCTTATCAAACTCCCCACATTGGTGAGTGGCTTCTTTGTTAAGGACTGTCAGAGCTTACTTTGGGGCTGTAATGCTAATTTGAATGAAACGACTGCCAGTTGCTCATTACAGTTATGGATCTCGTTATACGCTGCCCAGTAACTGGTGGAATATTCTCGTAGCCTCTCCATGTCGTCTTTTTTCATTGTGAGAAACACATCTACTTCCTTCGAGAGCTGGCTATTAGTGATGAAGCGTGAAAACGCTTGCTGTAACTATGCCTAGTCACGAATGGATCGGGCTTGCAACTTATAGTACCATCGCAATGCCATCTCTCCCAAACTTGAGGAAAAGATCTAGCACATGATCGGACCATTGCTGCTCCACAATGTCATGGCCTGGGTGTAATGCTGGATATGGCTAGTTAGATCGTCTTTACCATCGTACAAGTTGAATTTTGGCAAAGTGAACCTCTTCAGCGGGTCTGCACTATCTATTGCTCGGGAGAACATGGAGGCCAAATCTTCTATGAAAAGCTTTCGTCGAACAGGTTGTGGATTGCCCCTTGTTCTGACCATCAAGCCAACTTATCAAGTCATTCCTCTGATACTCCTGAGAATCTTCTCTTCTAGTAACCTAACCCTTCCTCTGCGTTTGGTCGAGGTTGCTACTAGTTGTTTGGCCAGCGGTCCGATGAAGGTTGGTTATTCTGTGGTCATTGGTAGTCCTTACTCGGGCGTTAGGTTTACCTTCGGCCAAGAGTAACACTTTTTTTAGGGCTTCCACCTATGTCATCAACCGTCTAACTGGCCGAGTTTGTTGATTTTCATAAGCTGGAAGAGGAATCGTTTTGGCTGAGTTTTCTTGTACACCCTTGAAATCATGGCCAAAGTTTTCACTAGCCATATTTCCAATCGACAAATTTTGATTGTCACTTGGGATCTCTTCTAGAGTAGGATGGATACTCATCTTTTCTCGAGTTTCCCACAGACGGCGCCAATTGTGGAAAGACGAAATTTATTCTCCACAGGGAAAGCGAGATGAGCTAATCCTTCCGAAGCTCTACAAAAAGACATCAAGCCGTTAGTGATCACTCCCGAGCAAATTAGGTTGGCAGGACCCTCCGACGGTTAAGTCAAAATAGTGTTTAGACATATTATATTGAAAAGAAAGACTAGTTATATTATTCTTTCTTACTTGCCATTTGTTGTTTCTGGTTCTTCTTTTTATAGTGTCTATACCTTGTATTTGGATCGTTGGATGACTGTCTTGATCCAACGGTACTTTATGCCCCCAGACCTTGGTCAAGCAAGTGGTGAAGCTGTCTCGATTGTCACTGTCAAATTGTTTCACTTTGGATGACTTACATTAGTTCAGATACTTATTCCTATCTTTGACCGACGGATCTTGCCTTATCAGATGATCATGTTGTTTGGATGCACTGATCCTACATCTCTATCTCTGTCAGTTTTGATCTTCATCATTTATTACAAATGGATCCAAGGGCTCGCCTTTATACTACAGATTTCCTTCTAGAAGGCGATCTTATTCAGACCTTTGATCACGTGACTTTGTCTCTTTACTTGATAGACTTATCGATGGTTTGGGTCTATCCCTCACTCTGGGGCTTGCTTGGTTGGGTTAAATGTTTTGGGCTATACATCCATTTCTTTGGGCTTTGGGTCAACATTTCTACCCTCCACAATTACAACTCGTAGGTTTTTTATATGAAATATATGCATATAAGTGGCACATGTCATAGTTTGAAAGTATAATTATAAATTTATTCAACTCAATGTGTTAATCTCAACTAATTCAATAATTATTTTCTGTCAAAAACACTAATGATATTATCAATTAAACCAAATTGATATAAAACCTAAAATTAAGAGTCAAAATTAAGTCAATTAAAAGTGTTAGGATCAAAATAACATAAGAAGCAAAATATAAAAATCACCGGTCTAATTTACCCTAAATAAAATATAAAAACTCTTAAAATCTTGTTGTACATCAAAGTGTACCAGTAAAGAGAATGTTACTTGCACGGAAACTGGTTAAATTCTTCAATGAATACAATCCCGATGGAATTTGACCTGAAAATTTGTTGTTGCTGATCCGGATTTCAGTTAAACTTGGTGATAGTATATTTGGAAGATGGCCAGAAAATTGATTCCCATCGAGCACAAGTATTGACAGAAGAGGAAGAGAGGTCAATTCTTCAGGAATTGTACCACTAAAGAAGTTGTTACTTGCGCTGAACACGGTTAAATGTTTCCAAGATGATAACCCAGATGGGATTTCACCTGAAAACTCGTTGTTACTGATCTCAAGTAGTGATAAATTTGGTGCTAGTGTTCTTGGAAGCTGACCGGTAAATGAGTTGTTGCTTAGCATCAACACTATCAGATTGGATGATGTCCAGAGACCTGCTGGAATGCTACCGGAAAGGCAATTACCATGAACCCGAACAATCAACAAACTTGAACAATTCCCAAGTGAATTAGGCAATTCACCGTTGAGATTGTTATCAAATGCCACCACTCCTAATAGTTCACCATTGGCACACAAGTGCTCTGGCAACTTGCCAGTGAAATGGTTCAAGGGTATTTCGAACCCCTGGAGATTCGAATATCGCCCAAAGTCTGGTGGCAATGTTCCAGAGAGATTGTTGTTGAACAATTTTACATCTCTCAGTGAAGGAAGGCGGCCAATGGTTTTGGGTATTTCACCGGAGAGTTGATTGTCAAACAGAGCCAAACCCGACAACATTGTTAGTTTTGCCAAAATCAGCCGGTATTGTTCCGGTCAAGTTGTTTTGGGATAAATCAATTATCTGCATCTTCAAAGCTTCAATGGGCCAAGGAATCGCCCCAGACAAGTGATTTTTGTAGAGATACAACTTTGTTAAATTCTTTAGCAGAAACAAACCACTTGGGATTGTACCAGTCAAATTATTGTTTGACAAGTCCAATTCCTCGAGCTCTGTTAAATTCCCGATTGTTACCGGGATTTCACCGATCAAACTTGAATCTTTGATCCATAGTTGTTTAAGTTTCCTCAACTGGGTAAAGCTCGAAGGTATTGCCCCGACCAGAAATGCATTGTCGGACAGCTCCAACATTTCAAGATTTGACAGGTTTCCAATTTCTGGCGGGAAAGAGCCGTTTAACTCATTTTGAAAAAGCCGAAGGACTCTGAGCTCGTGGAACCGCCCGATAGCCAGTGGGATGTCGCCGGTGAAGATGTTGCCGTTGAGGTTGAGGACCCGGAGCCTGGTCGACAGCCGGTCAATGTCGCCAGGAATGTGGCCTACAAAGAAGTTTAGGGAGAGGTCTAAATGTTTCAGCTTGGAACAGTTGTAGAGAACCGTAGGAAATGGTCCGGGGATGTAATTGTACTGCAGGTCGATGACGGTGAGGTTTTTGAGGTCACAAATGAACGGTGGGATTGGCCCGGTGATGTTTTTGTCAGGGAGAGAAAGCCCGGTGATGGAGCTGTTGGTGCAGGTGATCTCCGGCCATTGACAATGGGTAGTGCTGTTGGAGTTGGGTGGTGTTGGTAGTGTCCAGTGGCTGATGGAGTGTGGATTGTACCAGTGTTGTTTGAGTCTCAATAGAATTGTTTGTTCTGAATCAGTAGCAAGGTTCTAAATATCGGCCGGTACGTTCCGTACCGGCCGGTTCGTAACGGAAAATCACAGTGCCGAGTCGGATACTCCCCGGTACACCGGTGAGAATGAATTTCGCGTCCGTAGCGGCCGATTCCCGACACGTATCGGCTTGAATCCGATACGTGAGCGATATAGTTCCGATACTGTCCGATTCGGCTGAAAACGAGCAAAGCATCTGCAAAAATAATGAGAAAACCCCTCACCGATTTCAAGCTTCTCATGCTCTGTTTTTATTTGTGTCATGCTCTGTTTTTTGTTTTGGCTGAAGAAGCAAGAATATACCAAAAGAGTTGGGAAAATGCAAGAATCTAAGGGATTTGATTCTGAACAACAACTACCTGAGCGGAGAAATCCCAGTTGAATTGTTCAATTGTGGTAATGTAGAATGGATATCTCTCACTAGCAACGGACTCACTGGCCAAATTCCAAGCCAATTCGGTCTTTTATCAAGGCTAGCCGTGCTGCAACTTGCGAATAATAGCTTGAATGGTGAAATACCGAGAGAGCTAGCAAATTGCAGCAGCTTGGTTTGGCTAGACTTGAACAGCAACCGGCTTACAGGGGAGATACCACGTGTATCTAGATAGTATCTGTATAATATTTTATTATATATAGTTTGGTTGTACCACGCTCTTAAAATATTATATATAGGCTGCTCAAGGTTTATATAGTTTGGTTGTACCACGCTCTTTATTATAATATTTTATTAAATATAATATTTCAGGCAACCAAACTGTACCACGTGTATGTAGATAATATTATTAATGTGTTGAATATTTTTTTTTTATTTGATGGGATCATTGATTTTTTTAAATAATCAAATTATATATAACAAAATATTAATAATACAAATTAAAAAAATTTAAGAGCTTTTGTTTGCTTAACGGGGATGAGACTAGAGTCACCCTGATTATTGATTGAAAATATATTAAAATAGATAAATAAAATAAATAAAAAAATTAATTAATATAGAAGATCCCAAGCCTAATTTGATATCATTTTAATCTCTCGTTCTTCATTTGAGTCATAAAGAAGTAGTGATCCATGAAAAACTTAGAAGCCATGACAATGAGTTGATTAGGATAATTATTTCTTTATAGTGTGTTTGTTTGAATCTGTCAAATTTTTGAATCTGTCAAATCTATATTAAAGTTTATATTAATTTCCACATCAATTTTATATTAAAGTTTAACATATATGCCAAATAAAAATTTGAGACTAAAATAAATATATATCATTTAGTTGAAAATGAGTCAAAAGTGTCTCTACATATCAAAATTTTGATTAAAATGTGATAAATTAAGGCTAAAAGAGTAAAAAAATACATAAAATTGAGTTTTAAAGGGATTGCTAATGATTTTTGAAATTTCACAGCCGCGACGCCCGATACCCGATACGTACCGGTCGATACTCCCGATACCGATACTCCGCGATCGATACCGTTACGTTACCCGATACCGCGATTTAGAACCATGATCAGTAGTAGTAGATTGGGTGTTTCCATGCAAGGGTAGGGTGAGGAGTAGGAGGGAGAATATGGAGAAAAGGAATTGGAGGGAAGCTATTGGGGTTATTTTGGACATTTTTGGGTGGTACATAGTTTGGGAAGTTCAGGTTTGGAGTGATGCTGAGAGGGTCGTGTTTCGGCAGGCAGATGTTTTGAAAATTTCAAGCTGGTGGCTGGGTTTTATAATGTGAAGAGTGGAAGTTTCCTCAATCCTCAATCAATGGTTGAAGAGGAAAAGAAACTTGCACTCCAAACAGCCAACAACCAACTAATTTATTTTTTTATTTTATTTTTTATTTTTTATGATCGAGGCTCCAAGTTAGTTTACACGCATTTGACTAATTTCAAGGCCATGAAAATCCCCCTCCATGTGAATCAGACAAATTTCAGACAGATCCTGTGGGTATGACCCAAAAAATAAATCGCTCCTAATAAAAGTTGAACTGAGAGCTCAATTAACTTTTACATTTTAATAGTTGTTTGGGATGTGCTATATATGTGTACATTTTTACTTTTTGGTTAAAAAAGTAGAGAAAAAAAAATATGTTTGGGATAATTTTTTGACTTTTTACGAAAAGATAGGTAACAAAATATTGTAGTAAAATTAAAATGATAATTTTACCTTTTTGACTTTTTGGGTTGAATTTAAAGGGCAAAATAATAATTTTGTCCAAGTAGCTTCCCCCACAAGCTACCCTTAAATAGTATAGATTTTTTAACTTTTTTAGTAATTTTTTGACTTTTTTAACTTTTTTAAATTGGTGCCAAACAAGGCTTTAATTGTCAAAATACACACTTTCTTTTTTTCTCTCTTCCTTTTCCTGGGAGTCCTTTTTTAACGAATGAAAACACCTTGAGGTTTATTTTTTGGGAGACTTATTTATAAGTCCTTTTTCAGACACTTATGCTAGGCTAAGTCCTGTGTAATTTCTTATAGAGTCTCAAGTCTTATTTAGATAGGAATGTATTCTACAAGATCCTACATAAACGTAACGTGATGTGACACTTACATAAACGTAACGTAACGTAACACCTACATAAATGTAACGTAACGTGACACATATATAAACGTAACGTGACACCTATACGTAAACGTAACGTGACACCTACATAAACGTAACGTAACTTGTCACGTTACGTTTCGCAAACTTAATGAGTTTTTATTTTTTTAAATTGAATGTGAAAATGTTACTGGTTTATGTTGGTGTCACGTTACGTTTCATATAAATATGATCTATGGCAACATTCAATTTCCTATATAGGAAATTGAATGTTGCCATAGATAGGAAATTAAATGTTGCCATAGATCATAGGTGTCACGTTACATTTATGTAAGTGTCACGTTACGTTACGTTTATGTAGATATGATCTATGGTAACATTCAATTTCCTATATAGCAAAATTGAATGTTGCCATAGATCATAGGTGTCACGTTACGTTTATGTAGATGTCACGTTACGTACAAGTGTCACGTTACGTTTATGTAGGTGTCACGTTACGTTGCGTTTATATAGATATAATCTATGGTAACATTCAATTTCTTATATATAGTTTTACTATTATTTATGATAGTAACAACTAATATTGAGGATAAATGTGTCAACAAACTTCCCACAGGACTTATAGGAACATAAGTTTTTTAGTACGACTATATGTAGCATAAGTCTCCCTAATAGGACTTATAAATAATTTTCCCTTATATTTTTCAGGACCCATGAAAACACCCCTCGAGATTTGACTAAACTACGGATTCCTCCTTGAGGTTTAAAAAATTACAAATTGCCCCTTGAGATTTATATTTGCATAACCAATGAGGGGGCAATTTGTTATGCAAATATAAACCTCAGGGGGCAGAATATAATTTCTCAAATCTCAGGGAAGAATTCGTATTTTAGTCAAATCTCGAGGGGGTGTTGGTAATTTGTCCTATTTTTTACTATATATTGTTTAACATCCCATTGCATTTCATCGAGGAGATTAACTTATGGATTGGAGAGGTATTGTCCAAACACAAGAAATTAATTAAGAATTTTCTTCTAATAATTCGAATAAATTTTTTAAACTGTTTGGGTATATATTATTTATAAAAATAAAAAAAATAAATAATTGATCGATTAAATAATTATAGCATACTGATTTTATCTCATTTGCCTTTAAAAAATGACTAGTCTACTTTTAAAAATCCATTTGCCATTCATTTTTTTTTTTTTTTTTATAAACAAACATAGTAAATAAAAATGCTAAAATTATCGGATCGATCTATTTTTTCAAAAATGATATATACACAAAAAATCTTAAATAATGAACAATTTAAATTATCAAAATAGAGTATAGCGCCTCTCGAGTCCACATCTAGACTAGAAAGGATCCCATCCATTGCATCAATAATAACATAGATGAATTCTAAGACCCATCAGATTGTTGTGTTGTTGACAAATAAATAGAATAAATTACATTTTTAAGTTTTTGTTGTTTTAAATTAAATAATTACAATACATAAACTTTAAGTCTTATTTTAATTTGATTATTTGATTTAAGTAGTGGTTAAAATTTACGATTTTGTGGTAATTGTCAATCTCCTGTCCTGTACATATAGAAAAATTAACTATACTCTAAACAAAAAAAATCAAATTAAAATTAGACTTAAAATGTAAGGGATCAAATTGTTCAATTTAAAACAATAGAGATTCCGGTGAAATTTGAGTCAAACTATAAGACTGAAAATTATAATTTACCCAATAAAATTTGATAATATATACAAATTTTGTGTAGTAAGAGAGGTCCAAGATTTTTTTTTTTTTTTTTTTTATTAGCGCCTCTTAACATTTTCACAGAGAAAATTCGACTAAAAAAAATTTTGCCCGACTTAGAGAAATTTCATCCGACTCAGAAAATTTTTAAAATTTCTCTGACATTATCACAGAGAAATTTATCTGTGAAATTTGAAATTTTTCTGAGTCGAGCAAAATTTCTCTGAGTCGAATTTTCTTTGTAGAAATGTTGAGGGACCTTATCTATTACGAAAATATTGTATGTCCTTTATCTTATAAAATTTTAATATCAGAGACATTAAAAATAATTCCTCTATATTTTATTGTATTATTATTTACAGTAACAATATTTTAACATATTTTGTTTACTATCCCATGTATTAATATTATATTACTGAGTGACAAACATAAATGATATAACTCATTAGATTATGCTATAAATTATTTTTTAATGATAATTAAAAAAATAATGAGTCATAATAAAATACAATATAAGATTTAATAAAAAAATTAAATCATAATTAAAATAATAATCATAATTAATATCACAATTAATTATAATTAATTTCACAATAAATCGTTAGTAAACTCTACAAATATCATAACCAAGTGAACATATAGTACACAACTTTTATGTAGTATAGAATTACAAGTTATGGCAAACAGCACATGTCATCTTAACACTACAATAAATAACTTTGTAACCCCTCAATTATCTGAAATGATATTGACACTTCTTGTCAGAAGTTTAGTGCAATGGTGAAATACCGATAATGTCCTCATTTGAGATTATAATTTTCATTATGCGAAAAGAATAGAGAAGGGCAAACAAATCTAATTTTAATTCTAGAAATACAAACAAACCTGGTGAAAAATACAAAAGATTTTTCCAACAGCAAATCTTCAATAATAAAAGAAACCCCTTCCATGAAAGCCACCAACCAAAAAGCTATCCAAAACAAAACCCTTAAAACTTTTAAATTCCTACACACCAATATTGTTATCACAATAACCATAGAGAAGTAAAAGACAGAGATAGAGAGGGGGCGAAGGGAAGGGAACCCAAATCTGGTGATTCCTCATCACACTAGCCCCTTCCGTCTAAATTATATCAAAGGATCCCACTACAAGAAATCTAGGCTATTGTGACAAAATTTGGTGACGAAATTTTTTTTTGTCTTAAAATTTAACCCAAAGATGGCGAAATATTAATTTTGTCGTTTGTTTTAATTTTTCTCAAAAGTATAGAAGACGAAAACAAAATTTCGTCTGCAAAAATGAGGCGTCAATTTCATTTGCATTGGCACGAATTATTTTAGCTCATTGGAGACGAACATTTTTGTCACAAAATATAAATTTTTTTGTGACGAACGTAATTCGTCGCCAATAAATTCCATACTTATTAAACGATGTCGTTGCATATTTCCATTTATTAGGCGACAAATATATTTTTGTCTGGGAAGGATAAGTTATGGAAGACGAAAATATTTCGTCACCTATAAACACTCCATCATGCAGACAATGTCATTTCATCTTTCTATTAAATAGGCGACAAATATATTTTTATCTCGGAAGAATAAGTTGTGGGAGACGAAAATATTTCGTTAGTAATAAATTCTAATTGATTGCGTGACGAATATATTTTTCGTCTCATAAGGTTAAGTTGTGGAAAACAAAAATATTTCATC
This sequence comes from Camellia granthamiana, assembly GCA_036172215.1. Classification (NCBI taxonomy): domain Eukaryota; kingdom Viridiplantae; phylum Streptophyta; class Magnoliopsida; order Ericales; family Theaceae; genus Camellia; species Camellia granthamiana. Next base: position 74,755,458 of record CM069916.1, read on the forward strand.
ACCAATAATAAATTCTTTGTTCTGGTATTTAAGGATACAAAAATATTTTATCACTAATCATTTGTGAGAAAAAATACAGAGAAACAAATAATAAAAAATTTGTAATTTTCAAAATTAATGGAAAACATTACCTTGTTTAGTATGGAGTTTTCAATAATTAATTTTTAAAATTTGGTGATAAAATTTATTTTCATTTTAGAACGTATCCCAAACATGACCAAATATTACTTTTGTCGTTTCTTTTAATTCTTCTCAAAACTATAGGAGACGAAAAAATAAATTCATCAGGAAAAAAAGAGGCGCCAATTTTTTTTCTTGTTGGCACCAATTTTTTTAGCTCATTGGAGACGAACATTTTTCTCACAAAACTTAAAGATTTTTACGACAAAAGGAATTCGTCACCAATAAATTCCAAACTTATAAGACGATGTCGTTTCATTTTCTTATTTATTTGGTGACAAATATATTTTTTGTCTGGGAAGGATAAGTTATGGGAGATGAAAATATTTCGTCACCAATAAACTCTTCATGCTCGTTTTATCTTTCTGTTAATTAGGCAACAAATATATTTTTGTCTTGGAAGGATATGTTTTGGGAGACGAAAATATTTCCTCCCTAATAAATTCTCCATGTGTCGTGTTGCATTTTGATTGATTGCGCAACGAATATATTTTTGTCTCATAAGGTTAAGTTGAAGGAGACGAAAATATTTCATCACCAATAAATTCTCCATCCCCACACAACGTTGTTTTTGTATTTTTGTTGATTAGGCAACGAACATATGAGTTTGAGACGAAAATATTTTATCACTAATTATTTCTCTTTATTAAAATGTCGTCAGAAACTAAAAGGCACTCTCACCTTAATCACTTACTTTCACACACACACAAATACTAAAATCGTGACCCGAAAAGACACCCTCTACAAACCCTCATTTTTCTCTCGCACTTGAGTCTCCTCTCTCACAAGTATTGAAGCTGTGACTTGAGAAAACAATCTGTATAAACCATCTCTTCTATTTCGCACTGAAGCTCCTCTATTCTCTCTCACATTTAAGCCGTTTGTGCTTGCAAACATTATCATCCATGAAGACATTTTGTGCAAAGCTACTATTCTTTCTCACAGTAAACCCCTCTCCACAAAAAGAAAAAAATAATAATAATAATTAAACACGGAAACAAAATATAAGAAATCTAGGCTATTATGACAAAATTTGGTGACGAATTTTTTTTTTTTTTTTGTATTAAAATTTAACCCAAAGATGACAAAATATTAATTTTGTCGTTTGTTTTAATTTTTCTAAAACGTATAGGAGACGAAAAAAAATTTCGTCTCCAAAATTCAGGCGCCAATTTCATTTGCATTGGCGCGAATTATTTTAGCTCATTGAAGACGAACATTTGTTGTCACAAAATATATATATTTTTTGCAACGAACGTAATTCGTCACCAATAAATTCACTACCTATTAAACGATGTCGTTGCATATTTCCATTTATTAGGCGACAAATATATTTTTGTCTAGGAATGATAAGTTATGGAAGACGAAAATATTTCGTCACCAATAAACACTCCATCATGCAAACGATGCCATTTCATCTTTATATTAAATGGGCGACAAATTTATTTTTGTCTCGGAAGAATAAGTTGTGGGAGACGAAAATATTTCGTCACTAATAAATTCTGATTGATTGCGCGACGAATATATTTTTCATCTCATAAGGTTATGTTGTGGAAGACAAAAATATTTCGTCACCAATAATAAATTCTCTATTCTTGTATTTAAGGAGAAAAAAATATTTTATCACTAATTATTTCTCTTTATTAATCTGCTATGGTTTTGTGTTTCAGAGCACTGAAACCGTGACCCCAAGAGACATACTCTGACCTTTATCACTCATTTTCATGTCCACGGACACTCAAGTCGTGACCCAAGAAGACACTTCCTACAAACCCTCATTTCTCTCTCGCACTTGAGCCTACTCCTCTCTCACAAGTATTGAAGTCGTGAAGTAAGAAGACACACTGTAAACCATTTCTTCTATTTTTGCACTAAAGCCCCTCTCATATGTCTCACACTTAAGCCCTTCATGCATGCTAGTATTGAAGCTATTATCCAAGAAGGCACCCTATGCAAAACCGACTATTCTTGCTTATAGTGAAAGCGCCTCTTGCATAAGCACTTTTTCTTATTGTCTGAACCAACTCTACCCTTTCAGTCTAGAACACCCATTTTAGAAAAATCGCAGGTCAAAACCCCTATCCACAAAAAAAAAAAAAAAAAGAGATAATTAATGTAGCTCCTTTTTTTTTTGTGAGAAAAAAAACAGAGGAAAAATTAATAATAATTTTTTAATTTTCAAAATTAATAAAAAACATTACCTTGTTTAGTATGGAGTTTTCAATAATTAATTTTTAATTTTTAATCTATATTTTTTTAGTGAACATTTTTTAATGTTATATATATATATGTTTTTTTTTTTACTTTTTAAATCCCTTTAATTTAGATGAGAGCAAATTGCAACAGTTGTCCCGGTACTTTGGTCCTTGTGTCATATAAATGGTATGTGCCATATCTATATCTATCTATCTATCTATCTATATCTATATCTATATCTATCTATACTATATATTAAGCAAAATGGGTTTTTAACTCATAGGCCTTGTAAAAGCTCCAATATCCTAATCCTCATTTTCTAATTTTTTGATTTTTTTCCTTTAAAAAAAAAAACTCAGCATTTATTAAATTCTCCAAAATCTTTTTGACTTCCTTTTCAATGCTTGATTGGAAGAAAACCTATAGGCTAATGTGAACTCTACTATTGAATGTTTTAATTAAAGCCTATGCACACCAAACTTATTAAGTGAGTCCCCCATCGTCAAATGAAAAATTCTGGCATATTATAAGAGTATTATGATGTCTACGTGTACTCTAAAACTATGTATTCCACATGCAAAATATATATATATATATATGTCTTGCCCCATTAAATTAAGGAAAAGGGGGTTTCTAACCCCCAAGCCTTGTGGGAGCTCCAATCTCCAATCTTAATTTTCTAAATTTTTTATTTAAAAAAAAAAACTCAGCATTTATTGATTTGGTCAAAATCCCCTGATCAGCATTTATTAACTTTTTCCAATCCACATGTCTTTCCACATGCCTGCATTTATTGATTTGGTTAAAATCCCCTGATCAGCATTTAAAATCCCCTCATACAAATAATTATAGATATAATCTGTGCATAGTTACTGCAGTACCCTTTTCAACTTCTCCCATACATTATGATTAGGGATGATAGGCTAGTATCTATCTATACTATATATTAAGCAAAAGGGGATTTTTAACCCCAAGGCCTGTGGGAGCTTCAATATCCCAATCTGAATTTTCTAAACTTTTTATTTTTTTTTAAAAAAAACTCAACATTTATTGATTTAGTCAAAATCTCATGATCAGCATTTACGACCCCTATAGAACTATTGCGGGGAAAAGATAAATGCAAAACATCTCTCTTTGATCAATAAATATCATTCAAATATGCAGATTGCAGTAGCAAACCACCAAATATGTGATTCCTTTAGAAGGTGGCTACTAGATATAAAAAAGTCAGCCTTGTTATGTTACTTTATTACCCTTATTCTCCAAATCTCGGCACGTGGCGATGACATGCCAAGGTAACCATTTATTTAGTCCAATAGATGAGTACCACAATTTGCCTACAAAAATTCAGATGTAGCATGAGTTGTACAAGCTCAGGCCACTAAAGTAGAGCATCAAATATTTAACATTACATGATAACACAAAAAAGTAGAAACCTAAGCAGTGGTCTTCTGCTTAGGAACTGCGTCAACACTAGAGTAGGCAGGGTGGAGCAGATGGCCTTCCTTGGGCTCAACATGCACCCACTTTTGTTTGGTTGAATTTTTTGTATTTGGTGAATTTAAAGAAAAAAATCACAAATATTATTTATTTATTTTTTTAAGTATATCTAGATTAGGTATATGTAAAAAATAAAAATAAAACATTGCATAAAATATTTTTAAAAAATTTATTAAAAATTAAAAAAAAAATACGAAAAATCAAGTGATCAATTTTTGAAAAGTGAGTTAAACCAAACAAGATATAGTACTCAATAGAAATTTTAAAAACAAAATAAAACTTATTAATAATTTTTCTTTAATAAATCAAATAAATCTAACAAATAATGAAACGACTTTTTCGTCACAATTGTCATGAATATTCGCAACAACAGACTATTTTAACTATATTTGTAATAATATATTTTATTTTTTCTATTGATTGGCAAGACCGAAAGAGAATTGTGGGCCTCTTTTTAATCTTATTTAAATTATTTTTGCCACAAATAATAAAAAAATTATATCAAATATTTTGATATAAAATTCAAAAAAAAAATTATAAACAATTTCATAAATATATAATGCGTAAATATACAATATAGATACATATATGTATACAACTTTTCCGCTTCTCTCTTCCTTCGAAAACTACGTCTGACACGCAGCCTTGCTTTTGCGTTAATTGGCCGACAAAAGCAGACCTCCTCGATTTGAAAGCTCACCTCGCTCTCTCTCCCTCTTGTCTTCTTCTCTTCTGCATTCTTCTGAATCAGTATCTTCCTCTCTTTACTTATTCACTCATTTTTCCTTCTTCTTCATCACTTTGCTTCTGTTTCTTCTTCCTCATAGAGAGAAAAAGAGAGACTGAACAGAGAAGAAAAGTTGTCCCCAAACTCAGTCTATTCTCTGCTATTTCTCTGACTCTCCTTTCTTTCTCTTTACATCTCTCACTACACATGGCCTCATCTCGTCCTCTCACTCTCTTTCCGGGCCTCAATGATCCAAGCTCTCTTGGACCGAGTTCCTCTGCTCCTACTCTTCCTAACCTTCCTGGACCGAGTGCATCTGCTCCTACTCTTCTAACCTTCTTGGACCGAGTGTCCCTGCTCCCACTCTTCTTAACTTTCCCATGATGTCAGTTGAGCAAATCATGGCTGCTCAATCTGACATTGAGGCCAACCACTTCACACTGAGCTCTTGCATGGAAACAGTGATTGCGGTTACCAAATTATCTCACTGGTTGCAGAATAGGACCAGTGAAGTACAACAGTTAAATTCCCAACTTTCTCTGCTCCAGCGCATGTACAAAGATGCGCGGGCAGAGATTTGTGCGCTGAAGGTGGAGATAAGGAGTTGAAACGAAAGACTACCGTCTTGACTCGATTCAGAGCCTTCAACTCTCTCGGCGGTCCTGTACACACTGAGGCGGAGCCTTCAACGTTCTCCCAAGGTGACAAAAAAAGAAAGAGCTCGGCGAGAGAGTTGAGTAAGTGAAGTCGGCATGTGACTGTTATCAAAAACAAGATCCCTCTCCCCTTTTTTTTTTTTTTTTTGCCTATGTAATCGGGATGTCATCCCTGACTTCAATAAAAATCAGTTTTCTCTTCTTCTTTTTTTTTATAATCTAGTGCAATAATTTACTTAATATCCATCCAAAGTGATTATCTCAAGACTCTTAACCAATGAAAACACCCTCCCTTTAAAGACACAATTCAATGAATTATTTTTGAGACCCAAGCAAAATCTCAAACGAAGGCCTTTCACATTTAAATACTAATTTAAATAATTATTATTTAATTTTTCTAACATAATTTTTAGTTTATAATATTTTTAATCGATCATCCTACTAACTCTTAATTATAATTAACTTTATAGAGAGGAAATGTTAATCTTCATATAGGTTAATTACACTTTTAGGACACATTATTATTTTGAGGCCAAACCCAAAAAAAATAAAAAATAAAAAATAAAAAATGTAATTTTATCTAAAACATTCTAGGATGTGTGTTCCATTACAAATATAGAAGGAATAAAAAATTACATGTAGCTTCACTGTTGCGTTTTTTTTTTTTAATTTTAATTATAATTTAAATAATTATTATTTAATTTTTCTAACATAATTTTTAGTTTATAATATTTTTAATCGATCATCCTACTAACACTTAATTATAATTAACTTTATAGAGAGGAAATGTTCATCTTCATATAGGTTAATTAGACTTTTAGCACACATTATTATTTTGAGGCCAAACCTAAAAAAAATAAAAAATAAAAAGTCTAATTTTATCTAAAACATTCTAGGATGTGTGTTCCATTACAAATATAGAAGGGATAAAAATTATATGTAGCTTCACTGCTGCGTTTTTTTTTTTTTTAATTATGATTTGGGCAAGTAATGTGATAACCCTGTTCCGTACCATGCTAATTGGTCTTTATTATGAATGTGATTATGTGTCTAATATGATTTCGTGTGCCATTTATGTGAGTATATGTGGTTTTGAATTTCTATCTGTTTACCGTAGAAAAATCTGTTTGACTTTCTGCTTTTGGAAATTAAATTGAAGGCCTTATCGGCCACAAAACCCGAAATTGATTACGCCATTGGGATTAGCGTAATTTTTAGAGCCTGCAGTGAAATTTAATTGAAAATTGATTCGGATCAAATTAAGTAGATTAAATTAATGAAATGGTGCTCAGTTATTTAATATTAAAGAAATGTGTTTGAGAAGGAGCTTATAAAGGGCCAATTACACTCTCATTTTGTTGTTTTGAGACTCAAATCAGATTTTATATCTTAGGGAGAGAGTGAGGCCGGCTTAGAGAGAGAGAGAGAGAGAGCTCAAATTGAAGTTTTGATCTTGAGCTTGAATAATTTGAAGAACAACTCAAGAATTAAGCATAAGTTTGGAAGATTAAAGCTCCTAGGTGAGTAATCAACCCTTAATTCATGAGTTTGAGTTGTGATTTTGTGAATTGAAGATTAAATGGTGAGTTAGATCATGAATTGAGTTGATTAAGTTGAGACTGAAGTCCATGTGTGCATGCATGTAGAGAATTCCTATGAAATTACATAATCTAACATGTAATATGTGAATTATGAAAGATTGTGGGTTGGATCATACATGCAAGCATGGTTTTAGTTGAGCTTCATGAGAATAAACACCATTTGCACCATATTCTTGACATGCATGTTTGATTATTGTAGGTAAGGGGCTCATGCAAAGTTTGAATGCATGAGCCATGATTATACATAAAAATGTTGATTAATTTGGAACAATTGGACCATGATTTTGAGCAATTGACCTCATCTTGCTTGTATACTCATGATATATAATGTACTTGCATGTTTTGGAACCAAAATTATGAGTTTTGAACCTTGGGAGGTCGAGTTTGAACTTGAAGAACAATTCTGGATTTTTCAAAATTTGGCATGTCCGCTCGAGCGGGGAAGCCGCCGCTCGAGCGGGGAAATGCGAGCTCCTAGAAGTTTTGCAGACATTGGTGTCCGCTCGAGCGGGGATATTCACGCTCGAGCATAAAAATGAGGCAACCAGTACTTTTGCAGACCTAATGGGTCCGCTCGAGCGGGGGAGTTCAAGCTCGAGCAGGGACCCCTGTTTTAGAAATTTTATAAAAGCGTTCTGTGTTTCATTTTCCGTTCTCTTTCACTTCTAAGTACTCTTAGGCATGCATTGAGCATTATGAATGAATTAAAAGGATAAGCAAGAAGCCTAAGAGGGGTGTATGAATTCAGAACGGATTGAATCGTTTGTGACCCATATGTGTTATGTAATGTGTAGGGTCAAGCTCCAGGGTAAATCAACCAGCCGATCACTGTGAGTAATATCTTGATAAAGATGTTTTGAATTATGTTATTTGTCCAATTACTTATCTCCCCTATAGGTCTGATAAGTTTGTAATTTGAATTATGGACAAATGTTTGCTATGCCGAATGGTTGGGCCAAAGGCCAGTCTGACATGAATGAAAGAATGGTTGGGCCAAAGGCCAGTCTGACATTAATGAAAGAATGGTTGGGCCAAAGGCCAACCTGACATAAATTAAAGAATGGTTGGGCCCAAGGCCAGCCTGACATGAGTGAAGGAATGATTGGGCCAAAGGCCAGTTTGACATGAGTGAAGGAATGATTGGGCCAAAGGCCAGTCTGACATGAATGAAAGAATGAATGGGCCGAAGGCCGTTTGACATGAATGGATTGGGCTCGAGGCCGTTCGATGTGTTTGGAACCGCAGTTACTTGACCTATATATATATTAGATAGAAATATGAATTGGGCCCAAGGCCGTTTGGTGTATATTGTTCTAAGTACCGTTCGTGTAACTTCTTATTTGATATTATTCACTGGGCTTTCGCTCACGCTCATTCATGTGTCTGTAGGTGAGCCAAGGGAGGTCCAAACCCAGCCTCAATGAAGTTTGTGTGGAACAACCAAGGTTTTGAAGAGTCTGCCTATATGTCTCACGCACGAGACTAGTCTTCGCTCTTTTGCTATTTTGATATATTTTGTCATGTTGGCGAGGACTTTGGATTACGACTGTGTATAAGTTTTGGTTAGGCTGACTAAGACTTGGATGATCCTGTATGTACAGAACTTTATGTTATTGCTTATTTTGATGTGAGTTATTAACATATGTGCATGTGGATTGTTATGACGTGCCATGTAAGCACAGCTCTATGGACAAAAGTTTGAATTTGCTTCCGTTTGGCCCCTTTACTCTAATGAGTTTTGCCTTAAATGGTTTGACGCCGTAGGTAATCCCTTGATTACTGGCCGGTTATGTCCTTAACCCATAGGGGCGGGTTCGGGTCATGACAGAGTGGTATCAGAGCACGAGTTAATAACTCACACACTTGTCCAAAAGAGCAATAAGCGTCTAGATAAGATCTAGGATGCATTCATGTGATAAGTATGAATCTAAAAGCATTAAGAACATGCTTAAATGTTTCAAAGTGAACAACTATGTGCTATAAGTTTGTGAATTGCTTGCATTGCAAATTATTTGAATATGTATGCTCTTTACTATATGCATACCTGTGAACCTTTTGTATAAAGTGTAATGCGAGTTTAATCAAATGGTGAGAACAAGAGGTGATGAGATAGAGGAGTCTTCTACTGCCAGAATGGATAGGATGGAAAGATTGATTCAGGAAATGGCAGAGACGTTGAGGCAACAACAGCAGTGGCAACAACCAAACCATCCGCCTCCCCCTCCAGTACCACCTATGCAAGATAATCAGACTAACGACCGAACAATAGCTCTCACCAAAGAGTTTAAGAAAATGAAACCACCACGGTTCCACGGGGGATTAGATCTGTTGAAAGCCGAAGCATGGGTCCTCGGCATCGAAAAGCTATTTGAAGTGTTCCCTTGTTCGGAGATACAGAAAGTACTTCTAGCTACCTTTATGCTAGAAGATGAGGCAAGAAGTTGGTGGATGTTAATGCTTGAGAATCACAAAGATGTTGACTGGATCAAATTTCTGGAAATTTTCTATGATAAGTACTTCCCGCAATGTGTCCGGGACGGGAAAGTATTAGAGTTCATGGAACTAAAGCAAGACAGTATGACGGTGGCTGAGTATGAAGCCAAATTCACCGAATTCGCCAGGTTTGCACCACATGTGATTGATACTGATTACAAGAAGGCGAGGCATGTTGAAGGAGGGCTTCGAAGTGACATTTTAGAAAGGGTGAATGTCTTGAAGCTGGAAACCTATATCGGGGTGCTAGACCGGGCCATAATATCAGAAGCTAACATGGCTAGACAGTCTAAGTCAACAATTGACCGGAAAGGCAACATAAGGCAAGGCTTCTTTTCAAAGAAGAAATTTTTGAAAAAGCAAAACACGGGCTCCTCAAGTACTTTGAATTCTTCCCGAGATACATCTCCTATGTGCACTATCTGTAGTAAAAGGCATCGTGGGTTTGTTACCGCATGTCGGCAGCCTGTTTTAAATGTGGTAAATAAGGGCATATGGCCCAAGATTGTAATCAGAACAGTGGAAAGATAGTTGCTAGTTCCACTGCAATCGATCCCAAAACTGGGAAATACTATGAGATCTACTACCACCGGAGATACCGTGAGGCAAGGGAGAGTTTTCGCGCTTGTTCTGGGCGATACACGAAATGCCAACGCAGTTGTCTCAGGTACTATTTCTATATGTAATCAGGATGCTTTTGTGTTAATTGACTCCGGATCAACACACTCTTTCGTAACATGTGCATTTGCATCTAGGCTTAGTAGACCTCTAGAATTATTGCCATATCTGCTATGTGTATCTGCTCCATCTGGGGAATCTGTATTGTGTGAATCTGTATATCGTTTTTGTGACATGCGTGTTGGAAATGCCATTCTATAGGTGGATTTGTTGCCCTTGAACTTTAGGCACTTTGATGTAATTCTGAGCATGGATTGGTTAACTAAATATTATGCCACCATTAATTGTGTGACAAAATGGGTTGTGTTTAGACCACCAGAACAGGAGGAAATTGTGGTTGTAGGGAACGGGCTAGTATCTCCACCTTATTTAATATCTGCAATGAAGGCATGTAAAATGATCAGGAAAGGGTGCCAGGGTTATCTGAGTTATGTGTTGTCTGAACAATCTGTGAATGTTGAATTGAATAGTATCCATGTTGTTAGAGAATTTCCAGATGTGTTTCCAAATGAATTACTAGGGGAATTGGTGGACAGGGAGATAGAGTTCACAATTGAGATTATGCCAGGCACCCAACCTATTTCTGAAGCTCCCTACAGAATGGCTACTGTCAAAATGAAAGAATTGAAAGAACAGTTGCAGGACCTACTTGACAAAGGGTTCATCCGACCTAGTACTTCGCCATGGGGTGCACCTGTGTTGTTTGTGAAAAATAAAGATGGAACCTTACGTTTGTGTATCGACTATCGAGAGTTGAACAAGGTAACAATAAAGAACAAATATCCCCTACCCCGTATTGATGATCTGTTTGACTAGTTGCAGGGATCGCAAGTGTTTTCCAAAATTGATTTGAGATTCGGGTACCACCAGTTGAAAGTAAAGTAGAAGATGTTGAGAAAACTGCATTCAGAACGAGGTATCGTCATTTTGAGTTTCTTGTTATGCCATTTGGTGTGACTAATGCTCCAGCAGCATTTATGGACTTAATGAAACGAATTTTTAAAACCTACCTTGATGAATTTGTTGTGGTTTTTATTGATGACATTTTGATATACTCCAAGAACAGACTTGAACATGAACATCATTTAAGAACTGTCTTGCAAACACTTAGAGAAAAGAAATTATTTCCTAAACTAAAGAAATGTGAATTTTGGTTGGATAAAGTTATCTTTTTAGGGCATGTGATCAATAAGGAAGGAATTTCAGTGGACCCACAGAAAATAGAGGCAATTGTGAATTGGCCTACACCGACAAATGTAACAAAAGTCCGCAGCTTCATAGGCTTAGCCGGTTATTACAGGAGGTTTGTGAAAAACTTTTCAAGGATAGTTGTACCTCTTACCCAGTTGACACGCAAGGGGCAGTCATTTGAGTGGAACAACGAAAGAGAATCTGCCTTTCATGAACTGAAAATGAGACTGACCACTACACCAGTATTGACATTGCCCACAGGTATGAAAAATTTTGTAATTTTCAGTGATGCGTCTTATAAGGGTTTGGGTTGTGTATTAATGCAGAATGGAAAGGTTATTGCTTACGCCTCCTGACAGTTGAGACCACACGAGAAGAACTACCCAACGCATGATTTAGAATTGGTCGCAGTTGTTTTTCCTTTGAAAATCTGGCAGCATTATTTGTATGGGGCAAAGTGTGAAGTCTACACGGATCACAAAAGTTTGAAATACTTCATTACGCAGAAGGAGTTGAACATGCGACAGAGGAGATGGCTTGAACTGGTAAAAGACTATGATCTTGAGATTCAGTATCACCCCGGGAGAGCTAATACAGTTGCTGATGCCTTGAGCAGAAAATCAATGGGGAGTATGGCTTGTTTGCTTACTGAACAGAAAGAAATCTTGCAAGACTTTGAGAAGTTTGAAATTAAAGTGGTAATGTGTGAACAGGGCAGATTGATAGCCGCCATTTCAGCTGAACCGACAATCATTGATGAAATTAAACAGAAACAAAAAGAGGATGAATTCTTCAAGAAAGTGATTGATGAATTTGAGACAAGTCCGAAAGCAGAGTTCAGCATTGAAGGCGAAGTGTTGAGATTTCGAAACCGAATGTGTATCCCAGATATTCCGGAACTAAAGAAAAGGGTTTTAGATGAAGCCCACAAATTAGTGTTTGCTATGCATCCGGGTAACAATAAAATGTATCGGGATCTGAAACAAAGCTATTGGTGGCCTAAAATGAAGAAAGAGATTGCAGAATATGTGTCCAAATGTCTTCAATGTCAACAAGTTGAAACCGAACATCAGAAACCGGGCGGTCTACTTCAACCTCTCCCTATTCCTGAATGGAAATTGGAGCATGTGACTATGGATTTTGTTGTTGGCCTACCTCGAACCCCTCGAGGTATGGATTCTATTTGGGTTGTAGTTGACAGACTGACTAAGTCTGCCCATTTTTTACCAGTTAGAACTACATTTAATGCTTATAGACTGGCTACAATATATGTTGATGAGATTGTCCGTTTACACGAAGTTCCGATATCTATTGTGTCGGATAGAGATCCGAAATTTGTATCAAGATTGTGGAAGAGTTTGCAGGAAGCTATGGGGACAAAACTGAGATTTAGTACTGCATTCCATCCACAGACAGATGGGCAATTAGAACGGACCATACAGACATTAGAAGATATGCTGAGAATGTGTGCCTTAGATTTTCAGGGGAGTTAGGAAGACTATTTGCCACTAGCAGAGTTTGCATACAATAACAGCTTCCACTCCAGCACTGGTATGGCACCGTACGAGGCTTTGTATGGTAGAAGGTGTAGATCACCAATTTGTTGGACAGAAGTCGGGGATAGAGCTTTACTTGGGCCTCAAAATTGTGCAAAACACTTCTGAGAAGATCAAAACTATTCAGCAAAGGCTCAAAACAGCTCAGGACCGACAAAAGAATTATGTAGATGTTCGAATAAGGCCTCTCGAGTATGAGGTGGGTGACCATGTATTTATCCGCGTGACCCCAATGACGGGCCAAGTCAGGTTTGGGAAGAAGGGCAAGTTGTCGCCCCGTTACATTGGGCCGTTTCAAATTCTGGAAAGACTTGGTCCAGTTGCTTATCGAGTCGCCCTGCCACCAGGATTCGAACAAATCCATAATGTGTTTCATGTGTCAATGTTGAGGGGTTATCTTCGAGACCTGTTTCATGTGATTGATTATCACCGGGTAGCTCTTGAAGAAAATATGGAGTACGCCGAATAGCCGGAACGAATCGTTGACCGGCAAGTGAAACAATTGAGAAGCAAGTCCATCCCAATGGTGAAAGTGGAATGGAAAGAACACTATGGGACGGATGCCACATGGGAAAAAGAGGATGAAATACGACTACGCTACCCACATTTGTTTCCCAACGAAGGTAAATTAAGTTTGGAGGACCAAACTTCCTAAAGGGGGGAAGACTGTGATAACCCTGTTCCGTACCATGCTAATTGGTCTTTATTATGAATGTGATTATGTGTCTAATATGATTTCGTGTGCCATTTATGTGAGTATATGTGGTTTTGAATTTCTATCTGTTCACCGTAGGAAAATCTGTTTGACTTTCTACTTTTGGAAATTAAATTGAAGGCCTTATCGACCACAAAACCCGAAATTGATTACGCCATTGGGATTAGTGTAATTTTTAGAGCCTACGGTGAAATTTAATTGAAAATTGATTCAGATCAAATTAAGTAGATTAAATTAATGAAATGGTGCTCAATTATTTAATATTAAAGAAATGTGTTTGAGAAGGAGCTTATAAAGGGCCAATTACACTCTCATTTTGTTGTTTTGAGGCTCAAATCAGATTTTATATCTTAGGGAGAGAGTGAGGCCGGCTTAGAGAGAGAGAGAGAGAGCTCAAATTGAATTTTTGATCTTGAAGCTTGAATAATTTGAAGAACAACTCAAGAATTAAGCATAAGTTTGGAAGATTAAAGCTCCTAGGTGAGTAATCAACCCTTAATTCATGAGTTTGAGTTGTGATTTTGTGAATTGAAGATTAAATGGTGAGTTAGATCATGAATTGAGTTGATTAAGTTGAGACTGAAGTCCATGTGTGCATGCATGTAGAGAATTCCTATGAAATTACATAATCTAACATGTAATATGTGAATTATGAAAGATTGTGGGTTGTATCATACATGCAAGCATGGTTTTAGTTGAGCTTCATGAGAATGAACACCATTTGCACCATATTCTTGACATGCATGTTTGATTATTGTAGGTAAGGGGCTCATGTAAAGTTTGAATGCATGAGCCATGATTATACATAGAAATGTTGATTAATTTGGAAGAATTGGACCATGATTTGAGCAATTGACCTCATCTTGCTTGTATACTCATGATATATAATGTATTTGCATGTTTTCGAACCAAAATTATGAGTTTTGAACCTTGGGAGGTCGAGTTTGAACTTGAAGAACAATTCTGGATTTTCCAGAATTTGGCATGCCCGCTCGAGCGGGGAAGCCGCCGCTCGAGCGGGAAATGCGAGCTCCCAGAAGTTTTGCAGACATGGGTGTCCGCTCGAGCGGGGATATTCACGCTCGAGCGGGGACCCCTCTTTCAGAAATTTTATAAAAGCGTTCTGTGTTTCATTTTCCGTTCTCTTTCACTTCTAAGTACTCTTAGGCATGCATTGAGCATTATGAATGAATTAAAAGGATAAAAAAGAAGCCTAAGAGGGGTGTATGAATTAAGAATAGATTAAATCGTTTGTGACCCATATGTGTTATGTAATGTGTAGGGTCAAGCTCCAGGACAAATCAACCAGCCGATCACTGTGAGTAATATCTTGATAAAGATGTTTTGAATTATGTTATTTGTCCAATTACTTATCTCCCCTATAAGTCTGATAAGTTTGTTACTTTGAATTATGGACAAATGTTTTCTATGCCGAATGGTTTGGCCAAAGGCTAGTCTGACATGAATGAAAGAATGGTTGGGCTAAAGGCCAGCCTGACATAAGTGAAGGAATGATTGGGCCAAAGGCCAGTCTGACATGAGTGAAGGAATGATTGGGCCAAAGGCCAGTCTGACATGAGTGAAGGAATGATTGGG
The DNA here is from genome assembly GCA_036172215.1 of Camellia granthamiana. Taxonomy (NCBI): domain Eukaryota; kingdom Viridiplantae; phylum Streptophyta; class Magnoliopsida; order Ericales; family Theaceae; genus Camellia; species Camellia granthamiana. The sequence continues at coordinate 74,770,547 of CM069916.1, forward strand.
CCAAAGGCCAGTCTAACATGAATGAAAGAATGAATGGGCCGAAGGCCGTTTGACATGAATGGATTGGGCCCGAGGCCGTTCAATGTGTTTAGAACCGCAGGTACTTGACCTATATATATATTAGATAGAAATATGAATTGGGCCCAAGGCCGTTTGGTGCATATTGTTCTAAGTACCGTTCGTGTAACTTCTTTATTTGATATTATTCACTGGGCTTTCGCTCACGCTCATTCATGTGTCTGTAGGTGAGCCAAGGGAGGTCCAAACCCAGCCTCAGTGAAGTTTGTGTGGAACAACCAAGGTTTTGAAGAGTCAGCCCATACGTCTCACGCACGAGACTTGTCTTCGCCCTTTTGCTATTTTGATATATTTTGTCATGTTGGCGAGGACTATGGATTACCACTGTGTATAAGTTTTGGTTAGGCTGACTAAGACTTAGATGATCCTGTATATACAGAACTTTATGTTATTGCTTATTTTGATGTGAGTTATTAACATATGTGCATGTGGATTGTTATGACGTGCCATGTAAGCACAACTCTATGGACAAAAGTTTGAATTTGCTTCCGTTTGGCCCCTTTACTCTGATGAGTTTTGCCTGAAATGGTTTGAGGCCGTAGGTAATCCCTTGATTACTAGCCGGTTATGTCCTTAACCCATAGGGGCGGGTTCGGGTCATGACATGTAAGGCCTTATCTCCCCATGTGCGTGTCTCTCCCTCTTTCTAACCTATTTATTTATTTATTTATTATTATGACTATCTCTTTTTCCTTTAGAGATTCTTTCTGTCAACGCAAATCATCATAATCTATGAGCTCCCCTAAATCATCATAATCTATATTCTATCTTTTGTTTATTTTATTTCCACCACCGAAACATCATCTTGCAAAACCATCTTTAATGCAAAACCATCATCAACCATTTTTGTGGAGGCAGATAGATTCAATTTTCCTTTCTTCCGAGTCTGACATCTCCACCTGATTGAACAAATCAGGTATTGCTGCTGCTTCCATTTTCTCTCACTTTCTCTCGTGTTTTCTTTGATGATGGAAAATTTTCTAGGCTATTTTATGCAATGTTGTTGGTTTCTGGTTTCTTGTGCAAGATTCATGCTTGGGTGTTCTTTATTATTATTTTGTGATGAGGTTTTTTTTATCATTATTTAATTCCAACTAGTTTCTGACCACCTGTTTTGATCGTCTTTGATGAATTATATATCAGGATATTCTAGATGAACAAAAAATTTATAATTGAATTATGAAGTTACTAGTTTGTTTCAAAAAATTGTAAAAGAAAATATCAAATAAACGAAAAATGTAAGGATTAATTACAAAAAATTTGATTATTATATAGTGTTTTATTAAACAACTTATATAAATATATGATTTCTAGGCTATTTTATGCAATGCTGTTGGTTTCTGGTTTCTTGTGCAAGATTCATGCTTGGGTGTTCTTTATTATTATTTTGTGATGAGGTTTTTTTTATCATTATTTAATTCCAACAAAATTGTGATCTAACACAAAGCACTCTTGGATGATTTGGACGTTAATGGAGAATCATTAGATGAACCAGAAGAAAACGATGTGTTCCAACAAGAAAATATTACCGATGTTGTTCCAATTGACATCGGCCCTAATGTTCAATGTTATAGAGATGGTGTTGAAGCAGAAGTTGTTACAAGGGTTAGGTCATTTGATGAAACAATGAAAGAGAATAGAGCTGACAAACAAAATGAAGGGTGTGACGAACCAGATGTGGATTACGATATGGATCTTGATGTAGACTAGGATTTGTAGTTATTTTGCACTTTCTATGTGAACATTGTTCTTAATTAATGTAGTTGAATTTTAATTGTGGGGTTCATCCACTGTTATGTAGGTTTATCGTTGATTGGTCATATTATGTGTCTGATGGCTTTATAATTAATTTGTTCTATGATAAGTAAATGGTAAAAACAAAAATCATCCATCTCACTCTAGCCATATTTCAATGATTTAGAGCCTATACGACATATCCACTTGTTGAGATTGTTGTTTCTTTATGCTTTATGTATAGAAATATATAATTATCTTTTCTTTACATCTAATGCTCAATTATGCGTATCCACCAAAAAAATGTTCAATTATGTTTTATAGTTGGGCAAAATGGACGCTACAAAAAAACAGTTGCCCAAACCAAGTACTGCAACTAAGAAGGTAACGAACTATGAGAAACAAAGAATGAAGAATATTAATAAAAATCGTGAGAGAATGAATGCTCTAGGAGTGAAGAATATAACAACTTGTTTGAAGGCTGCGGTTCAACATAAGAAATTGAGGAAGGAAAAACAAATACCAATTGAAGAAAATGACGATGATTATCGACCGTCAGAGGCTGAAGATGGCAGTGACACTGAATCCTATGATTTGTTTGAGCATGAGGTACTATACATTTATGCATTGTGAAATATATTCTTTCTTGTTACTTTTAATTCATACACACATAGACATGTATATCTTTCCACATATATTCATATTTTATTATGTTATTCAGCTGTTAGAGATACCATCGAGAGCCCGTTCACAATCTCATCATGAGGCATTGACCCACGCATCAGAAGAGGGGGATACCTCTTTACGTCCTAAGGTGGCTAGCCATCCACCACCACCTCTCAATGTGGAGCCTCAACTTGAGGTGATTGCTGGTAATACTATTGGTAAGACACACTCTTTATTTACATTGATTGGAGATCTTAATTAAATTTGTTCACATACTATTTCAATATTATGGCTTCACAATATCAGTTGCTAAGCGTGTTCGTGGCCCGACTCAAGGCAAAGAGGTTCAAGGCCTTGTTGATAGAGATGGAAAGCTTAGCGTGCCTATCCCTCCAGAATTTTGTGCACCGGTAGGGGACTATGCCTCAAAACTAGCCTCAAAGATTGGTGTAGAAGTGCGAACTCGTTTACCAGATCCAAGTGTTCGTAGGTGGAAGTATGTTGATGCCTCCGTTAAGGAGGCGATGTTTCAACGCTTGAATGTGAGTTCGTTGTCTACTCTATTATAGGACATTTTACTCATTTTTATAATAGGTTAGAAATCTTAATTATTTATTGTAATTATTTTATTTTTTATAAGAATTATCTATGACTTATCTATTTTTTGCAGGATCAATTTGATTTATAAGGAGACCCTGTTGATATAGAGAAGGCAATGCACACAAAATTTGGTCGGAGATTGAGTAACCATACCTATAGGCTGCACAAACAATTCATGGAGTTGAAGGAGGCTAAAGGGGAGGAGTATGTAAGAAACCACCCACCGAAGAATGTTGATCCTGCCAAGTGGATAGATTTTATTGATAAAAAGTGGAACACTAAAGAATTTCTGGTAACATTTTCATCTTTTTTATTATATTAGCGAAGAAAGAATTTGATTAGAATAGGGAGAGATTTTAAAAAAACTAGAAAGAACACAATCAATTTGCTGTGAAATTCCATGTCTTCTTTTCCCTTTATCTTCTAGGCATGTAAGTGGAACATAATAAAAACCAAATAAGTGGGAAAATGAGAAAGGGAAACTATTAAACATGGATTGGAAGGCTCACATAATAGGAGATTAATTTATGGTTCCTTAAAGTGCATCTTTCACATCATAGAATAAAGAACTAAGATTTCAATTTCTATGATTGTATTTTCTGTTTGTTCTTGTGTTTGGTCTGAAGTTTCATGATAATGTAAGCAACTAGCTAAGTAACTAATACAGGGTATTGAGACAAAACTTTAGATTTGATAGAGTTGTGGAAGAAAGAAAGGGTTATGAGTTTGGTATCAGTAATTGTTCCATATCTTGTGAAATGTAAATGGATATTTTCACAATCTATCTTGCCCATGCTTATATGCCCCTAAGATGGCAATGGGCCGGGCCGGGGACCACCCTCCCCGTCCCCGATCCCCGAAGATTACAAAATCCCCGCCCTCGCCCCCGATCCCCGGCGGGAGAGCCCATCACCCTCCCGTCCCCATCCCCTAACGGGGATCGAGTTTCCCCGACCCCGAAATATCCCCGGGCTTTTTTTTTTTTTTTTCGAATTTTGTTCAACAAAACACTGACTAATCAATATATATCACAAATCAACAAACCAGATCTGAGTACAGATCAATTTTGTGAACAATACAGATCAATTTTGAACAATACAGATAATTAAACAAATTAAAAAAATTATTCTGAACAACACAGATCTGAGTATAGATCAACAACAACAACATCAGATCAGAAAGAGAGAGAGAGAGAGAGAGAGGACAGATCTAACAGATCGACGGTGACGGTGGCTGTGGCGGGGCCAGTGGTGGTGGTGGTGATGTCCCCGTGACTGTGAGAGAGAGAGAGAGAAGAACGAGAGAGTTGAGAGAGAGTGAGAGGTGAGAACGAGAGAGTGAAGACAGTGAGAGAGTCGAGAGAGAAGATAGGAGTGAGAGAGTTAAGGAGGGCGGTGGAGGAGCGGTGCTTTCAGATCGGCGGAGGACGGCGGCGAAGGAGATCAGTGTGTGAGGAAGCTGTGACTTTCTTCTCTCTCTCTCTCTCTCTCTCTCTCTCTCTCACGCGAATGAAGCTGTGTAGGGGGTATTATAGTAATTTTATTTCGGTGGAGAAAACCAGGGATGGGGATGGGGACGGGGACCTGGGGACGGGGACGGGGGACGGGGCCGGGTCTGGAGCTGTGAAAGCTATCCCCGTCCCCGGCCCGAAACTAATCGGGGATTTAATTTCAAATACCATCCCCGTCCCCCACGGGGATATTTTTCGGGGGAAAAACCATTGTGATCGGGGTTCGGAGGGTTGAGTCCCCGTCGGGCCGGTTTCAAATTGCCATCCCTATATGCCCCCCTATTTGTGAACGGTGTAAATTACTCACTCTAGAAAAACCATCTTATGATGAAATCTCAACAAGTACTCTAATCTATTTTTCAAAGAATTAAATGAAACTAGTGAATAATTTGAAATATCTTTTAAGCTTGAAATGATATATAGGAAAATGATAGAGAGGAACAATGCAATTTCTTTATTATCAAGCATTAAATTTGTTTTACTAGTGATACATTTCATTGTTATATTGGTTCATTATTCCTTAAAAGAACAATCAAAAAGCCAACATATTTGTCTTACTAATGATAAATTTCATTGTTATAGCTTTGTCATTCTTCTTTATAGGAACAATCAAAGGCTAACATTGCGAACAAGAGAAAGGATGTATACAAAACATAGATGTGGTTCTAGGTCAATCCCTGTTAGAGTAGAAAAAACTGGTACGTATCCTTACACTTTCAGAATTATATTAGATTCTTAGCTTTATTTATTGAATATTTTGGCCTATCGAATTAGGCACGAGAAAAGAAGATGCTACCTAATATAGCAAAATTGTACAAGGGAAACTCACTATAATGAGAAAATACATGAGTGGATCTCATCTCAAGCTCAGTGTAATTATGTGAGTATATATTGCAATTTTTATTAACAAAATTTTAGAATACTATTTGTTATGATCTTATTTAATTTTCTAATAATTATTTAATTTTTTTATATATTTGATAGGAAAATATGATACAAACACAGGCTGATCACCCTGCTCACAGCCGGGATCAACCCCTTTGACTGTAGAAGAGCTGTCAATCAAAGTCCTAAAGCCAAGGTCTGGCTATGTGATGGGACTTGGCATGAGACCTTCATCCTCTATTAGGAGGACCACTACCATATATGCTGAAACAAATGATTATGTGAAGCGCCTTGAGATGCAAATAGAGACACAGAAGGAACAAAAACAAATGCAGAACAATAAAATAGAAGATCTTGAAGAGGGTAAGAAGAAGCAAGGGGAGATAATGGCTGATGTTGTCAACTTTTTTGAGGAACCAAAGGATTCACTGGACACTTTGGAAGAGGAGGGGACTCATCCACAAGTAGACATACTTCTTGGTAAAGTATATTAACTTTAATATAACAAATTTTATAAAAGAATATATGTTTGAATAATTAGGAAGTAATGGAAACATGCATATGACATCCAATTTGTACAGGTGCATGGGATGTATAAATTGTGAATTAGTCTAAAAAATATTTTTTTTTCTCTATACTTAAAGCTATCAAAAAAGGCCGTCGAAATGCTGAATTATTACACAACTACCGATTTGTACAAGAACCAATAGAAACACCTTAGGAAGGGCCCAATATAAGTTGTATGAACTTACGGCACATTAATGGGACGCATCATTTGTGAATTAGCCTTAAAATTAATTTTTTGTTCTCATAATCTCGAAAAAAGTCTGTTAGAGGGATAAATTGTATAATTGATCTAATTGTAAATTGATGAGTTACTAATGTTTTTAATCTTTTGTATAATTGATTAATTACTAAAGCTTTTAATTTATTTTTTTGCAGATTGGATTGAAGGTGGCATTTTTGACGTGTAACAATGATATAATTTGCTTGAATGTTCATTTTTGTTTGATAAGGATACACATACTTTGTAGAGCTGCACTAGTTATTGATGGATGTTTGGTGGAATTGAAACAAGTTATAGCTTTTGGATATTTTGTGGATATTTCACTATTTTATTGTATTATGATGAAATTAGTTATAATGATGAATTGATATTTTCATTTTGTTAATTCATAAATAGTGTTGATAACAGGTTAGGTTAAGTTGTGATGGAATTGTTATATTCAACAGGTTTCAACATGAACAATGTTATATCTTGTTGAACTAGAATTTAGATTTTGATAAAATAGGTATATAATGTAGAAAAAAAATATTATGGGAATTATTGACAAAATTTTCCATCCCTAAAGAAGGTTTTTTTTGTCTCTTATTTGGCTTAGGTGGATGATTAATTTTGTCATGAATTCTTTATTTCGTCGCTAAATGAATTTGTCATGACAAAAAATATTGTCACATTTTGTCACTATTACCCTCAATGTGTGACGAATTTTTTTTGACATCTATTTCATCATTTTTAATGATGAATTTGTTTTTGTCTCTATTGGTAGCTTCTTTGACAAAAAAAATTCGTCTTCGTTTATATTAAACGTGACAAAATTATTTCATCTCTATTTCTTATATTTATGACAAAATACTTTTGTCTCTAATTTCTTCCCTTTAATGACAAAATATTTTGTCGCTAATTACTTACAGGTATGTTCCCAACAGAGTGTATTGGAGACAAAAAAAATTCGTCACAAATTTATCATTTTTAATGATGAATTTGTTTTTGTCTCTATTGGTAGCTTCTTTGACAAAAAAAAAAATTTCGTCTTCGTTTATATTAAACGTGACAAAATTATTTCGTCTCCATTTCTTATATTTATGACAAAATACTTTTGTCTCTAATTTCTTCCTTTAATAACAAAATATTTTTGTCGCTAATTACTTACAAGTAATGTTCCCAATAGAGTGTATTGGAGACAAAAAAATTCATCACAAATTTATCATTTTTAATGATGAATTTGTTTTTTGGTCTTTATTGGTAGCTTCTTTGACAAAAATTTTTCGTCTTCGTTTATATTAAACGTGACAAAATTATTTCGTATCTATTTCTTATATTTATGACAAAATACTTTTGTCTCTAATTTCTTCCTTTAATGACAAAATATTTTTGTCGCTAAATTACTTACAAGTATGTTCCCAACAGAGCGTATTGGAGACAAAAAAATTTGTCACAAAATTTATCATTTTCAATGACAAAATTGTTTTTTCGTCTCTAAGGACCTTTTAGCGACGAGGCTTTGGCGACAAAACGGGTGACGAAAAAGTTTTTGTCGTAATTAGTTTTGGGTGACAAAATATATACATTTTGGGACAAATTTGTTTCGTCTTTAAATCCCAAATTTGTTGTAGTGTCCATCGATGGCAGATCGCTCCCTCTCGTCTCTCTCATCCCTTCATAACATAAAAACCCGTCAATGATTTCATAGAAGATGCTTCCATAGGCAATAGAGGTACACGGCTGTCCCTGGCTTAAGGCGAACAAGGCGGCATCTTGGCTTTTAAATTTCCTGAAATTTTAAGTGTGTCAAATAATTTTAACTCTTATAGTGTTAGTAGGTTTACAAATGAGCAATGTTGGAGACCTATAATGATACGGTAAGAGAGTAGGGCCCTATATCATTAAATTTGTAATAAATCAAAAATTGACACATTTGATGTCACATTACTGTTGATACAATTGTGGGTATTTTGGGAAATCTTAAATATTTTCCTTTAAGAATAAAGGTCCAAACCAACTAATAAAAATCTTTAGAGCATCTCCTACACTTCATTACTTTTTTTCTTTTTTCTTTTTTTCATAGTGGCTATTGGACGTTGAAGCACTTCTTCACCCATGCAGCTATCTGCTACCTAAGTGCTCAAGAGATTCGTGCTAAACAGCTTTCTGCATCATCAGCGGTGTTGGCGTATGTTTTTTTCCTTCTGCCCAACTCCCCGGCCTTATCAATTAGAAACCAAATCATAAACTTAGTTTTTTGTCACACGAAACTCAACTCTTTTGAAACCAGTATTTTCGAAAGGATTGGCACTTTCCATACTTCATGGGTGCAACATCAACAAATTCGCTCATGATCAAGTTACAGCCTAAGATCTATGACCATTTTATATTAATTGTTCGTATTTCGTTCATTCCATCAGTATCCTAGGTACCTGTAATTGTGATTTGATTTTAAATTTGAGTAAAAAATCTTATTTGATATGAACCAGTCCAACTCTTTTATCAAATTTTCATTAAAACCTTTCTAACAAATTTATTTTTTTTTTTTCAAATCCCAAATCTCCCTTTTCATCAAATTTGATGAAAAAGGTAATCTTCAATACTTTAATGAATTAAAATTTAATGAATTCAAAAAAATTATGTTCATCAAATTTTATGTTTTTAAGTTTTGATCAAATTCAAATTTAATGAATTCTCATTTTGATATTAAAATAAATAAATAAATAAATAAAACCTTCTTTCGTAAAAACTAAATAAAAAAATATTTTTGTAAATTTCATTCAATTTAAGTATAAATCGAATTGCACTACCTTTGAATATATTTAGCATGGATGGAGATGATGAGTTCTAAAGAAATGGGGTTTGCTTGATTCTCTCTTGAGATATTGTTGTGTAAACCTCTTATTATTATTATTATTATTATTATTATTATTATTATTATTATTTATTTATTTATTTGTATATACGTTCTACCTAGAAGATTATCCAGCTTTTTTTGTTTTTGTTTTTTGTGTGTGTGTGTGTATTTGACTGATAATTTGGAGACTTTTCTTCTTTGTAAGTTTTCTATCTAGAAGTTTCTATAGCAGTACTCTATCTATTTGTAAATCTGGTTCGCACCTTTGCTTTGAATAATTTTAGGTTCTAACGCAGAATATGACTTTCACTTCATAGATTAAGATTTGAATTTGATTATTTATGCACATATTTGAAGATTTCCTTAATCAAATTAGTTTTTGATAGGGCTGTTTATTTCAGTTTGTACAAGTTAATTATAGTTTATTTTAATTTTAAAGTCTGTATCAGACTGATTGATAAGTTTCTGTTTATAGATTATTGGATAAAAATAACTTAAATAAGTTAAAAAAAAATTAATTATATAAAAGTTAAGGGAAAAGTGTTTTTAATTAACAGCTTTTAACTTAAAAAAATTATAACAAATAGGGCCAATGTTTCTTCTAATAGAATTTAGTTTTGAATATATATATATATATATATATATGATACAATTGTGTGTTTGGTAGAGGTTGTATCAGATTCACATGTCCTCGATCCTTTATAATGATCCCAATGAGTCAATTAAATCATAATTAAAACTACTTGCAATATAATTAAAAATCTCTTCAATTATAATTAAAATAATAATTATAAAATATTACAATTAAATTATAATTAATATTATAATAAATTATAATTAAATATAAAAAAATTATAACTGAAATATGCAATACATACTTTTTTAAAAATATTTTTTAATGTGTATTATAAAAATTCACAACAAGAATATGCACCAAACATAGTTTTGTCTTTTATGTTTCTAAAATTATTGGTAGGGACGAGCACAGTATTAAACTAAATCCATATTCCATGAGAATGACTTTGACTCTTGACTACGAAGACTCAGGGAACCAAGTGGCCATGGCACGCACCAGATGTTTGATAATTTAACCCACTTAAAAAAAAAAAAAGAAGCTAAGAATTAGTGAAGTAGACAGGCAACATTATGGGTGACTATTGGAGCGTTTTGCATTGACTATTACCGGACCGGTCGTAAAAATAAGATTATCGCCTTGAATTCCTAAGTGCGCAATCCAAATTAAAAAGTTGATTGAAGTAGTTAATTATTAAAAATAATGAATGATTATTTTTTAAATGTATGAATTATTTGTTAACTATATCAATTATTATTGTGAACGAAGTTTTATGAAGTTAAAGTTGATCAAATCTTACATTTGGTCAATCAAGTCACAAAAAATTGGACGAATTAATTATATTATCTACTGAAAAGAATATGGCAAATAAGTTATAATATGCAAGTATAATTTGTAAAAATATGAAAAGAGTAATATTTATGTGATATTTTACTGTAATATGTTTATTTTTTATTTGGTATTATAAATTTAAATTTTGTTTGATATATATATTGATTTTCTAAATTATGAAGCAACAAGAACAAATTTTTAACTTTTATTGTAATGATCTTTTTGTTAGAACTTTTTGTTGTCAAATTCCATGGATCAAAACCAAGGTTGTAACAAGAGTTCTTTAAGAAGTTGGTATTCTTCCAACAACAGGATTACTTGGGAGTTTTGAATGAAGTTGGTCTTCTACAAGATTCCAACAACAGGATTACTTGGGAGTTCTGAAAGAAGTTGATTTTCTACAAGAAGTTGGAACTCTGCAAGAAGTTGGTTTTCTGCAAGAAGTTTTTTCCAATCTTGGATTACTTTTGGTTCTCTATAAATACTTGGTTTTCTCCCAAAAACTAAGTAATTGATTAAAGTCCTCCAGATCTTCTTTTTGGTTCTTAAAGGTTTATATCTGGGGATATTTTGTTATTTTCTTTGATGTCTTATTGAGTATTCAACTCATGATCTGAAAAGGCTACATCAAAGGTTTTGTTTGTTACACAAAAGAGAGAGTTGTTCTTCAGTTGTGGATTCTGAAGAATTCGAGCCTGAAGCTTCAGTTGTGAATTCTGGGGTGGCTCATCAAAGTTGTTCTTCAGTTGTGGATTCTGAAGAATTCGGTCTGAAGCTTCGGTGGTGGAATCCGGAGTGGCTCATCAGAAAGACAATTCCGTGGTGAAGATGGGGTTGGAAAAGGCACATAGAGGTTGGTTCAATTAGGCGTTGTGGATTCGCTAGATAATTGAGAGTGATACCTGTGTAATTCCTTTATATCTTCTTAGTGGATTGTTCTGGTGGCTGTGGCCCGTGGTTTTTTGATCACAATTGGAAGGTGTCCAATTGTGGTTTTTCCACGTAAAATCTTTGTGTCTCTTTCTCTTGATTGTTTGATTGGGATTTTTATATTCTGCTTAAAATTGATACATAATCACAAATCAACATCTAGGAGGTTTCTAGATTTTTCACTTTTCATATATACTACCTAGGTAAATTTTAACATATAATTTTAATAATTATATATGCAACAAGACTGTGAATACTAGCAAATAAAAAATAAAAAAATTTGCGGGCACTTACGATTTTGCCCATAAACTCTTTTTGTTATCGTTATGTATAAAGAATCTTATTTTGAGAGTTTGCCTAGGACTCCCAAAGAACTCAAGATTGCACTTGGACACAACACAATTGCAAATAATGTTTTTTTTTTTTTTTTTTTTTTTGTTAAATACTAAATTTGTGTCAATTTTTATGGGTTTTTTTTTTTTATTTTTTATTTTGTCAATAGAAAGGAGAATAATTACAATCATTGACAAATATTTACATAATTAAACAGGCAACTAACCCACAATAATTAAAAAGTCTAACAACCGATAACTGAAAAGCCACCACTAACTCACCAAGCTCAAACCCATCAATTACATACAATTAACCCCCATAATGGGGATAAAAAAACTAGAACACTATCGAACATCTCTCTATAGGAGTTGAATCCGATACTTCACACGACAAACGGATGCTACATATCCGAATTTGTATCAATTTTAATGTTGTCAGATATAGTTTTTGTTTTCTCATTGGCTAGTGTGGGGATATAATTTTGAGTTGTCCACGTGGCCTAGGTAGTTAGCCGAAGTACCACGTGGGTGATTCTAATTGGCCAGTGTATGGTTAAACCACATCTAATTCCAAGATGTTTGAATAAGGGATTAGAGTCCTAGATGATGATAGAGTCTCTAATTGGGTAAGGTTGGACTCTTGAGAGAGTTGATTTTAATCCAAATACGAGGAGTCTTAGATAAGTGATATTCTTGTACAAGATAGAGTCCTATAAAGTGATACTTCCAGGAGGAGAGAGCATTGTTGACTATAAAAGTAAGGCACTTCCATGAGTCTAAGGTATGTTTTTATTTATGCACTGCTACTTGACTTGATATGTTTGTGAGATAAGTTGACTGACTTGATCGTTAGAGTGTCCTCGAAGTGGATAAACTACAGTGGTATTTTTTACTCTCTTATGTGTAGGTAAACTACAATATATTGGCTTAATCTAGATAAATAATAGGGTATCATAATATTATATGATACTCTATTGACATACAAAAATTTATAGATAAATAATAATTTTTGCGTTAAATATTTTTGTAACGACTTGCTGTTTTGCGGTTGCAAACAACCATCGATCCCATCAGCAAAAATACGTATTATTTACATCGGAAAAAGAGAAAATGTAGAAATGTTGAAAGTAAGAAGACCTTTCTTCTAGTAGTTTGTCATTGATTCTGTATTCTTGGATTTATTGATCAAAAACTATTGGATGGCTGGCAAAAATGACTCCCAATAAGGACGTTTGGTTGTGACTATCACAATAATGGCTCTATCCTTAGAAAATGGATTTGTTTGGGTTGTCAGAAAGGAACAAGAAAATTGTATCCATTGCTCGTGGAATTCCTCGAGAATTGATTATTGCACTGAAAGTGTTGCTACTTTAGGAATCTGAGAAAAGTAAATTTTGTAATTGAAAAAATTACACTACGTCGCTTTTGGGTCATTTTCTTATTTTAATTTTTAAAATTTATTTTTTATTATTTTGATCTTTTATATTTTAAGTTTTTTTAATTTATTTTTAAAACGAATTTTTATTAAAAATAGACAGAAAATAACACATTAATAGTTACATGATTTATAAATATTTTATTATATATAACTCACATCTCTAAAATAAACTTGGTATAATAATATAATTTTTTATGTTATATGATAATTATTATGACATTTTCTGTTTAATTTTAAATAAAAATTAATTTTAAAAGTAAATTAAAAAAAATTAAAATATGAAAGACAAAATAAAAATAAATAAATTTTAAGAAGTACAATAAAAAAAAATTAAATATAAAAAGACAAAATGTAATTTACGTTTCATGAAAAGTATTCAAATTGACTCGTCAAACACTTAAAAACACGTGACGCCATCTAATGACGACAACAATGACGTAATAAGTCTACTTAAACACAGAAACATATGAAGAAAATTGCACATAAAATCAAGGAAAAAGTTTGGGACCTCAATTTAGGACCCATGACCCTTAAATACCTGTGATAGGTTTATGTATATTTTTGTTTTATTTATTTATTTATTTTTCTCTCTCTCTCACATAGGATGATGTGGGGTTGTGAGGTAGAGTTTTTGTGAGGGTTTCAATCATTGCTCAAAAATCAATTGCAACCAGTTCGCTTCATTTTTATTTTTATTTTTTTGAATCCAGCTCATCTCAATTAACAGTAGATTGGACGGTTCAGTCTAGTTTATAAGATTTGTTATAAGTCTCATTATGATAATTTATTCTGATTGTTTTTAAGTTTTGATATATTAATCATTTATAAATAATTAAAAAAAAATTAGATTGATCTAATAACTGGAATTGTGAAAGGTGAAATTTTCTCCACGAGAAAAGTGAGATGGTGTGTCCATTTCTTCATTCTATCAAGATAAACCAAAACGTCAGTAATCACCCCCTATCAAGATAGGTCGGGAGGACCTTCCGATGGTCAAGTCAGTTAACTGTTTGGCTATGATAATCTTTATTTAAAAGAGAGTTCTTGGGTTACCTCTGGTTTGTCCTTTGTGCTTCTCCTGCTTAGCCTTTTATAATTACATAACTTGAATCTCATTCGTTGGATCGTTGTCCGATCCAAGGATTCTACCTTTACCTAACCCTGTTCGGGCAAGTGGCTAAGTTGCTTTTATCCTTAATCATTAGATTATCATCTTAGAGACAGCTCACATTATGTCAGATACTAGTAGCCAACTTGCCAAGCATTGTATCCATCGAATCAAGTTGATTGGATGATCTTGTTGTCTATTAGGCCTGACCTATGTCCTTGTATTTTTTGTCAGGTGTTTCTGCCGTTAGATGAAGCTTAATCCAACGTCCTTCTTTCATTTTGTAGATTTCTCTTCTAGAAGGATATCTTTATGCTTGATTGCCCTTCATGCTTTCAGGCACACGCCAGCTTGCTACAAATTGTTCCTAATGGGCTCCTAAAAAGCTCATCTGAGCCTTTCCTTTCTTCTAGGCTGATGCTTAATTGATTTGGGCTTGAGCTATTATTTTATCCATCCACGGTAATCATATACTTCAATAATATATCTTCAAAAAAATAAAAATAAATAAATAAACAATAAATATGATTTTTAAAATAGATTATTTTTTATTTTAACAATAAAATATTAAAATGATATGATATAATTGTTAATATATATATATATTATATAATCTATACACTATGACATAAAATAACAAAGTGAAAAGATTATTCTGAACTCTACAGCACTTGAGACAAGCTAGATTCTTTTTTGTGAATTATTGAATTCGAAAATGCACACCCCACTCAAAAGTAGCAATAGCAAATCATGAATAATGATGTTCTATTTACAGAAAATTAAATAATATCAAATACATGGAGAATTAAAATAAGGATGAAAAGCTTAAAAAAAAAAAAAAAAAAGGTGGCGATTTTTACTCTTTTGCCTCTTAGCCTCTCTCATCTCTTCGTTTTCCTTGCCTTAACGGCCTTTCCTGTTGGCCACCCCTCCTCATCCTCAGTCACAGACCACCCCTTACCAACTCCACCCTCAACTCCCTCCTCCATGCCAATTGTCCAGTGCAAGGAAGATTGCGACGAGTAAAGAGAAAAAACAAGAGAGAAGAGGGCATTTTTCTGATTTTATAGGGCATTGCTGTTAAATTGATTTTCCAGATGTTCACAAACTTTGGATAGAGTTAATCAAGCTAACGCCAGGGTCCAAACTGTAGTCAATGTACCATGAACACACACAACCCATGTAACATTTTTTAGTTGAAAAGGCCCAAAGGGCAAGAAATCATCTTCCAACAAACTGCACAAAATTCAATACTTTTGGACAGAATTATTTGTCTCGCTTGTAAATAAGTACCAATCTGGATAAAGAATTCAGGTTGCAATTCCCAATCTGGATAAATAATTACTTCTAATAACATGTTCAGTTGTTGAAAATAGATTAAAACAGAGACCTGGGAATAAGATTCAATATCTTAAGTTCAAGTTTCTCAAAAGATCACTGAAGGTTTGTGTAGGTGTTAATTTTAGGTTCCCGGCTGTCCTGATATGAGGTAACTCGGGGCCAATTAGGCTAAACTAGGCAGTTGATACCTTGGATTATCGAAATAATAAAAAATAAACAAACAAACAAATAACAAAAAACAAAGAGTAGATTGAAAAACATAGCCAAACCTGACAACTTTGTTTAGGCTTCAAAAACGTGCAGAGTATTGTTCAAGTTATTTTCGGATAAATTGATTGCCTTCATCTTTCAAAGATTCAATGGGCCGATGAGTCGCCCCAATCAAGTGACTTTTGTAGAGGTAAAACAGTGTTGTTAAATTCTTCAGTAGAAACAAGTCACTTGGAATGGTACAGTCAAGTTCTTGTTTGTCAAGTCAGATTCCTGGAGCTCTCTTAAATTCTTGATTGTTTTTGAGATTTCTCAATCTTTGATGAAGAGTTGAAGAGTGGTCTTAAAGTATTTTCTGGACAGTTGAGATTTAATTCTATAAAAATTCAGGGTGCAATAATTATTTCACCTTCTAACTTGTAAACCTTAACCCTATTCAGTTTAAGATCACTTCGAGAAAAATTACTCTAAAAAGATTCTGACTATTTTTAGGTGGTCCATGGCTAGCAAAGTTGAGGTTTGGAGTAGTGATAGAGGAGAGAAGGTTGTATTGGTGTGGCAAAGGTATCTACCAACGATAAAAGTGAGAAAAAACTTGCGGTGCCAACTACCAACTAACTTTCAAAAACGTATCAAGAAAAATAATATGTAATTAAAATTTATTTTAAGTGTGGATCTGACAATGTAAGAATTGAATTTACATCATGAGTTTGGATTTCCTATACTTCATTCTCTGTAACGCACACTATAAAATGACATTGTTGTGTATTTTCTTTTTCTTTTTTTTTTCCGGCGGTATGAAACCCATGACGACTATGGCATCCTCTCCAAGCTTCCTCCGCCGCCATTGATCTCTGCAACACCACCTCTCCCCCAAGCGTCAATAACTTTCTCTTCAACAAATCCCCCAATTTAGTGTTGTTGTTTCCATGGTTGGTTCTGTTTGATTTCTTGTCCTCTGTTGAGCCATTGTTCAGGCCCAAACGTTCCCTTCTGTTCTTCCTGCATCTGATCCCAGATGCATTGCGCAGTGACTGCAATAAACAGACACAACCTAGATCACACAAGCAAAATCAAATTTAAACCCAGAACCCCAAAACACTAATCAAAACACCACCATGGAAATAATCAGGAACTCTGTTACGGATAATAGCCAACCTTCCAAATCTAAAATCAGAGCATATATGGCATAAAAGATATATGCTTGTGTTCCCAAGTTTTCACACCCCAATATATTATCTTCTCTCCCTATATACTTAATTCTAGTTCTCCAATTTTTGAGATGGGTTTGTGATGTAGAACAAGTAGATGATGAACTCTTTGAACAATTGGATCAACAAGGAGTCAGGAAGAGTCAGATTGAGGGTAATAGTGACACTTTTGTGACGAATTTGGAATTATCTCAAATTTGGTATTCTAATTGGAAATAGCTTTTAAATCAAAGTCATCACAATTTTGGGGATAATGTACAGTGGATTTTAGCCAAAATTGTTCGCTTAAGCCCTCAAATTAGTGATTTTGCCGTTTTAAGAACGTTTCGTTTTATCAATAACTCTACTTTGAGAAGTCCGTTTTCAGCATCGTCTATTTTAGTGCGTTTCTATTGCTTCTTGGTATTCAGATTTGGGCTTAACTCAAAATTTTTTTTTTTTTTTTTTGTGTGTGTAGTAATTTTCTATTTATTTTCGTGTCTAACACGGAATTAACCTAATTCTTTGTTTTCTTGTCTAGTTAGGGTTTTGTTTATATATAAGGATATATGATTTAGGGGAAATCAACTTCTAGTCAATACAATTCAAATTCTCTTTGAGAATTCTTTGTTTCTTGTGGATTCAAGGTGTTCTTCATCTACTAGTGCGATATCTAGCCTTGTGTGATATATTCTGATGTGTCAGTTTGTGTGTATTGTAGATTGTTGCAGAACAATATCTCCGGTGAAATTTTGCTGAATCTCGACTCTCTTATGAACCTTCAGACCCTGGATCTATTCAATAATCAATTCTTTGGTTATGTGGTGCATCGCCGCCAACAGCAATCGCCACCTACCCATCCACCCTCCTTTCCCTTTTCTCTCTTAATAATCTTTTTTTATCTAAATTCTTCGTCCCTATCATTATTCAACGTGGCAAAATTTGTTTCTTTTGATTGGACGGACTGGATAGGGGATTAGAATCCATCGGATGGACTGTGAATCCCTCGGACTATTTGGTTGAATTAGATATGTATCCTGTGTTTGTTTTTTCATGAGATTAAATGTCTGGAAATAACTATTTTTAGTGAATCCAACGTTTGGTTGGACGGACTCGATAGGATAAATGAACAAAGGACTATTTTACTCTTTTTTAATTGTTTACTAAGTAATAACAATATTAAACATATATTTAATTTTTTAATTTTTTAGCTAGATTAAATAAAATTTTATTTTATTTTATTTTTTACACAATTAAATAAATTTATTTTTTTAAATTAAATAAATAAAATATCAATAAAAATATATGTTATTTTTTTAATTAAAATTTTAAATAAATTTATATTTAAAAATAATAATAATTAAATTATTAAAATTTAAATAATGAAATTAAATAAATTATAAACAAAATTTTAAAATAAAACATCAATAAAATATCTATAAAAAATTATTTTAAAAAATTAAATAAATAAAACATCAATAAAAAGTTAAACAAAATTATTTTATTTTTAAACTGAGACATTTAAATTTTATTGAATTTTACTAAATATAATACATAATTAAATAGTAGATGATCAAAATGGTCATTTCATCACCTAATCCCAACAGTGGGTAGTCCCCTGAAAATTATCACATACCCCCCAGGATACAATAGTCCCCCATATGGGATAAGGAGCCCGACTGGACTCCATGTCCAGTGGACTAAAAAAACAAACAAACGCCGGATAAAGAACCTTTCCCGAATTACAATTTATAGCGACCCTGGTCTTTTCCCATTTGATTATTGTATTTGGACTTAGGTTCCGTAGATTCTGTCATTGTATAATTGTTGTTGTTGTCCTTTAATTCCTTATTCTTAAGTTATAGGATGTGTTGGGCAGGTTTGTTTCAGGTTGGTTAGGTTCAGAAACCAAGTGTTGCTGTCCAGTTTTTGGGCTGGTCGCTCGAGCGAGGCTTTGGTCGCTCGAGCGAGGGTTGTGTTTGTGTCTGGTAGCTCGAGCTAGGGTTTCTTCGCTCAAGCGAGCGATTGCGTCTAGTATAGACCTGATAGTTGTGTTTCCTCGCTCGAGCGAGCTTTCCTTCGCTCGAACGAGCGAGGTGTATGTTTTCGAGTTCTTCGCTCGAGCGAGCTTTTCTTCGCTCGAGCGTGCTTCTGGGTTGCAGACCTGAAGCTTCGTATTGTTGGCTCGAGCGAGCTTTCCTTCGCTCGAGCGAGTATTTCTTGTGTCTGGTCGCTCGAGCGACCAAGTCTTCGCTCGAGCGAGCCTGTCAGGTTTAAATAGGCAGCAGCGGGTTTCAGATCAGTTTTTCATATTCTTTTTTATTCCAAACCCTAAGGTCCGACTTCTCTTTTTCCCTACTCACCTTTTCTCTTAGGTTTGATCTATCTAGGGTGTGTTTCTACCCCAGTTGCTTTATTAAAAAGATAGTGTAAGTCGAGGGCTCCGTTCTAATCTGAGAGTTTGTGAATTTGGAGCACTTTGGAGTTTGGGTCTTCATCTCCATCTTCTTTTTTGGGCTATTTCTTCGAGGTAGGGATTTCCTACTCCAATGTATACGTTTTGTTCTAAGTTCTGGCATTTTAATATGTTGGGGGTATTTTGGTAATTTTGGGGAAAAACTCTATAAATTGATTTGTATAATTAATTTGAGGAAATTGGGAATATTAGTTGAATTCATGAAATATGAGGAATTATTGATTAAATGGGGTACTTGGTTAATTTAAATCATATGCCTATTGAATTGTTGATTTAGTTATTTTCTATTTAGAGATAACTGTTTTGGGCTATCGGTGGAGGATAGTCATGATTGTTGTAGATATTGCATGTGGATTAGGGATAACTGGAACTAATCACATTGGTTAAGTCATTACTTTTGACTATTGAATTAATACAGAAAAATTACATGTGTTGATTGAGCATTTGCATATGCATATTGTGTGGGAGGAGATAGGGGATGTACTCCACGGTTTAGGGGAAGATAGGGGATGGGCCTCTAAACTGGATTTTTGTTTGGGAGGAAATAGGGGATGGACTCCATTAGCATCACTTTTATGTGTGCTTATTTATATTGAAGTGTTTTATTGATACAGCACTAAATGTGTATCAAGATGGAAGTATGAAGTGTTTTGATATGAGCCTGAGTCTCATTTGTGTTGTTGATATTGGAAGTAATGTGAAATCTATATAACAAGGAAGCTAAGAATTTGATTCCGGATGGGACTTTTGTCCCTTTGTCCAAATTTTAACCATTAGATTGATTTTAATCTAAGGGCTAAAAACATCTCACTCCCCCTCTCTCAACACACACCCTCTCTCTCTCTCTCTCTCTCTCTCTCATACACGTACTCCTCTCTTCTCTTCTTCATGTTTTCAAATTTTGAACACCTCTCTCTCTCTCTCTCTCTCTCTCTCTCTACCTCCCATTCCCGTGCTTCCCTGTCGGAGCCCAACCCTCACTGTGCTCCTCCTCCCTTCCTCTCTGCTGGAATAAAATAGATCAACAGGGGAACAAGGGTTGAAAGGGAGACGTCTCTGCCAGAACCGGACTGAAGTCTGTCCCCGGCCAAAGCGTCATTGTCCCCGGACTGAAGTTTGTATGTATTTGTGTGTATGTATTTTGTATTTGTGTGTATAATATATATAATATGTAGATGCAAAGCAAAGCAAGCTAGGGGATTGAAACCCAGAGAATGAAAGAGGCTTCAAGCAGAGGGATGGGAAGTTTCTGAGGGTGATTTCCCCTCTCTGTAATCTGTATAATACAGAAAAAAAAAAAGCCTATGATTTCATCTTCTTCAATCTCCAAAAATCAACAACCCTCTGGATGGAGAAGTTATTGGTTGGTCTTCGAATTGGATTTGGATTTCGGTGTGTGTGTTTTTCTGATCTCTGATCAATGCATCTATATCTATCTATCTTTGTGTGCGTGCGTGCGTGCGTGTGTGAGCGTTGGGTTGGTTTAAAACCGATCCTTCTGCAGAGCATAAGCAACATACAACAACAACATTAATCAAAGCTTCTTCCCAAACGAACCCTTAATAGGCTGTGATGATAAATTTTCTCTTCTGGGTTTTCAAATCAGACGTTGAGATGATCGGATCCGTTTCATGGCGGGGCAACCCGGAAGGTCAGTGAGCAAGAGAGGGAAAGACAGAGGTTAGATCCATATTTACACCCATATTTATATTTATGTTTCTGGGTTTGTTCTGTTTTTTATTCATTTTCATTCGTTAGATATGTGAAGAATCTCTAATGCGTGACTATTTTAGGCTAAAAGTCTACATTGTGATTTTTGGGAATTTCAATTTTTAATATTTTTATTTTTTGAAAAGAAAATTTTGGTATATTTTTAATATTTTTATGTGTATATATGTATGTTTATATATGTATGTAAAAATTTAAAATAACTCATAACCATTTGTTCTGATAAGGTGAAAAGTCCCGATATAAGAGTATGGAAAAAAATTGGAATCAGATAATTTTGATGTCAGGAGGGGAAGTAAAACCTGTTCATTATGATTTCTGCATAGAAAGAATGGTCCTAAATAATACCTATTTCCAGGATTGATGGCTGCATCTGTCTGAATTCCACCACCAATTGTGACTCCCGTTTGACTAAATATGTCTTGATTTAGTCCACTGATAACCCCAACAGTGAGAGTGTGATAATATATATAATTTGCATTTTGGATTTCCAATGGCTAAGCACTGTTGGCCGGTTAATTTGAAACATTTTAAATTAATTTCCCGAGAAATCTGTCCCCGAACTGAAGTCTGTACGTATTTGTGTGTATAATATATATAATTTGCATTTTGGATGTATATATATGTATATGTGGATATATGTATGTATATATATATATATGTAAAAATTTAAAATAACTCTTCTTGCTATGGTCAATTTGAAACATTTCAAATTAATTTTCTGAGAAATATTTTCTGTTTGCATGAGTTATGTTATAAACATGTTAACATTTCAAAACTGTTCTTCAGAAACAATTTCAAAACTGTTCTTGAGTTATATAGATATGTGTATATACATGTGTATATATATATAATATATGTATATATATGTATGTAAAAATTTAAAATAACTCTTTAAATATATGTATATGTGTATATACATTTGTGTGTATTAGATATGATTGTGTGTATTATATATATAATTTCAGAGATGGATGTATATATATGTATGATTATGTATCGGCGTTGGTCGCCCTTTAAATTTAGGTATTTTCTTCTCTCTCCTCTCTCTAAAAATTGTTGAGGAAGATGGATTTGGGAGGGTTCTTCAAACCCAAAGATGGAAACACCCATCAAAATTCTTCAGTTGCTAAATTGCCATGTACATTGTTTTTTCTCACTTCTTTATTATTTTACTGTCTAATTTGAGTTGAAAATGTGGTGTCATTTTCATGTTGTTTGAATTGAATTTGTTGAAATTGATGTTAATTAATGTTTGTTCAGCTATATTTAGGTGAATTTTCCTTACACTTCAACAATTAGCTTTGAAAAAGAACTACAACAACAATAACAATTAGCTTATATCACAATGGCTTTGTTGACAAATTGGGTTCTGTTATAATTTGCCATTGTTGAGAAATTGGGTTCTGTAATAATTTGGCATTGTTATAATTTGACTTTGTTATAATTGTTATAATTAATGTTTGTTTTGTTATAATTGGGTTCTGTTATATATAGATGAGCTCTTGCCAAATTTTGGCGTTGTTATAATTTGGCACCAAAAAATAGCACATGAATTGGAAGTGTTGTTGCCAAATTTTGGCTTTTGCATGAAGGGGAAGCACATCATTAGAGTTGCTCTAACATGCAATTTCTATGTCATTTGAATCTTTAAAGCTGCTTTGCCACATTTCTAAGCATTTTTTTTTTATTGTGGGGTATAGGTTATTTGAGAAAATGGAAATAATTGCTGCCATAGTAATAAACAGAATTGACTTTTTTTTTGTGGTGTTTCTTTTGATAAATGTGTATGAATGTGCACTAAATCTGAGCATGTTAATGAATAGATTTAAGCATCCATTTTATGAAGTTTTAATACATATCGGAATCTGTTTACATGTGGTATAATCAGACAGATGCAAGTCTTCCCATTTAATAACTTCTGTTGTGGGCAACTTTTATGGCCTTAATTGGTTCCATATTAGTGTATCAGTTTTATGTTTTTGGGCCATATTAACCTATTAGGAGTTAAATTAATCTATTATTAGTTTGAATTTTATTAATTTTATTAGGAGTTAAATTAAATTTTTTTTTTCCTGTTCTCCTTCAAGGACACTTAGGGCATGTTTGATTAATAGTATTAATGGTACTATTTTATTAACCTGTTAATCAAAGTGGTACTATTTTTATGAAATTATTTGTTGGCTTTTTGACTTTATGAAACAAAATCTTGCAATATTTGCTGTCTAAATATCTCAAAATAGAATGACTAGATGTATTCCATTCCACTGCATTATTTTCTGTGAGTTGGAGAAGCATTTGAGTGCGACAAGATGAAAAAAGAAGAAGAGAGAATGTGATAGTGCTATTCTTATATATAAGATATATTACCTTTCTTGGTAAAAAGTGTCATTGTCCACATGAAATCACTCTAATATTTTGGGCACCAAAAAATGCAATCACACATGAAAAATGTGTTTGGGGCTTTAAGAATATATTTTTTGCATTTGTGTGTAAGTGGCTTCTTATTTTGTCATGGCGGCTGACCATAATCACTCTTCAAAATAGGCAATGGCTTTTTTAATTTTTATTAAACTAATTTGAAATTGATTATTTTATTGTGTACATTTTTATTTGAGCAATCACTCCCATTTGATGAGACTTAAGGTTTGGTTTGGTTTAGTTTGGTTTACTCATCTAAATTTGATTGTTTTATTTTTAGTTTAATAGTGATTACTAAAAAGTTATGTTTGTTTCATCTGAGATGGTAGTATAATACAATTTGTGATCAATGTAACTTTTGATAGAGTAGTCTTCCTATGGTTTTTTTGATATACTATTTAGGGCTATATTTGTTTGGGTATGCTACATAATACATAATTTCTCTTAAAAGTTTTATGAAAAATCATCTACCCTTAGTTGGTTGATTGATTGATCCTAAACATTTTTGGTTGTTTGATCACAATTTTGAGACACTTTTCATAAAACTTTTTATGGTCGTTAACATTTTTGCAACACATAGATTGTAATATAAGAATTTTATTAGATAGTGCATTCAGGCACGGGTATAAAACACCTATTTATTAGTTTGTATAGCATTTTGATAACATTCGAATTTATTAGTTTGTATAGCATTTTGATAACATTTGAATTTGATTTACAAATAATGGGGAAAATGGAAATTTGAGTTTTGATTTTTCTTTAGTATTTATATTTCTATCTTTGGATACAAGTCTATAATTGTATTTTATGTATGTATATGTATGTATGTATTTAATTTTTTGTGGCTTTTTAAATAGAGAGAATGAGTTGATTTTATGTGTTAGTTTTTGGCTTTTTAGCTAATTTTTCGGTTCACAAACAAATTTATGTGTTAGATAGGAGTTGATTTTATGTGTTAGATAGGAGTTAAATTAATCTTTTTTTTTGTTTTTTCTTTTCTCCTTGAATGACACTTAGGGCATGTTTGATTAGTAGTAATAGTGGTACTCTTTTATTAACCTGTTATTCATTTTATTAACCTAATATTAATCAAAGGTACTACCCGTTTATTAGTTTGTATAGCATTTTGATAACATTCAAATTTGATTTACAAATAACCTCTACGATTTATTAAATGTCATTCATACACAACCAACCAAGCATTAATTAGTAGCTAACAATTGGCAAAATGGAAACCTGGACTTTGATTTTTATATTCCTATATTTGGATATCTTTTGTTTCAATAATCTTTCAAAATATTAATGAATTGGATATCTTTAATAATATTGGATATCTTTAATAATCTTCAATAATCTTTTGTTTCAATAATATTGACAACAGGTTTGAAGCATTGAGTCTGAAGCATTGTGGACTTCCTTAAGACCTTTCATATCGAAACAAGGTAAATTAATCTTTTATTTTTATTTTTATGTATGATTATGGATGTATATATATCTATACATATGATTCCAATATGTATGTATATATATCTATATATATATGATTCCAAATCCCAAACTCCCTCTTTATGTATGATTCCAGTATGTATATATATATTGAGAAGCCATGTCTAAGAAAGCCATGTCTAACAAAACCTGTGCCAATTATTAATTAACAAATTGAAGTGGGTTTCTGCTTTCTAGGAAACCAAACAGAGGGCGTTTTTTGTTTTTTTTAATAAACAAAATGAAAAATTAGAAGAAGAAAATAAACATGCATTCCTTTGCCTCTTAGCGCATGTTTTTTTGTGTTGAATGGGTTTATTTTTTGTATTAATTTTTGACTTTTTATCTAATGTTTCAAATTTAACTAATATAGATAGGAGTTAAATTAATCTCTTTTGTTTTCTTTTTTTTTTTCTCCTTGAATGACACTATTTTATTAACCTGTTAATCAAACAAGACCTTAGTTTGAGTTTTATTTATTGCATAAAACACATGTTTATTAGTTTGTATAGCATTTTGATAACATTCGAATTTATTAGTTTGTAAAATTATTCTATTAGGACTTAAATTAATCTATTATTAGTTTGAATTTTATTAATTTTATTAGGAGTTAAATTAATTTTACAGATGTGGTAAATATGGAAATCTAAACCACATTTCGTATTTTTCTATTTCAACGAAAAGGCCCTTATAGAATTCATGAGTTAATTTTTTAAATTCATACTATGGTATCGTACTGTTTGATTTCTTAAATTCATACTTTGGTTTGAATTTGTGATATTATATACTGTTCAAGCTTTAATAAATCCGAAATTTTTGTGTCACAGTTTTTGGGAATTAATCAATAAATCGGACAGTTTTTGGCCAATAAAGGGTTGTTTTTGGCCAATAATGGCCTCCATATGTGTTTTTGTGTTTGTCTTTTATTTTATTTTATTTATCAGCTCAAGAAATCGTACAGTATCACTACATTTTTTTTTTTTAAAAACAGTTTGGTTTGTATACACTGTATTGGTTTCATATCTTAGATGTGTTCCAGTTCTTACCTTTTCTATAAGATGTGTTCCAGTTCTTAGATAGCATCAGTTGGATCTCAAGTTCTAAAATTAATTAGCTTCGTTACAGGAATTCACCCAATTTTGATTTGAGTCTGATTGTGTTTGGAAGTGCCATTAAGACTTATGGTAAATACAACATATCTTTTGGGATTGGCTTTATTTATTGTTGTTCATGGTTAAGACGTTTTCCTATGCTAAACATAAGATATGTTTGGTTTCAATGCCTAAAGCAGCGTATCATAACTTTTCTTAAATTGAGGAAGCAAAAAATAAATTAAGGTTATGGAAGAAAAAAAAAATTAAGTAAACCAATTTATTTTTTATCTTTTCTGCTTCTTTTTTGTTTTTTCTCACAAAAATGAAACAATCTTGGAAAATCAATTCTTATATCTTTTAAGGTTATTTTCTTATGTACATTGAATTATTTCTTTATCATATCTATCTTTTGTGAAAAAAAAGTTAGCTTAGTTATATCTTGGAGACATTTTAGTGGTTGACCACTTGGTGGATGAATTAATTTTTATGAAATTATTTGTTGGCTTTTTGACTTTAGCGGCTGACTTTACTGGCTCACTTTGTCCACTTTAGGTTCAGAAGTATATATTTTCACCTTTTGCTAATACATATATGTCTACTCATTTGCACCCTTTGCTAAGAAAAATGGTAACATTCATTAATATTTTCTTTTGCTATTGTTTGGAGTCAAATTGTGTTACCAATCCCTGGAAATGTCCTCATACAGACTGATTTGTTTTTTATTTATTTAATGTTTGGAGTGAAATTATTATTTTAAAACTATGTAGATGTGCAAAGCTTTTGTTATTTGTTAATTTTAATAAATAGATTCTTGGAAGCAAAGTACTAAGTGATTGATGTGTTTTATTGATAGTTTCCATTGGAAACACAACTCATTTTGATAAATTGTTTAATTTTAGTAAAATTTGGTGGCAGAAAATGATTGGTATGTTATTAGTTTGGCATCTGCATATCTATGTGATTTTTTATTAATTTCTTGAATGAGCTCAATACAATTCAGTAGAGCTTAAGCCATCAATATGTTTGATTCCTAACAATAATGTAGGAGCCATTGATATGTTAAGTATCTATTGATTGCTTTGTTCGGTTTGACTTGGTGAATTAAAATATGCTATGTATTTAATATTTATTTAGTTAAGTTCACTTTTGTATTACAGGTTTTGACAATACTAAGCTGCATTAACCTCTAAAATTTCCAGCCATTTGTTATATTTAAAATTTAAAATTTCCAGCCATGTGTTTCAAATATAATGTGTTCAATATGTTCCGAATAATGGGTCTCGAATATAATGATAATGTGTTTCAAATATAATTTTAAGTTCCGAGTTATCCTCTACTGTCTGGAACTTCCGGTTTTATCATATGAATTAACTGTGGATTTTTTTCCAGTGTGATTTTTTATTAATTCCTTGAATGAGATATTTTATCATATGAATTAATTGTGGATTTCAAAATGATTGATGATTTTTTATTAGTTTGTCATATAAATTAACTTTATAATTTTTGCAGTTCCATTTAAACCTCTTTTAGTTCTGAAAGATCTGGAGGATTCAATGAATGAATCAATGAATAGCCTAGATTTGGGAGAAACCCAACTATTTATAGAAAATCAAAGCAATCCTAGTTGGGAAAGAAAACCAACTTCTTGTAAAAAACCAACTTCATGCAGAACTCTAAAGTAATCCTGTTTTTGAAGGAAACCAACTTCTTAAAGAACTCTTGTTACAACCTTGGTTTTGATCCATGGAATTTGACAACAAAAGGTCCTAACAATCTCTCCCTTTGTCAAATCCTGGATAAAACTAATCTAAAACAAATTTCCTAACAAAAACACTAAAACAAATTTCCAATCAAAACAAGAACAACATCACCAACTAGGAACCAGCACTTATAACCAAATCTCTTTCCAAACTTATTTTTCAAGGTCATGATCTGCAAAACAACTATTAGTGCCACCATCTCCAAAACAACTATTAGTCCCACAAGAATATATGAAAAAGCAATAAACAAATGACACGATTATCTTGAAGTATGAGATGGAAAACATAAATAGATGCAACTTGGAGATTTTAAGAACATGTAGTATGAATAGATGAAAACTAAGACACATGCACCTGACACAAAATAATAAATAAGCAATACAAGGCATCAAGCAAACCAACTAAAGCCAATCTCCCTTACCAAACAAAACAAAGTGTTCATGTTAACAAACTCTTGAATGATAAACCACACTCCCCCTCACTAAACAAGTAAAACAAAATATAATATGGTTGAGCAAGTAAGGAATTTCAGATTTGTACCTTAAAATACACAAGATTATCCAAGAAGCACAATTACTTGAAAATACAATGTGCACAGCCTCTAGAAAATTCCTCATAAAAGAAAGTGATGCATTATGTGAAAAGCATAGATCTCATGATAAAAGTGTGTGTGTGACTCTTGGAGTTCGACAAACACAAGATTCAAATCCTAGTAGTGATATGAAAGCTGGACCTCCAACGAGAATCTAAGCATAACTAAGGAAAGTCAAACCACTAGGAATCAAGGGGTATTTGGTGAGTAAAGGCGGAGGCTCCCCCTCAATCAATGAATCATTTTATTTTCTTTTTTCATTTTTTTTTTCTCTTTTCTTTCTTTTGCACATTTTTTTCTTTCTTTTCTTTCTTGTGCACATTTTTTTTTTCTTTTTTTCTTTTGCACACTCATCGGCGGCTGACACGCTCAAGAGTATGGAAACCGAACCAGAGAAGCATGGATATATTAAGGATGGCCTGGTTGGTGACTCTGAGGTAGCCTTTTCCTCATGGCTGGACTACAAAGAATAGAGGGGAAAGCCATGGAGATGCAAAAAGATGGAAGGTGGTTAAGAGACTCAACATCACCCATGATATGCTAGTATAGGTCAATTCCTCTAGAAAAGCAAAAGATACAATGCCAGAAGTACATAAAAAAAAATCACTAAGTCGGAAGACTCCGATATTTGCTAATCCAAGAGTGTGTACAGAATGAGACATACTAATCAAAGAACACACACTCCAAAATGAGTAATGACCACAGAAAGCACACACATATTAACATGTAATGGTTATTCTCATCAATTCCAATATGCACCAAGGACCATCAAAAATTTCAAGCTTGCAAAACCATACTAAGAAAATCTTTTTGGATTTTTTTTTTTTTTTTTTTTCAACAAAAAAGCAAGACATAAAAAAAACTAACATGCACACAACTTTTTTTTTCTCATTTTAAAAAAAAACACACAGAGACCCCAAAAATTAAAACAAATAAACAAATTAACACAAGTCAACTTTTCTCACCCAAACCGCTCTAGCATGAACAACGTTGTGAGCATTGCGGTTATTGGGTGGTGTCTTGACGTTATGGTTCCCTTTGCTTTCAGTGGGAACCCGTCTCGACGTGGTTTCCAACTTCCTACTTCTAGGTCTAGGTAAACACAACCTCTGTTCATGTTTGGTCTCAAGCAAATCAAAATAGCAAGGTTTATTATGACCCTTAACCTCCTTATAACCAATGAAGTGTCTCCTACCCCTTGAGATATTAGAATTTCTTCCATCTCTATGAGACACTCTCCCATGCAATTTATAACAATAAGGGCGAATATGACCATGCATACCACAATGATGACAAATAAAAACAGGGCGTACCTTCTTTTCTTTTACCTTACCAACTCTAGGGAGTTTGAGAAGTTTTTCCTCTTGTTGAATCTTTTGTCCTCCCTTGCCTTGAGTTCTTGTATCATGAGATGTGGAAGCACTCTGTTTTTGCTCTTTCTTACCTCCAAAGCCAATGCCACTCTTGTCAGAACAGATTTGTTGAGACCCAATGATATCCTCCAAAGTCTTTGATCCTTTGTTCCAAAGACCAATGGTGACCATGGCACACTTGAGCTCTTCCTCTTTCTTGATCATCAGTTCTTCCAAGGCAACTTGTGACATCTCGAGAGATTCAATCTTTTCTTCATACATGGCATGAGTTTCCTGTAGCTCTTTCCTCTCTGTCTCACAAGTCAACAATTTTGCACAAAGAACTTGTTGATCATCAGCTATCTTGATGGCATTGATTCTAGCCTCAGAAATCTCCTCCTTAAGTTTGACATTCTCACATTCACATGCTTTGAGTTTCTTTGTGAGATATAAAGGAATTACACAGGTATCACTCTCAATTATCTAGCGAATCCACAACGCCTAATTGAACCAACCTCTATGTGCCTCTTCCAACCCCATCTTCACCACGGAATTGTCTTTCTGATGAGCCACTCCGGATTCCACCACCGAAGCTTCAGGCCGAATTCTTCAGAATCCACAACTGAAGAACACCTTTGATGAGCCACTCCAGAATTCACAACTGAAGCTTCAGGCTCGAATTCTTCAGAATCCACAACTGAAGAACAACTCTCTCTTTTGTGTAACAAACAAAACCTTTGATGTAGCCTTTTCAGATCATGAGTTGAATACTCAATAAGACATCAAAGAAAAATAAAATATCCCCAGATATAAACCTTTAAGAACCAAAAAGAAAGATCTGGAGGATTCAATGAATGAATCAATGAATAGCCTAGATTTGGGAGAAACCCAACTATTTATAGAAAATCAAAGCAATCCTAGTTGGGAATGAAAACCAACTTCTTGTAAAAAACCAACTTCATGCAGAACTCTAAAGTAATCCTGTTTTTGAAGGAAACCAACTTCTTAAAGAACTCTTGTTACAACCTTGGTTTTGATCCATGGAATTTGACAACAAAAGGTCCTAACAAGTTCAATTAAATTCAACAAAGCTTAAGCCATCGATAGGTTTAATTCCATTTAAGTATCTATTGATTGCTTCGTTTGGTTTCACTTGGTGAATTAAAATAACTTTTGTATTTACATAAGTTATGTATTCCAAAACCTTTACAAGTTAACTTTTGTATTATGTATTACTGGATTAATATGTATTTACTGAAGTCAACTTTTGTATTACAGATTTTGGCAATACTAAGCTGGAACGGCTTCTAACATTATGGATAATGTAAGTTGTCTTTTTTAAAAAAAAAAATGGTACACAGATTTTAAAAAAACTTTTGTATGATAGGTTCTGATTATAAAAAAAAAAATTTCCTCATTTTTTACAGCTAGATGGAGATTTACAACGAACTGTAATATTCGTTCCCTTTACTCATCGTCTTATAAAATTTCATTGTGTACATATCAGCTACTTATTTGTTTTTGTATGTATAGGTTCAGTTTCTTCAACAAAGAAATGTCAGTGTAGTGATTCGTGATGAGCATGAGTTCAATGTCGTTCGTATTTCTAATGTCAGCCCAAAAATCACTTTCTTATCATTGTTTTTATTTATTTTTATTTCTTATGCTTTGGTTATTTCTTAGACTTTGGTTATTTTTGTTAGGCAATGGAAAAAGAAAATGCAAAGGCAATGTCGAAAGGAAAAGAAAAGGTGTCTTATGCTTCCAAGGGCAAGGGAAAGGAAAATGCATGCCCAGCGGTATAGTTCTTAATGGTTTTTGTAAAGTGTTTTTGTTTTGTTTTGTTTTTTTTTTTTTTAAATTGTTAGTTTTCATATGTTTGTATTTTAAGCCATAATTGTATATCGAATTTTTTATTTTAAGCAATAAACAATTGTTTATTTTAAGCCATAATTGTAGAGTGTTTTTGAAAATGCATGTCCAATTATTTTTTTTAAACCATAATTGTATTTTTATCTTTTAAACTGTGCACTTTTTTAAGTGTCTCCTGTATATGTGTAAATCTGCACCACTTTTCAATGTAAGTGGGCGAAAATTTTGAGATAAAGAGAGGGAGAAAATGGGCAACAATTTTTTTTTTTCTAGCTATGTGAATGGGGATACTTTATGAAGTTCATAAGTTGGCCGAACATTTGTTTGTTTGTATAACAAAACCACACAATTTATTATATAGATTATAAATAACAAAGGTGACTGATTGCAAGGGCAAGCGAAAGGAAAATGCATGTTTAGCGGTATGGTTGTTATTGATTTTTGTAGAGTGTTTTTAGTTTTTATTTTTATATCTTCATATATTGTACTTTATTTAGCCATAATTGGATTTTATTTTTGAAACTATGCACATTTTTTAGTGTCTCCTTTATATTCTTAGGAAGAAAGAAATATATAGGGGATACTTTATGAAGGAATATATAGTGAGAAAGAAATATATAGTGTCTCCTGTAAGTGCATGGGCCCTAGAAGAAAATGAGGATACTTTATGAAGCTCATCTGCTGATCGAACATTTGTTCATTACTGTTACAAAACCACACAATCTGCTGGTCGAACATTTATTCATTAGTATAATAAAACCACACAATTTATTATTATTGTTATTATAAAACTATGGGTAGTCATGGGTAAGAGTATAATACATTTTCTCTAAATTCTTGGTAATATTTACATTTTAAGCATCCAATGATTTAATATTCATATTTTAGGGGCCCAATGGTTATGTTATATCAAGAGCTGTATTAGCTCAACGTGCACGACGAGAACGTGAAAGAAACGAAAATGCATGCTCTGCATATCAATCGGGACAACGCTTGCGACAAGAACGAGAGAGATTAGGAGCATATGTTAAAGACTTTCCTTCATTAACACCGAGTCGTCGCAGTCATGCTTGCCTAGAACAGGGTACAAAGACACTTGCGGATATTTCGTTGGCACAAAAACGAACAATGGTTACACATGCATCCACATATTCGTTCTCTATGGAAAGTACATCTTTAGCTCGGAATTGGTAAAACATGTTTAATTCTTTAAATAATACTCTTACTTTTACATGTGTATAAATTTTAATTTATGCACAACAAATATTTGTAGGCCTAATTCTACAGTCACATTTCTTCAAGTACTGCGATTAATACTCAATCACACATGAATTCATGTCGTCATTCTCTCGGCAAGATGGATGTGTTATGTCCTTACTGTTCAGCCTTACATTGGATGGACGAAAAATTAGCACAATCATCTCGAAAGTGTCCCCTATTTGGAACTTGCTAT
Organism: Camellia granthamiana; assembly: GCA_036172215.1. Lineage (NCBI taxonomy): Eukaryota > Viridiplantae > Streptophyta > Magnoliopsida > Ericales > Theaceae > Camellia > Camellia granthamiana. The sequence continues at coordinate 74,803,830 of CM069916.1, forward strand.
TCAAAAGGACAGACTAGGCTACCTCTGCTTATGACACCCCCTCCACCGCTTCAAGCATTATATGATGGGGATGATAATCAAGCAAGATCGTTTTGACGTTATACTCGAATATACAATGCAGCCAATGCTTTTACAAGTCTTGGTGCTACATTGGATCCAAGAGTACTAAGGGGAAGCGGCCCTAAACCATTTATTATCCATGGGGAATTGCGACATCGAACAGGATCACTTCTACCACAGCCAGGTCAGGATGCGACTTATGCTCAGTTGTACATTTATGATCCTGATTCAGCTTTAGAAGTTCGAAATCGTAGAAATCCTCACTTACGAAGGGATGTTCTCAAAACTATTGAAGATAGTTTGTTGCAAGTTAATGCATTTGTAGACAAATTTCGGCAGGCTCATGCAATTTTGAATCAATTAGCCTTCACTGGACAAAATCTACCTGCTCATCTTCACTACAGTTCAGCAACAGACCGACGACGGTATAACCTACCAACTGCTGATGAGATTGCAATTGTAATACCAGGTGATGGAACCGAGGTTACTGGAATGAGAGATGTTGTTTTACATCTACAGGGAAATAATGAACTGATGCAAATTAATGAATGTCACCCAGCGTATTTGCCATTGCATTATGTTTTATTATTCCCGTATGGTGAGCTCGGATGGGAACCTGAGTTGAAATTGTGGGACGTTAAACATGATCGGCCTTCAACTGATCGACTTACTCAAATGGATTTTTATAGTTATCGTTTGTTTGAGCGACCTACAGAGTATTCAACAATTTTGAGAGGTGGAAAACTATTCCAAGAGTTTTTGGTAGATGCTTGGGCTGCAACAGAGCAAAATCGGTTGACGTACTACAAGATTTAAGCGATATTGATCCAGATGACTTGCAACCTAATCAAATTGGTCAAAGGTTTATTTTGCCATCTTCATTTACTGGTAGTCCTAGACATATGTTTGAAATCTTTCAAGATTCAATGGCTATCACGCGATACAACCAGCACCAAGATATTTTTCTCACCATGACTGCAAATCCCAATTGGCCAGAAATTACTTCAGCATTATTACCACACCAAAAAGCTATTGATCGTCCGGATTTGATTGCCCGTGTTTTTGAGCTAAAAAGAAAGTGTTTGATGAAGGAGATAGCGACAAACAAAGTGTTCGAAAATAAAGTTGCACATGTTTTTACAATTGAATTCCAAAAACGAGGCCTACCACATATGCATGCGCTTCTCTTTCTTAAAGGTCCAGACAAAATTCGAACATGTGCTCAAGTAGACAAATTAGTTTGTGCAGAATGTCCAGATCCAAAAGATGATCCTACACTTTTTGAAACTGTCAAGTGTTGCATGGTACATGGACCATGTGGTGCTCGAAATCCCCAAGCACCATGTATGGAAAATGGTAGATGTACTAAGAAATACCCTCGAGACTTTGCAGAATCAACAACTATGGACCAAGATGGATATCCAATCTATCGTCGTCACAATAGTGGTCAAGTATATACTGTGAGAGGACAGGAAGTTGATAACAGGGATGTGGTACCATACAATGCATATCTTTCTAAACGGTTCAACTGTCATATAAATGTAGAAGTTTGTGCTGGAGTGAGATGTGTTAAGTATATACATAAGTATATTTACAAGGGTTATGATCGCACAACAATGGTTTTGGGATTGATTAATGAGATCCAACAATATCTTGATGCGAGGTATATTGGACCACCAGAAGCTGCTTGGCGAATATTTGGTCATCATTTGCATGCAGAGATGCCAACAGTTGTTCGCTTGGCACTTCATCTACCTGGAATGCATCGTGTTCTTTTCAATCCTAATGATTCATTGGAAATGATTCTTTCTAGAGCTGCGCAACAAAAATCGACTCTTACTGGTTTTTTTGATTATTGTGCTTCCAATGAAAATGAATGTCAATTCACTTACCAAGAATTCCCGCAACATTTTGTTTGGCTCAAGTCAGAACATAGATGGAAACCAAGAGAACATGGATATGCAATTGGTAGAATGTACTTTGCTAGCCCTAACTGTGGTGAAAGATTTTATCTGCGTTTGTTGTTAACTGTTGTCAAAGGGCCAAGATCGTTTCAATGTTTACGTACAGTTAACAATGTTTTGCATGAAACGTTTAAATCAGCATGTGTTGCAAGAGGACTCTTAGAAGATGATGAAGAATGGATACAATGCCTGAAAGAGGCTGCAGTTATGAAAACCGGATATCAATTGAGGAGATTGTTTTGTATTATTCTGACCCAATGTTTTCCACTACAACCACATGCGTTATGGAATCAATTTTCAATGCATATCTGTGATGATCTTGCACATAAGCTTCGTACATTGTTTGCCATTTCTAACCCAACTGAGGCTCAAATTGAAGATTATGGTTTGTATCTTTTGAATCAAATGCTTCAAGAATCAGGAAAGAGTTTAATTGACTTCCCGCCCATGCCACAACCTACAACAAATTGGAGTGCAACAGTTGGTAACCGATTGATATTCGAACATCAACAACTACATAATGAGGCACAACAGACAGATGTGCAAATTACTATTGATCGCCTCAATAATGGACAACGAACTGCTTATAATGCAATCACTTCTTCAGTCTTTGAAAGTAAAGGGACTATTTTCTTTTTGAATGGCGGTGCCGGAACGGGGAAAACATTTTTGTACAACACGATTGCATTAAAATGTCGTAGCCTTGGCCATATTGTTGTTACCGTGGCTTCATCTGGAATTGCGTCATTGCTATTAGTAGGAGGTCTCACTGCACATTCAACATTTTCCATTCCATTGGATGTCTTGGAAAATTCAGTTTGTGGGTTTAGCAAGCAATCATTACAGGTTGAATTGTTTAGAGAAACAAAACTCATAATTTGGGATGAAGTTCCTATGCAACATAGACATTGTGTTGAGGCAGTTGATCGCACACTTCGAGATATTTGTGATTGTGAAAAGCCATTTGGGGGTATCACTGTTGTTCTTGGTGGAGACTTTCGACAAATCTTACCAGTTATAACCAAAGGAGTTCGTGAGCAAATTGTGAATGCATCATTGAGACACTCTGTTTTGTGGAAGGATCTACATGTTTTATCTTTAGATTTGAATATGCGCTTGAATCATGCAAACCTTGGAAATGCTATTTTTGCAAAATTCTTGACGGAGGTAATACTCATTTGAACTTTGATTATACCATTTGAGGATACGTTGATTACACCATTTTTTTAATTTATTTTATTTTATTTATTAGGTTGGAACCAATCCGCAAGAAATTATTAAAATTCCATCAACAATACACAAATGTCAGGATCTAAAGGAATTACTCTCAGCAGTGTATCCACAATTGGATGTGGCAGATACATCAACCCATCATTCTTAACGGAGCGTACAATTCTTTCTGCACGAAATGATGATGTCAGTGCTATCAATATTGCTGCGTTGAATATTTTTCCAGGGAATACATATACGTATCTTGCTGTAGATAAGATGGCTGAAGATGATGAAATTGATCCTTCCATTACAAACAGATATCCTAATGAGTTTTTAAATTCATTGGATCCTCCTGGGCTACCAGCTTTTAAGGTAGAGTTGAAAGTGGGTTGTCCTATAATGTTATTAAGAAACATTGCACCGAAAGATGAACTATGTAATGGCACAAGATTGATGGTATCAAGGTGCGACACTCGCATAATTGAAGCTCGAATCTTAACTGGAGAGAAGTTTGGCAATTTGGCATTTATACCAAGGATATCATTGACTCCGTCTTCTGCAGAAATGCCTTTCCGAATGACAAGACGCCAATTTCCAATTCGATTGGCATACGCTTTGACCATTAACAAATCTCAAGGACAATCTGTGAAATTTGTTGGGATTGATTTGCGTACACCTGTTTTTAGTCATGGGCAACTATACGTGGCATTATCCAGATGCACATCTTTCGATCGTATAAGTATCCTCCTCCCTAATGATGAGCCAGATTCCACTACAAATATTGTTTATCCTGAAGTTTTGTTATGAAGACCTTTCGGAAATTGATGAGGCATTCGTAAGAATTGTGGGAATTTGTTCTTTCCCACAATTCTCAAACACATATTTTTGTAAAGTATATACATTTTGTAAAGCAAACGATAGCTATGAACCACTTTTTGTAAAGCTTTCCACCTATGTGGACTTTGTTGCATTTCAAATATTTTTGTGAAGCCTTTTATTCCCCTATATTTTTGCATTTCCAGTATAGCTAAGTTTGACATGTAAGAGTGCTGACTTGATCTTTTACAATTGAGTTATTACTTTGGACATGTAAGTTGATTTATTACTTTGGACATGTAAGTTGTCACTATTTTGGACGTGTCAGTTGTCAATACTTTGTATACTTTTTTTTTCCCCCTTTTTGTATAAACTTATGTTCTCTTTTATTTTCATAGGATGATGGAGATTTGCACCAAACTGTTATATGGGCTCTTTTTACTCATCTTCTTATTTCATTGAGAAAATTACAAATCAATGAGTTTTTAAATATTTTGTGAAGTTATCACCTATTTATAATTTTTCTTATTTAATTACTCTTCTTACTATACATTTTGTTTCAAGTATTGATACTAGCAATACTTGATGGCTATTAGATGACTTTAAAATCTTTTTAATTTGACTATTTTGTAAAGCAACAATTTGTATTCTATAGTTGATGTAATTGATGATTTTCACATTAATTTGACAAACTAGATGAGTTGCAGGAATTATTTTTTTTACCATTTATTGTTGGGATGCTATGGCATAGAGTTGATTTCTTCTTCATGATATGATGCATTTGGTTTTTCAATGCTTACCGTATCTTGATTGGAAAATTATTTCAAAATATTTGATTTCCGTATCTTAATTTGTAAACAATTTCTAAAGACTACTATTTGCGAGGTTATGGTATTTATGTTCTGCGTATTATATTATTTCAATCAGATATTTGTGGTTCGGGGTACTATGACACTCACCAATGTATTAGGTGTTAGCCACAAACTAATGGTGCTACAGACTCTACAAATTTCAATCAGATAACTTGAACTTTTATCAGGTGCTACAGACTCTAAAGACTTGAACATTTTAATCTCAATATTATTTACACCGTGCCTTTAGGCACGGGCATACACTAGTACATTTATAATATATGTTTTTAAAAAATAAACAAAAAAATCAAGGAAAAATTACTAGTAAATCCTATGTGGTAGAAAGTTAAACCATTTAGTCCTACAAATTTTCTTATGCACCATTTAGTCCCACTATCTACATTAGCAACATCAACAACATCATTAACATCATCAAAACATTAGCTACATTAGCACAACATCAACTACACCATCATCATCAAAACAACATCACCCATTACAACATCAATATTATATGGATGCACATACAGATAGGTTGATTATATCTATAATCCCTTGTTTTTACCTCTGATTAAAAATGTCAAACTGGTTCGTCCAACAACCCAAGCCCCAACAACACTGAAACCGCTATAGTTTATCATCCCTCATCTTCCTACAACGAGGCTTCAAATGGCCAATCTTACACTAGCTTCAACTACCAGAAGTCTTATCCACCTGCTGAGGCTGAATTTGATGAAATCGCTCAAAACCCAGAAATTTTCCTGGAAAAACTCAAGGGTTTTCATGGATCTTTTGGTACCAAGTTTAAGTAAGTTGTGGGTTTCTTTTAATATGTTATTTTTTCCTTTTTGAGTTGTGGGTTTCTTCTAATTTGTTCTGATTTTCTTTTTGAGTTGTGGGTTTGATTTGAGGTTGATATTTGTCAATGTTTCGACATTGATTTGTTATCGCTTCCCTCTCTACTAATTGATTTTGTGTATGATTCATCTATGGGATTCGAAAACATTTGTTGAACCGCTTTAAGGAGAAATTTGAGATTCGAAAACCCTAGAGAGAGAAAGAAGGGGACCCGAATTCGATCTGTTGATGATATGTAACATTAAAGTGAGATTTAATTATCTAGAAAATCGGAGATCAATGTTTGATGTTTGATGAATAATCCTAATGTTTAATGGTTGAAAATCTGTGTATGTTGTTTGATGAAGATGTTTTGAGGTTTGATGTTGTTTTGATGATGATGTTTGATGTTGTTTTGATGATGATGTTTGATGTTTGATGTTTGATGTTGTTTTGATGATGATAATGTTGTTTTGACGATGATGATGTTTGATGTTTAATGGTCATTAACATTGGGATAGGACCTAACGGTTCATAAGAAAATTCATAGGACCAAATGGGTTATAAGATATAAATTTGGGATTTATTGGTGCATCCCCCAAAATTTTTATAAATATAAACCAAAATCGTAATGGTTACTACTCAACACTACACTAGATAATGATATAGTGATTATCCTGTTTAACCATCTATTAAATGCTATTGCTTTATTCAATGCCTATATTTGGTTTAGTATATTTCTACTGGGCTGTGGCTCACCCTATATGGGAACATCATTTTCAGGTTCAGGTGATAAGCAACCTCCAAGGACTTAGCTTGGAAGGATTTAGCTTATGGATTTCGGAAGACTATCTTTAGTTAGTTGTTTTTTTTTATTTGATAGTACATGTAAACATCCAAGCCTAGGGCTTTACTTGTATTTGAGTTAGAACTCATATTTTTGTGTCCAAGTGTTGGTTTGGAAAGATGTAAGCCCGTAGGGCATTTAATTTGATGTTACATGTAATGCTTTTATTTAGTAATACTCTGATGAATTGTTTTCTTTAAATATTGCATGTCAATGATATATATATATATGGGTTAAAATTTGAGGGCGTTATGAACCCCAATCCTTATACGTGATTTCTCATTCTGTTTCTGTGCATTGCTAAGATTAAGATTGGGTCATGAACCTGTTTATGAATGTGATTACACTCCTGTTAGGAATGAAAGCTACCGTTATGTTAGGCATCATCTCTGTTGTCATATGTTGATTCGAGTTTAGAGGACTAAACTCTTTTTAAGGAGGGGAGACTGTAACAACCCTCGTTACCGATTACTGATTAATCACTGACCACTGATTTATTACCGATTACTGTGAAATTGAGACTGCTTGTGACTGATAATTGAAGCAACTGAAATATTGAACAGACTGATTGAAAACTGGAACTGAAGTGACTGAGTGTGCCTATTGTATTGCATTTCCATCTGTTCGACTGTTTAATTATCTGTTCGTGTGTTTACGTTTAAACTGCTAATTAAAGGCCTTATCGGCGGCCGAATCAGAAATGGATTAATGTTTTATAATCATCATAATTAATGTGATTTTATGGCATATTTAATTGGAAAGTGATTAGGTATGATTAAAGTGATTAAACTAGATTAAATAAGGCCAATTTAAGAGTTGGACGTAATTACGGAATTGCCATGGTGAGTGGAGCTTTGTTTATTCAATTATATTGAGCCTTTACACCTTGTTATACACTTAGCAAACATACTCATCAGCTCATTCTTGTGTTCCACCGAATTTAGAGAGAGTGAGAGGCTTGGAGTGAAATCAATTGGTCCTTGAAGAATTGCTTATAAACTTGGAGAATTGGAAGAAAGATTGCAAATTTAAGCTTCCCTTCTTATACTCTAGACCTAAGGTAGATCATTGACCTTCTTTGTTTGAGTTGATTTTGCATGTTTCATATTCAATTTATGAGCTAAGCATGTGAGATTGAAGCTTAATTGTTGCATGCATGTTGGTTTTAGTGAGTTTGAAGTTGATTCCATGGTCAAATGCCACATGCATGTTCATAATCATGTTTAAATCCATGTTTTCATCTTGTTTTGAAAAGATTGAGCTCTTTGGAGCAAGAGTTGAAGCTTTGAAATGGTTTTAACCCATGCATGTCATGTTTGAATGTTGTTCATGCATGTTCTTGAAAATTAGTTTGAAATTGAATTTAATTGAAACACCCTTGGGCCTTGATTTCTTAAATTGAGCTTTGAAACGTGTTATTCTATGTGTTTGAAAGAGTTTTTCCAGAAAATGGGCCCAAGAGGATCGAGTTGGGAGCATCACACTTGAGTTTTGAACTTGGAACACAAACCTGGATTTTCCAGATTTTCGATGTCCGCTCGAGCGGGGGTAGTGCCGCTCAAGCGGGGAATTCATGCTCCCAGCATTTTCTTCGACTTGTTTCACAGTCCGCTCGAGCGGAGTGTTGCACGCTCGAGCGTAGAAATCGAGCATCCAGCATCTTGCACCATTCTTCAGTCCGCTCGAGCGGAGAAATGTACACTCGAGCGGGAACCTTTGTTTGCTTGTCCGCTCGAGCGGGGAAACCTGAGCTCGAGCGGAGGCCTTGTTTCACTGAAAATTCTGCAAATGTTTTCTAAGTGCATCTTTGCATCCTCATCCCATTCTAGGCATTCTTAGGCCTAGTTTAAGGCATCGTAATGAGGATATTGATGTAGAACACACCGAGGCAAATTAGGGATTAAACTATGATATCTCCCAACTGTATAGCTTAGTGTGTGTTCATCCTGTATACTGTGTAGGGTTGGCTTACCGAGGAGACGCTCTGGCTTACTGTAGCCCAGAACTCTGTGAGTAACAATTGTGTAAAGATATGCTCAAAATGGTTATCTTTCGAATACTGAACCGAACTGTTTACTGAACTGTTTACTGAACTGGAATTGTTTACTGAATGAATGTATGTCCTTTATTTCCGAACTGTACTGTGGCATCCTTAGCACCTACTGTTTACTGTTACTATTACAGAGCTCTGTCGGTTCCCTTGTGGAACCATACTGTTTACTGAATGACTGGCCATCATTACTGTTGGGTCTGTTAAGACCCGGTCCTTTTGGACCTACTGTTTATAGGCTAATGGATGTACCACATATCACTGTTTTGACTGAATAACTGTTATGGCCTGAAATATGAGCCACAAACTGAATGACTGATTGACTGAAATGACTGAAAGACTGAAATACTGTTTATTGAACTGTTTTCATTACTGTAAGGACATTCATTCATAACCTCTTTACGCTTTATGTTATTCACTGGGCTTTAGCTCACTGCTCATATATATATGTAGGTGTTCAGGCACCGGACCGCCGCTAGGAGCGTCAGGCAAGCTTTAGTTTTGTCAAGCCAACCCCTGTGCCTCACTGCGAGGTTCCGAGTATGATCAAGCTTAGACTGCTTTTGGGGTGTCTTAGCTTCACCCAACTATCATTGTACTGTATAGACTGTTACTGTACTGTATGGTCTGTTAACACTGTACTGCACCATTTACTGTAATGTTAATAGGGATTAGTCCCTGCACTGAATGTTTGTAATTGTTATGCACACTGTTCTGTACTGAAAGTATAGATGTATGAAAAATCTTTTTTGCATACAGACTGTCACAGCTCATTGGACATTGTTTATTTACTGTATTGGCTTCCGCCATGCCCCTGTACTCTGTATTACTGTTCTACTGTTAAGCAGGCCTTCGGTAATCTCGGATTACTGGCCGGTTACGGTGCTAAACCCATAGGGGCGGGTTTGGGTCGTGACAGAGTGGTATCAGAGCGATACTTAACCACGAGTTATACCGCACACACGTGTCCAAATGAGCTATAGGATGTCCTAGAAAAGACATTAGGGCATTGCATGAGCATGGAAAATGTGTGGTTATGATATGACTGAATATATGCTACCGTGTTAAATTGTTTAAACGAATGACTGCTTGTACGATAAACTGTTTAAGTATGCAACTGTTTATATTCATAATTGCTGCCACTGCTTATAGTGAAATGAAACGAAACCTATATGCATACTTAAAGAAGTTAAATGGAATAACATGTAATGTTAATGTTGATACCGATTGTGGAAACCTATAAGAAAATGAACGTGTGAAAGTAAAGGGTCATGTGACCATACCTGAACTGAAATGAAAGTATACACACGTCTGATATGGAATAAAATGTGAAATCAGTGAGAACTTCCCTGTGTTGACCAAAGAATTATGTGGGAACCTAATTTGTGGAATGTTAAACCGTAGAGTCTCATGCCTTTGTTGAATGACCTGGAAAGTCCGATTGGAATCACGTTGGCCAGCGTTGCTTCGAGTCGGAAATTCTTGGTAAATTCCTGGGGAATGAATAGGTTAACTGAGAATCTGAAATAACAACAACAAGGGCGAGGATTGTGAACGAATTGAAACTTCTAATCTGAGGATTAACTGGCTAGAATGAATGATTGAGGCCTTAATTGAAAATCTGAGAGAGTAAAGGCAGACATACGTGCCTGAACCAACTGAATGTGAACTGATGACACTAATACTGAAACCCAAATAAACTGAAACCACCGGAATTTCTGGGAGGTACTGAACCACTGAAAACTGAGACTTGGGTTTAGAAACTGAGAAAATATGTGAAGTTCTCTTCAAAAAAAATGCTTTCCCCAATACATCTGAAATAGGAAAGTATCCGAGTTTGAACACTGGAGTAAAGTGATAGGACTGTGGTCGAATATGAGGTAAAACTTACCAGCTAATCTGATAGGCAACCCACATGATAGACACTGACTGGAAAAGAACTGGAGGTGGGAGTGACCTAGATGTGTTTGACATCGTCAACTGAAATTAGAAAGAATGAAACAGTAGTAACAGAAAGTGGAAACGACCGGTAAATCAATGACCTCCGTGAATGGAAAATCTCTGCAATAGCTTTGACCAATGAAGGTCAAAGAAGTAATGTGAACAACGATATACCTACCTGTACCGTATGTGGGAAATACCAATGGGGCGTGGCCACCGCCTATCTGAAATTCATTCTGGGCATGGACAGGAGGGATATTTGCCTAAGTCTTTCCCACAAATGCTCGGAACACTGAAAAGACTGACGTAGGTATTACCTGACACAAATGAAATTGCTTATACGAACGTTCGTGTGGGGAATCGTATGTTCCGTAATTTGGTGTAGACTGCGAACATATTGACTGCGCTAATTGAACTACTGGAATTATGAACCATACACTGAGAACTGTTAGAACTTGTGAACAGCGAGAACTTGCTGAGTTAGGTCCTTGTATTGTAATGCAATGACTGAATGTGAACTATTAGATGTGACCTTTTGAACTGTACTAGAACTGTTGAACATGGGTATACCTTATGATTGACCGTAATTCGAGAAATTTGTACGACTATGATTTGTACTGAACTGTTACATATTGACGGACATTATTGAATGAACGGACCCTTGAACTCGAATTATACACGTGAACTGTTTGTGTGTGGGACTGCTGAAATTGAGAACCCATATTGCTTGTAAAGATGAACTTCTGCTTATGAATTTGTGAACGAGTGCCTACGTGGAAACCGATTTTGAACTCACACCTATATGTATGTTCCCATGCTTGTAACACTGTTAAGATTGAGAGGAATGGACCGTGAATAATGGATCTTTGAAATCTACCGTTGATGCAGACTATGTGCGACACTGTAAAACCTCATGTTAACATTTACCTATGCTAGGGAAACCGCTTAGACTTGTATACATATCTGCTTACCTTTGCTTAAGGATATTACTAGACTGAATAGATATATGACTGGTTATCTTAACTATCGTATCTGGCGGGACTATTTTGCATTGTACATTGAACCCGTGAACCTGTAATGGGACTATTAGTAGATTCTGAACATGCACATATATGACTGTACCTTTGCTCGGAATGACTGATTTGGAACCCTTGTATGACAACTCACCATTATGTGCCACCAAGAACTTTGTGTGATGTATTACTGTATACCATATGCTTATATGAAGGATTTATTTGGAAATTGCTATATCGACTGTGATGCTTACCTCTCGATATGACTAACTGCGTGTCCGTGCATTGTCTGTAAACTTATTGGGAGGAACACACTGTATGTAACCTGTACTGCTCTGATATGAATTGTAATGGTACCGGACTCTGATGTAAGGTTGATAATTGATGAACTCAGACTGATTGTGAAACTACTATGTACCGAAATGACCGGAGTATGAACTAATGTTGACTGATCTGGAAACGATAAGAATGGAACTTTGATCTGAACTAATCTGATGGAACCGTGGGTTAATGAAACCCTTTTGTGTAACTGATGGAACTTTTGTTTGATGCTTGCGCTTCGAACTTTTATTTGATATGTTTGGACAGAACTTGCATCTGAAATGACCTAGTCGAACTCTCATCGATTTGATCTGAGAAAACTCTTATTAAGAGCTATTACCGGATTTGTTACAATGTAGGAAAAACTGGGTAAGTGGCATGTGATTTATTACCCGGTATCACCGTTATAACTGTGAACTTGTTTGACTAGGGAATGATTGTTTTGGTGATTACTGTACTTCAGGACTGGTGGGATCTGTTGACCACAGACTGGTTTTAATCATAAACTCTGACTGTCTGGAAGTATATGTAATCTATAAGACTGTTTTCGTACTTACATGTGTTATGACTGAATCTGTGAAGACTGGAACTGATGAATAGTGAATGAATACTTACTCCAGAATTCTGCCTACTGCTATAGGAGTAATGTACAAAATCGCCTTATGTCCCCAATAACTCCCGAATGAACTGGACTGACTGTGGTGGATTACTGAACTGAGAACCGAATTGAACAAGGACTGAATGAAAGACTCGGAAGTGAATGAATCGAATCTCTGTAACTTAACGGGGGAAATCGCTTATGAAACGGAGACCAGTGCAAATCTATAACCCCGATAAGTACTTGATATAAGTAGTGTGAATACTACTATACCGCTACTGTACTGTTACTGTATTGTCACCGTCACCGTTACTGTACTGTCACTGTACTGACACTGCTACTGCTACTGTACCTGTTGAGTATTACTGTGCCACTTCATTTATATTTCGTGTCACGAAATAAGTTTTGTCTCGAAAATGCTATATGCTGTTTATTGAATGATTGTTCGACCCCTGTTATGTATTCGTGACTCTTAGTATTATGTAATGTATGTTAGCTGCCCGGTATCGGAGGTTCCTTTATGGAACTTATATCTGTCTGCACTCTGTTACCCGTACCGAAGGCCTCGTCATGAGAGCCCAGCTTCTGTACTGTTCTGTTCTGTTACCCGGATTCGGGATTCCCTTATGGAACCGGTTATTCATAACCATTATGGAACTGTATCTGTTCTGCACTGTATCTGTCCTGTACTGTATCTGTTCTGCACTGTATCTGTTCTGTAGCCGCTCTAATAATGCACCATGTATACATAAGCCAGGATTGTGCATCTACGTATGCTCTAGACAAAAATATGCATATAAACATGTATCTGAATTTGTCCTTGACTGAAAACTGAAAGTGCATAAATTCTGTTTTAATATGAACCCCAATCCTTATACGTGATTTCTCATTCTGTTTCTGTGCATTGCTAAGATTAAGATTGGGTCATGAACCTGTTTATGAATGTGATTACACTCCTGTTAGGAATGAAAGCTACCGTTATGTTAGGCATCATCTCTGTTGTCATATGTTGATTCGAGTTTAGAGGACTAAACTCTTTTTAAGGAGGGGAGACTGTAACAACCCTCGTTACCGATTACTGATTAATCACTGACCACTGATTTATTACCGATTACTGTGAAATTGAGACTGCTTGTGACTGATAATTGAAGCAACTGAAATATTGAACAGACTGATTGAAAACTGGAACTGAAGTGACTGAGTGTGCCTATTGTATTGCATTTCCATCTGTTCGACTGTTTAATTATCTGTTCGTGTGTTTACGTTTAAACTGCTAATTAAAGGCCTTATCGGCGGCCGAATCAGAAATGGATTAATGTTTTATAATCATCATAATTAATGTGATTTTATGGCATATTTAATTGGAAAGTGATTAGGTATGATTAAAGTGATTAAACTAGATTAAATAAGGCCAATTTAAGAGTTGGACGTAATTACGGAATTGCCATGGTGAGTGGAGCTTTGTTTATTCAATTATATTGAGCCTTTACACCTTGTTATACACTTAGCAAACATACTCATCAGCTCATTCTTGTGTTCCACCGAATTTAGAGAGAGTGAGAGGCTTGGAGTGAAATCAATTGGTCCTTGAAGAATTGCTTATAAACTTGGAGAATTGGAAGAAAGATTGCAAATTTAAGCTTCCCTTCTTATACTCTAGACCTAAGGTAGATCATTGACCTTCTTTGTTTGAGTTGATTTTGCATGTTTCATATTCAATTTATGAGCTAAGCATGTGAGATTGAAGCTTAATTGTTGCATGCATGTTGGTTTTAGTGAGTTTGAAGTTGATTCCATGGTCAAATGCCACATGCATGTTCATAATCATGTTTAAATCCATGTTTTCATCTTGTTTTGAAAAGATTGAGCTCTTTGGAGCAAGAGTTGAAGCTTTGAAATGGTTTTAACCCATGCATGTCATGTTTGAATGTTGTTCATGCATGTTCTTGAAAATTAGTTTGAAATTGAATTTAATTGAAACACCCTTGGGCCTTGATTTCTTAAATTGAGCTTTGAAACGTGTTATTCTATGTGTTTGAAAGAGTTTTTCCAGAAAATGGGCCCAAGAGGATCGAGTTGGGAGCATCACACTTGAGTTTTGAACTTGGAACACAAACCTGGATTTTCCAGATTTTCGATGTCCGCTCGAGCGGGGGTAGTGCCGCTCAAGCGGGGAATTCATGCTCCCAGCATTTTCTTCGACTTGTTTCACAGTCCGCTCGAGCGGAGTGTTGCACGCTCGAGCGTAGAAATCGAGCATCCAGCATCTTGCACCATTCTTCAGTCCGCTCGAGCGGAGAAATGTACACTCGAGCGGGAACCTTTGTTTGCTTGTCCGCTCGAGCGGGGAAACCTGAGCTCGAGCGGAGGCCTTGTTTCACTGAAAATTCTGCAAATGTTTTCTAAGTGCATCTTTGCATCCTCATCCCATTCTAGGCATTCTTAGGCCTAGTTTAAGGCATCGTAATGAGGATATTGATGTAGAACACACCGAGGCAAATTAGGGATTAAACTATGATATCTCCCAACTGTATAGCTTAGTGTGTGTTCATCCTGTATACTGTGTAGGGTTGGCTTACCGAGGAGACGCTCTGGCTTACTGTAGCCCAGAACTCTGTGAGTAACAATTGTGTAAAGATATGCTCAAAATGGTTATCTTTCGAATACTGAACCGAACTGTTTACTGAACTGTTTACTGAACTGGAATTGTTTACTGAATGAATGTATGTCCTTTATTTCCGAACTGTACTGTGGCATCCTTAGCACCTACTGTTTACTGTTACTGTTACAGAGCTCTGTCGGTTCCCTTGTGGAACCATACTGTTTACTGAATGACTGGCCATCATTACTGTTGGGTCTGTTAAGACCCGGTCCTTTTGGACCTACTGTTTATAGGCTAATGGATGTACCACATATCACTGTTTTTGACTGAATAACTGTTATGGCCTGAAATATGAGCCACAAACTGAATGACTGATTGACTGAAATGACTGAAAGACTGAAATACTGTTTATTGAACTGTTTTCATTACTGTAAGGACATTCATTCATAACCTCTTTACGCTTTATGTTATTCACTGGGCTTTAGCTCACTGCTCATATATATATGTAGGTGTTCAGGCACCGGACCGCCGCTAGGAGCGTCAGGCAAGCTTTAGTTTTGTCAAGCCAACCCCTGTGCCTCACTGCGAGGTTCCGAGTATAATCAAGCTTAGACTGCTTTTGGGGTGTCTTAGCTTCACCCAACTATCATTGTACTGTATAGACTGTTACTGTACTGTATGGTCTGTTAACACTGTACTGCACCGTTTACTGTAATGTTAATAGGGATTAGGTCCCTGCACTGAATGTTTGTAATTGTTATGCACACTGTTCTGTACTGAAAGTATAGATGTATGAAAAATCTTTTTTGCATACAGACTGTCACAGCTCATTGGACATTGTTTATTTACTGTATTGGCTTCCGCCATGCCCCTGTACTCTGTATTACTGTTCTACTGTTAAGCAGGCCTTCGGTAATCTCGGATTACTGGCCGGTTACGGTGCTAAACCCATAGGGGCGGGTTTGGGTCGTGACATTAGTATCACAATGGGTTCGTCTCGATTGATAGAGACTTAGTGTAATGTTATATGTTTATTTGATAAGATGTTTATGTGATTATGTGGGTATGGAACGTAGTTTCTAGGATGTTGATAGGATCCTTGAGTTTCTAGTAGTCTTGTTGGAAAGGCACTTGATCACTGCTGCTTCCAACCGGAACTATAGTAACGCTTTGGGACTATCATTATCCGGGAATGAAATTCGTAGGTGCTTATGTGATTATGTGCTTACGTGGAGTGAATTATTGTTGTCCAATGCATTAGGACACGAGTGTTTAGCTTCGGCACATTTATTAATGTGCTAACGTCTTTGTTTTCCTTTATTAGGATGTCAGGACGAGGACGAGGACGCGGTAGGCATGGTAGGCCGGGTAGGCAGGAGGTGCCTGTGCCAGAGGAGATTCCGGCAGTATAGGAGGGAGTTGGTCAGGCCAATGTGGCCAAGCCAGTAGACCAGCAGGCTATGGGCGGTTTAGCCCGAGAGATAGCAGGGGCATTCAGGGAGTCAGTAAGTATTCTCAGAGTTGAGAATCAGGCTCAGGTTGTTGTTGCGGATGCAGGACCCTCCTTTCTAAAGAGGGAGTTTTTCCGGTCTAATCCGGATGAATTTGTGGGTGATCCTAAAGAGCCGCTTAAAGCAGATGAATGGCTCGAACAGACAACGAAGACGTTTGAGATGCTTGGCATCGAAGACGAGGGGTTGAAGGTGACTTTGGCATCTTTCCAGCTGAAGGGGGATGCAGGTCAGTGGTGGAAGTTCACCAAAGATCGTATAGGAGGTACATGGGAGGCTTTTGTGAATGCTTTCCAGGAGAGGTTCTTATCTTCGGCAGTCAGGGAGAAGCTGAGAGATCAGTTTTGCCAGCTTAAACAGAACAGTTTGTTAGTGGCCGAGTTTGAGGCCTCATTTACTAGCTTGTCTAGGTTTGCACCTGAGTTGGTGGCGTCTGAGGAACGTTGATGTATAGAGTTCGAGAAGAAGTTGAGGCGTGGCCTCAAGTTGAGAGTAGTGGGGTCGATGATTCGCGATTATGGGCATCTGGTTGATGCTGCAGCCCATACCGAGATTATGATGCAGGAGGAAGAGGAAGGGCAGAAAGGCTCCAAGAGGAGTCAGGATGGCCAGAGTGACGGCAGGAGACAGAGAGGTTTCACTCCTCAGCAGTCTCAGGGTAGCTTTTCTAGATCGACTTTTCATGTGCCGAGTGTTAGTTCGGGGAAAGGCAGCCAGGGAGACATTACCTGTTTCAAGTGTGGCCAGCTGGGCCACAAGTCTCCAGTTTGTCCTCAGAGGGGAGGAGTGCAGAGAGCAGCATCATCTTCGGCTCGATCTCAGAGTCAGAGTCAGGGTAGAGGCCAGCCGCTCACTTGTTTTCAGTGCGGTCAGCCAGGGCACATGAAGAGGTATTGCCCGCAGTTGGGTGGCACACCTAGTGCATCAAGTTTGAGGCAGACTCAGGGTCAGCAGCCAGCTCAGTTGGGTTAGGCCTCGAGGGCCAATCAGGGGGCTTCATCGTCCCAGTCGGTTCAGCAGTCGTATGCTCCTAGGGGTGAGCAGGTTGATCAGAGGTCATCTGGGCGCGTGTATGCTGTTACCGCGCAGGATTTGGTACCGGCTCCATCTGTTGTGAGAGGTACCTTCTTGTTTTGCAATTCTGTTGCTAGTGTTTTGATTGATACGGGTACATCTCATTCCTTTGTGTCCGCTGCATTTGCATCTGTTTTGGAGTTGGAGTTAGCACAGTTAGCATCTCCTATTTGTGTAGTGTCACCTCTTGGGGGTGAATTGATCTTGAAACAAGGTGTTAGGGGTTGTGATATAGAGGTCGACTATCATAGACTCCCGTTTCCTTTTGTAGTTATGCCCATGAAGGGCTTCGATGTTATCTTGGGTATGGACTGGTTATCGTCATACCGAGCTGTTATTGATTGCTACCGCCAGAGGGTCACTTGTTGTACTGTGAGCGGGGAGTGTTTTCACTTTCTGGGGGACCGGGTTGGTAGTGTTTTGCCACCGGGGTACGATCCGCGAGGGCGGAGTGAGCTTAGAGGTCTACTTGCCAGTGTTGAGAGTGGTAAGTGTGATGAGACCCAGACAGTGTTGCCAAGAGTAGTTTGTGAGTACTCGGACGTCTTTCCCGAGGATCTTGTTGGTTTGCCACCACATCGAGAGATTGAGTTCTCTATTGACCTAGTGCCCGGTACGGCGCCGATTTCTATGGCACCTTATCGTTTTGCCCCAGCCGAGTTAGTTGAGTTGAAGATTCAGCTCCAGGAGTTGCTAGATAAGGGCTATATTCGTCCTAGTGTTTCGCCGTGGGGAGCACCGGCCCTCTTTGTTAAAAAGAAAGGTGGTGCTTTGAGACTTTGTATAGATTACCGGAAATTGAATCGGGCTACGGTTAAGAATAAGTACCCTATGCCTCGTATAGACGATCTGTTCGATCAGTTGAAGGGTTCCCGTTGTTTCTCAAAAATTGACTTGAGATCGGGTTATCATCAGTTGAGAGTCAGGGAGGAGGATATTCTGAAGACGGCATTCCGTACGCGGTATGGCCACTATGAGTTTTTGGTGATGCCATTTGGACTCACCAATGCACCGGCAGTGTTTATGGATTTGATGAACCGAATATTCTGGGAATTCTTAGATCGTTTTGTAGTCGTCTTCGTGGACGACATCCTTATCTATTCACCTTCGGAGGAGGAGCATGAGGAACACTTGAGAGTGGTGCTTGAGTTACTTAGAGCCCATAAGCTTTATGCTAAGTTTGGGAAGTGTGAGTTCTGGCTAGAAGAGGTCAAGTTCTTAGGCCATGTAGTTTCTGGGGAAGGGGTGTCTATTGATACATCCAAGACTGAGGCAGTGCAAGATTGGGCACAGCCTAAGAGTGTGTTTGAGATCCGCAGTTTTCTGGGGTTAGCTAGGTATTATCGCCGGTTTGTGAAGGATTTCTCCAGGTTAGCTTCGCCTTTGACTAGATTGACTCGGAAGGGGGTCAAGTTTGTATGGAGTGAGACTTGTGAAAAGTCGTTCCAGGAGTTGAAAGTTAGACTGACCACCACTCCAGTCTTGATTATTCCGGAGAGAGGGTTGGGTTATGCAGTCTATTGTGACGCCTCACGAGAGGGTCTGGGTTGTGTGTTGATGCAAGAGGGGAAAGTGGTTGCCTATGGCTCGCGTCAGTTAAAAATTTACGAGCAGAATTACCCTACGCATGATCTAGAATTAGCAGCTGTGATATTTGCCTTGAAGATTTGGTGGCATTATCTTTACGGTGGGAAATTCGAGGTATTCTCGGATCATAAGAGTCTGAAATATCTGTTTACACAGAAAGACTTAAATTTGAGGCAGAGGAGGTGGATGGAGTTTATTGAGGATTATGACTTCGAGTTGCATTACCATCCAGGAAAGGCCAATGTGGTGGCTGATGCCCTTAGCAGGAAACCTGTTGGTGACATAGCTAGTATAGCCATCCGAGAGTGGGAGATGTTGGGTGCACTTGGAGAGTTTGATTTGCTTCTGGGCGAATCCGTTGAGGCTGCAGCCTTGTTTTCTGTTGTTGCGCAGCCTACACTTGTGACTCGAGTGTTAGAGGCTCAGAGGGGTGACCTTAAGGTAGAATCCCTCCGAGAGAAGATCTCCAGTGGGAAGGTTGAGAAGGGTTTGACGGTGTATTCCGATCTGAGTGTGAGATACCGAGACCGTCTGTTTGTGCCGGAGTCTTGCCGAGAGGAGGTACTCCGAGAGTTTCATCATTCGCGCCTTGCGGTGCATCTGGGAGGCACTAAGATGTATCGGGATTTAGGTCGCCAGTTTTGGTGGCGGGGTATGAAGAGAGATGTGGCAGCTTTCATGTCTAAGTGCCTTACTTGTCAGCAAGTGAAGGCCGAACATCAGAGGCCAGCGGGTTTGTTGCAACCCTTCCCTATTGCCGAGTAGAAGTGGGAGCATGTCACTATGGACTTCGTTGTAGGTCTTCCGAGGACTCAGCGAGGTAGTGATGCTATTTGGGTGATTGTAGATCGGTTGACTAAGTCGGCGCATTTTATTCCTATGTGCGTGAGAGATTCGGTAGATCATCTTGCCGACTTGTACATTCGGGACATAGTAAGGTTGCACGGGGTCCCAGTGACGATTGTCTCAGATAGAGATCCCCGTTTTACTGCTAGGTTGTGGCAGAGTTTGCAGAGTGCTTTAGGCACCAAGTTGACCTTTAGCACGGCTTATCATCCTCAGACTGACGGGCAGTCTGAGCGTACCATTCAGATCCTTGAGGATATGCTTCAGGGTTGTGTTCTTGATTTCAATGGGTCGTGGGAGAGGCACTTGCCTTTGGTAGAGTTTGCCTACAACAACAGTTTCCAGTCCAGTATCGGTATGGCACCGTTTGAAGCCTTGTATGGCCGACCTTGTAGGTCTCCAGTTTGTTGGGCCGAGGTGGGAGATGCACCTTTGTTGGGTCCGGAGTTAGTGAGGGAAACGACGGAGAAAGTTGAACTTATCCGTAGGAGGCTTGTTACAGCCCAGAGTCGTCAGAAATCTTATGCCGACCATAGGAGGAGACCTTTGGAGTTCGAGGTAGGTGATCATGTCTTTCTGAAAATATCACCTAGGCGAGGTTTGATGAGGTTTGGGAAGAGTGGGAAGTTATCCCCTCGGTTTATGGGACCTTTCGAGATCCTTGAGAGGATTGGCGAGGCTGCTTATCGTCTAGCTTTGCCACCACAGTTATCCGGAGTTCATGATGTGTTTCATGTAAGTATGCTTCGGAAGTATGAGCCGGATCCATCACATGTATTGGATTGGACCGACTTAGTTGTTGATGAAGATGCCTCATATGAGGAGAGACCGATTCGGGTCTTGGATAGGCGGGATCAAGTTTTGCGAGGCAAAACCATCCCTTTGGTGAAGGTTCTATGGAAGCATCACGGAGTGGAGGAAGCCACTTGGGAACGTGAATTGGAAGTTCGTGAGAAATATCCGGATATGTTTATTGATTTGTAACCTTGTATCTAGATTTTGTTATATTGTTGAACTTAAGAGCTTTATATATGCCTTAAGTTGGAAAACATTGAGAATGTTTTGGTTTAATACTAATATCTTGAACCTTGCTTCATTATGGAAGTTTAGTGTAACAGTTATATGTTGAATATATTGTTGAATTAGAGTTCTATCATGAAATTGAATATGATATTGAAAACTGTTGAAATTGAAAGAAAAAAATGCATAATACTGATGCAGGTTGTAATATATGTTCCTCTTGATAAGAGATGAAGTGACCAGTATTGGGTCAAGTTGTTTATTATTGTTATATCATATCATTGGGAATTGAGAAAAACTTGCTTTTGAAAACTCATGCTTAATTTCGGGGACGAAATTCTTTAAGGGGGGGAGGTTATAGCGACCCCGGTCTTTTCCCATTTGATTATTGTATTTGGACTTAGGTTCCGTAGATTCTGTCATTGTATAATTGTTGTTGTTGTCCTTTAATTCCTTATTCTTAAGTTATAGGATGTGTTGGGCATGTTTGTTTCAGGTTGGTTAGGTTCAGAAACCAAGTGTTGCTATCCAGTTTTTGGGCTGGTCGCTCGAGCGAGGCTTTGGTCGCTCGAGCGAGGGTTGTGTTTGTGTCTGGTAGCTCGAGCCAGGGTTTCTTCGCTCGAGCGAGCGATTGCGTCTAGTATAGACCTGATAGTTGTGTTTCCTCACTCGAGCGAGCTTTCCTTCGCTCGAGCGAGCGAGGTGTATGTTTTCGAGTTCTTCGCTCGAGCGAGCTTTTCTTCGCTCGAGCGTGCTTCTGGGTTGCAGACCTGAAGCTTCGTATTGTTGGCTCGAGCGAGCTTTCCTTCGCTCGAGCGAGTATTTCTTGTGTCTGGTCACTCGAGCGACCAAGTCTTCGCTCGAGCGAGCCTGTCAGGTTTAAATAGGCAGCAGCGGGTTTCAGATCAGTTTTTCATATTCTTTTTGATTCCAAACCCTAAGGTCCGACTTCTCTTTTTCCCTACTCACCTTTTCTCTTAGGTTTGATCTATCTAGGGTGTGTTTCTACCCTAGTTGCTTTATTAAAAAGATAGTGTGAGTCGAGGGCTCCGTTCTAATCTGAGAGTTTGTGAATTTGGAGCACTTTGGAGTTTGGGTCTTCATCTCCATCTTCTTTTTTGGGCTATTTCTTCGAGGTAGGGATTTCCTACTCCAATGTATACGTTTTGTTCTAAGTTCTGGCATTTTAATATGTTGGGGGTATTTTGGTAATTTTGGGGAAAAACTCTATAAATTGATTTGTATAATTAATTTGAGGAAATTGGGAATATTAGTTGAATTCATGAAATATGAGGAATTATTGATTAAATGGGGTACTTGGTTAATTTAAATCATATGCCTATTGAATTGTTGATTTAGTTATTTTCTGTTTAGAGATAACTATTTTGGGCTATCGGTGGAGGATAGTCATGATTGTTGTAGATATTGCATGTGGATTAGGGATAACTGGAACTAATCACATTGGTTAAGTCATTACTTTTGACTATTGAATTAATACAGAAAAATTACATGTGTTGATTGAGCATTTGCATATGCATATTGTGTGGGAGGAGATAGGGGATGTACTCCACAGTTTAGGGGAAGATAGGGGATGGACCTCTAAACCGGATTTTTGTTTGGGAGGAGATAAGGGATGGACTCCATTAGCATCACTTTTATGTGTGCTTATTTATATTGAAGTGTTTTATTGATACAGCACTAAAATGTGTATCAAGATGGAAGTATGAAGTGTTTTGATATGAGCCTGAGTCTCATTTGTGTTGTTGATATTGGAAGTAATGTGAAATTGATATATATATTTCACTGTTGTAAGTTTGGCCAGGTTCTGAGCCATATTGGTAATAATGAAAAGTGAAACATGTCATAGATAATGATATAGTGATTATCCTGTTTAACCATCTATTAAATGCTATTGCTTTATTCAATGCCTATATTTGGTTTAGTATATTTCTACTGGGCTGTGGCTCACCCTATATGGGAACATCATTTTCAGGTTCAGGTGATAAGCAACCTCCAAGGACTTAGCTTGGAAGGATTTAGCTTATGGATTTCTGAAGACTATCTTTAGTTAGTTGTTTTTTTTATTTGATAGTACATGTAAACATCCAAGCCTAGGGCTTTACTTGTATTTGAGTTAGAACTCATATTTTTGTGTCCAAGTGTTGGCTTGGAAAGATGTAAGCCCGTAGGGCATTTAATTTGATGTTACATGTAATGCTTTTATTTAGTAATACTCTGATGAATTGTTTTCTTTAAATATTGCATGTCAATGATATATATATATGAGTTTAAATTTGAGGGCGTTACACAATTCCAATAATGAATAATCCTCCCCTTATCCCCCCAATCAAACATACCCTTTTGTGTGTTCCTTTTTTTTGGACTGTGGAATCAATAATATTGTAATGCTTTCATTTTTATTTCTATTTTACTATGTTTTTGTTTATGATCTCAATTTATTGATAATAGATAATTAAAAAAAATAAAAAATAAAAAAAGTGGTGGGATTCATTAAACTATTATAATGCCCAAACAGAACACAATATATAGAATACTATTAAAAAAGGATTAAACATCTCTTAAGTTTAAACTTTTGAATAAATTATTAAGGCCTGTGGGTTTATTATGAATCCCGTTTCAATGATTTAAATTATTCATTTTATAGGATCCTCCGTATATATTGTCCATGAAAAAAATTAGAACAATTCAATAACTGTAACATTTTTTTATTTTATTGCATGAAAAAATAGATGCTAAATATGTTTTTAAAAATAGACCGTCATCTTCTTCTTTTTTTCTTTTTTTCAAACAAACGCCATAAAAAAAAAATAGACCTAAATTTTTTACATTTACATTTACGAGAATTTTTATTTTATTTTATTATTTAGGATTTATAATAAATCAAAGTTTTAGTGATAAAAACTTAAAGAAAAAATCACATTTTAAGAAGGAAGTATTGTTGTTACTAAAAGTGTCTTTCTATTGTATTTTTATCAATGACATTGAATACTTAGTAACGAATATTCTTTTAGTGACATTTTCATAATTTTATTGTAAAAAATGTCCCTTTATGTGACTTTTTGAGATGGGTGACAACATGAAATAATCTTTTAATTTTTTTTACAATAAAATTTTTACTTTTAAAGAGTTTGATTCCTAAAATTCTTAAATATTGTAGTATCCCAACATTTTCCTCACAATCACCTAAATACTGCTTGCATATACATCACTAGGGTATGGCTATGAGACTCATTTGACAGCAATGTTCTTAAAAAATTAAGGGGGACTACGTGTATATTCCAATAGGTAGACTTATTATCTAATAAATCTTGTGATAATCAGTAGCATTTTTACATAAAAAGAAGGTTTAGTTATTAGTTTTTATCGACAATTTGAAAATTTCATCAAAAAAGCGTTGCTAATTTGTCAATTTTTAGTGACATCTTTAGAAAAACATTACAAAAAATGTTACTAATTGTTTGTTTTTGGCAACATTTAGAAAAAAGTTGTTAATTGTTGGTTTTTAGCAACATATCAAAAAGTCACAAAAAGCGTCACTAATTGTTAATTTTAAGCAATGATTTTGATAGGATCAGCTTTCCGCGATGAATTGATAGGACTTAATAGGAATTAAGTCCAACTATTAACACTTATTGATAATTTATCCAAAAAAATGAAAAACAAAGCACATGTACCAAACTTATTTTTGTCTTACGCTTTTAGACCCACTGTGAGACTAGCTAGGTAAAAACTCATCCCTTATTGCATGATACTTAACTGACTTGGACTAAACCACAAAGACCTGGGAGAAGAAAGTCCCATCTACGGGCACCCACCAGATGTTTGACTATGAAGCACGGATATTCTAAAAAATGTGTGGTATGAGTATCAGATATATATTAAATACGGATAAGCGTTTGATATGGCAAAATACGTATTGGATGCGGTAAATAAGTATTCGTTTTTTTTTTTTTTTTTTTAATATATATTTTGAATATGAGAGGGATACGCAAAGGATACTTGAAGAATACAGCAGGACACATGAGGGATGCGCTAAATAAGTATCCAAATTTTTTTTCTAATTTTTTATTTATTATATTTTAATACACCAAATAAGTAAATAATATTTAATTTTTTTATTTTATATTTATATTTTTCAATAGTCAATACTCTTTGCTCTTGTTTTTGTTTCTCCCCCCCCCCCCCCCCCCCAGCTATTAGGTTGCTTTATTTAATTTTTTTCCTATTTTTTTTCCTACATTGTTTTAATAGAAGTATTTCTTTACCAAATTTTTAATTTTAGGAACTTTAATGTTAGTATTTTTTGGGCGGAATTACGTATAAGTCTTAAAATGTGGATTCATTGTCCAATAGGTCCTGTGAGAATTAATGACGATTTTCATCAAATACTATTAAAAAACATCACTAATTGTTAATTTTCAGCGACAATTTTAAAAAATTGTCACAAAAAAGTTACTAATTTTCAACTTTCAACGACAATTTGAAAGATTCATCACAGAGAAACATCACTAATTGTAAGTTTTAGCGACAATTTATAAAAATCGTGACAAAAAAGTTACTAATTGTCAAATTTTAGCAACATATGCAAAAAATCGTCACAAAAAATTATTTTTAGTAACGATTTTACTAGAACTTATTTTCAATAAGATTTGATGGAAATTAAGTCCAACTATTAGGATATATTGGCAGTTTACCATATTTCTTTATTTAATAGGAATTCCTCGCTTTATTTATTAATTTTCTTTAGGTTTTATTTTCATACATATTACATTATTAAAATTATAAAAAATAGTTTTTTTACGAATGTATCCCGCCATATTCATATCCTACTTTTTCAGATTTTGATGTATTGCCGTATCCATATCACCATATCTTGTATGCGTGTCCCTGCTTCCTAGATGTTTGATAATTTAACCCACTAAAGAAAAGGTTTGAGTATTAGTGACGGCCAGCATGAGAGTCACCCAATCTGTTCAGACCAAACCTGTTCAGACAAGTGGTTTGTGAAACGATCTTTGATCTGAACACATTTGGGTGGCTTATATTTTGGTCTGAACATATTTTGTTAATAACAAAATGTGAATGTCAAATATGAATGATAACAAAATGTGATTGACAAATATGATCAAAGATCATATCACAAACTAGGAAGTTTAAAGATACAGGATCAAGAAACAGAATTAATGAGGAAAATATATCATTCCTAAACATCAAACAATACGGTTCGTGTTAAACAGACTGTTCCACTCAAATTACTCCACATGTATTTTCCGTAATTGAGCCTGGTCGACTTGACCAGACTTTCCATGTGTCACCCATTGGACCTCCCACCACTGCAATAGACTTGACCAGACTTTCCAGATCACAGGGCACAGTAGAAAAAGATGGTTCACATTTTCTGGTTCATTCCTACAAAAGGGACACACATTTTCCACACTGCTACTCAGTACCCCAATGTTCTGTAGATAGCCTGCTGTTTTAACCCTTCCTTTCCATGCCAACAACCAACTAAGGAATTGGGCTCTAGGGGGAGCCACATTGCCCCAGATCGGTTTAGGAATAAGCAAACCAGGCCCTTTTTGTTTCTCACATCAATGATCAATCCTTGGTTGCAGCAACAGCAAATTGACCTGAAGGGTATGCACTCCATCTTGAGGAATCTGGGCGTCCCACAATAAGCCTTGGAGGTTCACCTAATAAGCCTAACAATCTTCCCAACTCCTCCTCCTCCCAAGCAAGTAATTGCCTTCTGAATTCAAGCTTCCACTCCCTTTTTTTGTTCCCTGAAATGTCCCTTGATTGCACATATATACTCAGAGTACCTTCCTTATCAGTTCATAGTGTATACAACCTGGGGACTTCCTCCTTCAGTATTGGCTCCCTCAATGCTTCATTCTACAACAACCATTGTTGCATTGCTATTGATGCATTCATTCATTTGTTCTCTCTCTCTCTCTCTCTCTCTCTCTCTCTCTCTCTCTCTCTCTCACATAGTGTTTCCTTCTTTCGTTTTCTCTCTCTCTTCGACATTTGTTCCAGTCGCAACAATCACAATTTTATTGAACTAATAATATTAACAATAATGATTCATCCCCCCTTTTTAGGACCCCCTTTGGACCCCCTCTCTCTCTCATTGGTCACCTTTTCTTTTTCTTTTTCTTTTTTTTCCTGCTCCTCCAATCACCTTTTGCCACGTGGCAAAGGGGGTAAAGGGGGTGACCCCCAAAAGGGGTCCCAACCTTTATTCTAATATTAATATCCCAATTTTTTGGTTTGTACTTGTAACTTAACGTAGTTTGAATTAGTTTTGTTAGTGTGATTGAGATTGTTTGAGCATTAATGTCAATAGGTTCTATAAAACTAAAAAATGACTGTTGCATATCATTTTTTTTTCACCTTCAGGGTATGTGACAAGGTTTGTGTTAATTGATTCCATAATAGTTATCTTCAAATAAGATAATCAATCACCGGTGTTTTATATAGATAGCAATACGAAAAAAAAAAAAAAAAACTGGTGATATATAACATTTCTCAAACTAGAAATAAGATATAATAACACTGATAATGACTTGCTGAATGATCCCACTGAGTGAAATTCCGGGCTATGCTAGGGCACGGTGAGGAATTGCAAGGTAAATATGGAGAAAGGGATTTGGAGGGATATTATTTGGGTTATTTTGGATATTTTAGAGGTGGGTGTTTGGTTTTTTAGGTGGTACATATAGCTAGCAAAGTTCAGGGTGGTGGTGGTGGTGGTGGTGGGAGGGTTGTATTTGGTGTGGCAATGACAGAGGTTTAAAACTTTTTTAAGAGTCAAGTTTTGTCAACGGTTGTTAAAAGAGAGAGAAAACTCTGTGCAAAAAGCCAAACAAATTTTGAATTCTAATGTGAAAATAAACTTTCTTTTTCTCTCTTCCTTTTTCTGTAGAGTGTTTTAGGCTGCGTTCACAGAAATTGTAACTGTAAATACAAAAGCAACTTCACACACACATGAGATGAGGGAAAGAGGAAGCATCCAAGGCAACTACCCTTTTATATTTTCCTTGTGAAATGAAGGCACATGAATTGATATATGAGAGTTTTCCTAAGGTGTACTTGAAACTTTGATCCTTCTACAATATATGCCCTCAAAAAGGGTATATTTTGTGTAAGTTATGAGATTTTGTAGTGTTAATATCATAAAGGGTTAATTACACTTTTTACTTATGTAATTTGATTCAAATTCCGCATTAGTTTTTATAGTTTTAAATTGAATAATTTGGTCTCTACACTTTAGTGTAATTTCAATTTCAATTTGGTATGTCCATTCAAATTGGAGGTTAAAATTAATAATTTTGGAACATTTATCAATTTTTTAAGATTTACACGCGGACAAAATTAACAGGAATTTAGATAGAATGACCAAATTGAAACAATAAGAATTAAAGTGAAATTTAAGTCAAACTATAGGGTGAAAAGTATGGAGGAGGATTCCCTCCTGTCCAGATTTTGGACTGGAGGGTGTTGTTTGGGCCCGTAAGGCCCACCATGGGCTCCGTTTCGATTATCTGAACTGTTCATTTTGTCGGGCATTTCGTGTATTCCATCCACAAAAAATATTAGGTCGATCTGATAACTATATGTTGTTCAATTTATTACGTTTTTCACTGAAAAAAATATATGATTTATTTAAAAAAAAAACACAATTGTTGTTTATTGTTTTAGTGAAAAAAATTGAATAAGTTACAATTATCAGCTTGATCTAATTTTTTTGTGTGGATGAAATACACGAAATGCTTGTCAAAATAAACAGTTTGAATCATTGAAACGAGGCTTGTGGTGAGCCTCACAGGCCCAAACAGCATCCTCTAATCCAAAATCTGGACTGGAGGGGATCCTCCTCCGAAAAGTATAGTTAACCCTATCACAAAATATCATAACTTTAGTCATACCTAAAAAGGCGACAAATGATTATAATTAAACACTGGTTGAGCCATAATCAATTTTTTTCCGATTACAGCCAAAATAATTATAATTAAGTCATAACCATACTTTAATGGGTCGTAACTAAATACCATTTTAGAATAATAATAATAGTAATAAATAAGAATGGGTTATAACTTAGTCAAAACTAACTCTTGTAAAGGTCAAAATAAAATACAACAAAGATCGTAACTACTACATTTTTTTTTTGGGTCAATTGGTAAGAGAATAATTATATTATGAAAAATATTTACATTATCAAACAATCCACTAATCCACAATAAACAATCTTGACCAAGCTGTTAACCAAGACAGGCCCCACAAAGCACTAAATACAACCCCCATAAGGGAATAAATAAGCTAATCACCTCAAAGAGTATCAAATTTATTTTCAAAAAAATTGAATGTGAGATCTTATACCACAGATGACGCTAAACACCCATCAGGTAAAATGTCCTAATTCAAGTGCAACATATAGTACACATTGTTTTAAGTATGTATCGAATTTCCCTAAAAGTAGCAACTACCAAGTGGATAAGATGTCCTTAAAAAAGTATTCAATCAAATATCTAAAAACGTAGAAGAAAAGTGGTTAGTCGCTCGAATTTGAATTTGCTTGAAAGTTTGAATTTGTGTTTATTGGTTGACCATCTGAATGAGACGACCGGTGGAACACTTATCTATCACGGTTGTCACTCTTATTGATGGTGGCTTCATCTTCTTGCCGGACAACTGACAAAACAAAATTCAAGCGATTTCGGATAAACTCATTTTCAAACTACCAATTAGTACTGAAAAGTGGAATGTATAGATCACAATTGTTTAAAATAGTTTACACAATAACAAATTTAAAATTACACCACACAGTCTATATTCAAAATAAAAATTGATGACACTTTTTCATAACAT
This sequence comes from Camellia granthamiana, assembly GCA_036172215.1. NCBI lineage: Eukaryota > Viridiplantae > Streptophyta > Magnoliopsida > Ericales > Theaceae > Camellia > Camellia granthamiana. Next base: position 74,833,872 of record CM069916.1, read on the forward strand.
ATTAATTTTCCCCCTAAAGATACAAGATCAATTAATGCCCATAAATTTTTTATTTGAAGAATTCCATGGACACAGGACATACTTTATTATACAAATAATGTTATATTTAACAACTCCGCTACATCCACACAAATTATTGTCTCCCGAGTAGTCCGAATGATGTGGCTAGAGAAGGATGAAGCTAAATCCCAGTTGCTCCAAAAGGTGAAATCCCAACCTATAAATATATTGTTTGAGTTTTTTTTCTTCTTTTTTTTATTTTTATGTTTTTATGACTGTTTGAGTATGTTTGAGTATTTTCTGAAGCAATGTTTACTTAGGTAGGTGTAAAATCATTGTTTAAAATAGGGTATGTATGAAGCTTTTATTTGTTTAAGGGCAAATTACAGAAATGGTTCCTATAATTTACTCGTATTTTTATTTTGGTCCATGCACTTCTAAATGTATCAATTTTGTCCCTGCAGTTTGGTTTTTGGCATGAAATGGTCTAATAGTTAACGGTGGTTAGACATTTGGACGGAAATTCGACGCCTAAAAGGCACGCACGGGCCAATTTTGACTTTCTTGAGTGTTTTTGGATCAATTAAATTTGTTTAATAGATGTTTTATTTAATTTCATTATTTAATTATTATTATTTTTTAAAATAAATTTATTTAAAATTTTAATTAAAAAAATAACATATATTTTTATTGATATTTTATTTATTTATTTTTTAAAAATAAATTTATTTAATTGTGTAAAAAATAAAATAAAATAAATTTTTATTTAATCTAGCTAAAAATAATTAAAATATTGAAGACATGTTTAATATTGTTATTATTTAGTGAACAATTGAAAAATGATAAAATAGTTTTTTGCACATTTATCCTTATCTAGTTCGTTTAACCAAATATTAGATTCACTCAAAATAGTCCTTTTTCCAGATATCTAATCACATGAGAAAACAAACATGGGATACACATCCAATCCAACCAAACAGTCTGGGGGATTCACAGTCCCAGGATTCAAGTACGACAGATTTTAATCTCCCAGTTTCTAATTGTTTACTAAATAATATCATGATGGTAAAACAGACATTTCACACATTACTCCCATGGGATACCAATCCCATGGAAATAATCCCCCCCTCCCCAGGATTGTTTAGTCCCCTCATATGAGGGATATGGTGTCCCTCATATAAATTATAAATTATAATTTTAATTTTAATTTATAAGGCCATAATTTTTAATTTATTATTTTAATTAAATTAAATTAAATTAAATTTATAATTTATAATTTATATTTTATATTTTTTATTAATATATAATTTTAAATTAACAATACTAAAAAATAATTTATAAATGTCTATATTTTTATTAATATTTATAAATGTCTATTTTAATAATAAATTATTTTTTATTAATAATTTAGTCCGCCAGACATGGAGTCCTGGGACTGTGAATCCCCCGGACTATTTGGTTGGATTGAATGTATATCCCGTGTTTGTTTTCTCTTGGGATTAGATGTCTGTAAATTAATATTTTTAGTGAATCTAATGTTTGGTTAGACGAACTGGATAAGGATAAATGTGCAAAAGATTATTTTATCATTTTTCAATTGTTTACTAAGTAATAGCAATATTAAACATATCTTTAATATTTTAATTATTTTTAGCTAGATTAAATAAAAATTAATTTTATTTTATTTTTTACACAATTAAATAAATTTATTTTTAAAAATTAAATAAATAAAATATCAACAAAAATATATGTTATTTTTTAATTAAAATTTTAAATAAATTTATTTAAAATAATAATAATAATAAAATAATGAAATTAAATAAAACATCTATTAAATAAGTTAAATTTGAGTGATGATATTAGAGAACAAATTGAATTGATTCAAAAACACTCAAGAAAGTCAAAATTGTTCAAGAAAGTTAAGAAAGTCAAAATTGGCCCGTGTGTACCTTGCACGCGTCGAATTTCCGTCCAAATGTCTAACCACAGTTAACTATTGAACCATTTCGAACCAAAAACCAAACTGCAAGGGCAAAATTGATATATTTAGAAATGCAGAGACCAAAATGAAAACACGGGTAAATTATAGGGACCATTTCTGTAATTTGCCCTTTGTTTAATTTTTAAACATTTTTCTTTCAATCTTTCTGGAACAGAGTTTGAGAAATTGCTTTGTTAGCTTTTTTACATACTATTTTTTTAGCATTTTTGTTGTTGTTGTTGTTCTTGTTCTTGTTCTTGTTGTTCTTGTCTTGTAAAGAAACCCCTGCTTCTTGTTTTTGTTGATTTTCTTCTTCATTTGCTTGTGATTAGCTTCTCTATTTTTTGCCACTATACTCTGTTCTTCTCTGTTTTTTCGAGACATGTTAACAGGAGTATAGAATACACAGGTGAAATGTCAAAATGGATTTTCCGTTAACTATTTATGCCATCCACCATTTGGACCAAACAACACTAATTTGTGAAAGTTGGGACCAAGAAGACACAATCAATAGTTTAATGTTTTATTTCGAAATTGAGGTCGCTGTTGTGCATGAAGCACATCAATTATTATTGTGCATTTAATAGGTGTCACTTTGTAATGATTTAAATTGTTCACTCTTTAAACTAGATTGAGTAGAACACATCTGTGAGAAAAATAAGTTGATCAGATATTGATAGCTTTTTTATTAAATCATGTTTTTATTAAATTTTACACTTCAAATTCATTTTTTTATATACAAATGAACAGTTCTTTTTCATATTTTGAATAAAATTTTCGAATATGCTACATTTATTGGATCAACTTTAAAAAAATTAGATTAATCTAATAAACATAAAATGTTAAATTTATCGCGTCTGTCTCAAAAAAATGAACGACTTACGAGTATGTTTTTCAAAATAGACCATCAATTTTTTGGGTGATAAATGATAAAATGAAAACGTTATAACTATTAAATTGATCTAATTTTTTAATTAAAAAATGATCTTATGAATAATTTAAATCACTAAATCATGACGGGCTCTATAGACATGAACGACAAATATCCAATTTAGATCTAAAATTGGAAAGAAGCGAGAATCAAACGGAAACTATTACACCTTATATTTATATATTTACCATTCTAAAAATATCTATTAATTTTTTAATAAAACATTTAACCAACCAAACAACCTCCAATGATGAGTGCTTGGTTGATGATGGGTGTTCCATGCACCATCTTAAAAATAATCAACTATAATAGTCTTATTTTATTTCGCGATAGAAGTGAGATTCTAGATGTAGAAATATAAGAAGGTGAACTTTCTCCCCATCAAAAGAAATGAGACTATTGTGGATATAACGAGCAGGATTCTCTCCTTCCCTTCCCTACTTCACTCTCTACTTGTAATGGTCAAGATTTATTTTAACAGAATCTAATGGCTCAGATCGCTTTGTTTAAAAAAATTAAAAATTAAAAAATAATTTTTTTGGAATGATCTACACCATTCAATTCTATTAAAATGAATCTTGATCATTATAAGGAGAAAGTGAAGTAGGGAAGGCAATGAGAGGATTGTTGCTCCATACTAAAAACATTAACTAAATTTACATTGTAGAGGCAATTAAGAAAGTTGTACAAGTGATTGTGTAATTTATTTTTTTCCTTTTTTTAAAAAAAAAAGAAAAGAAAAGGTGCTAAGGCCTGGTTTGGGAACATGCTATTAGTAACTTTTTGGCTTTTTACGAAAAGATGTGCAGAAAAGTAGAGAGATGATGTGATGTGTTTTAGTTGACTTTTTGACTTTTTGGCTATTTTAGCCACTTCCCAAACATAGCTTAAGTCGAAAAGTCTAATTTCAAATTTGTTTCATCTAAAAGTTCACGCAGTCTATGAAGACATAGTTCTGCAAAATGACCAAATTACCTATTCTCTATTCTACTCTCTTCAACGGTCATAGTTATAAAATTTTTGTTTTATCTGTCCAAAAACTCTCTCTTCCTCTTCTCTTTCTCTCTCTATCTGTCTTTCTCTCTCCTCTCTGCAACTTCTCCCTCAACTCGCTCTTCTCTTTCTATCATCTCTTCTCTCCAACAACCCACAAATCCAAACAGAGATACCACTCTCTCTCTCTTTCTCTCTCGCTTTCTCTTTCTCACTCTTTACATTTCTCCTTCGCATTCTCGACTGGGGGTGCACCGCCTCGTCAAACAAAGAGAAAGCATTGGAGGAGGAGGATAAAATGGCGGTGGGATCGATTACTTCTTCCCGAACCTCGACCTGAATCCAATGACCTTTTTCGGATCTTCGAGCTTCTCTGAAAGAGAGAGCTCGAGAAGATAGTTTCCATTCAAGGAAACTAGGGTTTTCAGGCCCTCAGATTTCAAGATCTCGTTCTTGACTCTAGAGATCTCGCGACTATTCAGGGGTTTGTGGAGGTGAAGGGTTTTGGACATGACATTAGTGACTTCGCATTCGTACTGGCGCAGAGATGTCCTTTCAGCTAGATCTGAGCGAAGATAGAGTTGTCTGGCATAAGAGGTCTCTTCATCTTAATCATTGACATTTTGGAGGCAGTGGCAGACTTCGTCGTCGCCCAAAGTGCCTAGTGGCGACATTGGCAGTTTGTCGAAGGGGTCAGAGACAAGATCTAGGTCGTTAAGTAGCCAGAAGTTCATCTTCGAATGGCCCTGCTAGTAGTGAGATCCCTCCAGTTGGAAGTTGATACTGATAAAATTGGTTATCTTATTTTAATAGGTACAAAGATCAAAAAGAAGTTGAGAGAGATAGAAAAAGATTTTGAACAAATAGTGGGTTTGTGGAAAGATTTGAACAAATACGTTCAATAGATAAGAAAAAATAGATTAAAAAAATTCAATAGATAAAATATGATTATGGGGAGAGAGAGAAAGACATATATATTTGAATAGTTATGTTCAACAGATAAGAAAAAAATAGGTTAAAAAAATACAACAGATAAAAAAAAGATTTGAACAGATAGGTTAAAAAATTCAATAGATAAAAAAGAAGAAAAAAAGAAGAGAGATTTGAACAGATAGGTTAAAAAATAAAATGGCAAAGTTAGAAATAAAATGTCCTCCAAAATAATAAAATATACTTCTCACCACAATAATTTGCAAAACATGTACTTTTCACCCAAAGAATTATCCAACGACCCAACATCTCAAGCAATTTTCAAATTGAATTTATCGCCAATTTTCTTTTTAAAAAAAAATAAAAATAAATCAATTAATCCAACCAATCTTACTTGCACCATAGAAAGGGTCGCTATCTTGTATTAAAATTGTTTAATATGTCTCATCACACAAAGGCCATGATTATATTTTATTTTTATATCTTGTATTATGCGTCTCATTACATGTTTGTTAACAATGTTGTATTGGCACATAACAAAACTTATTATGAAAACAAAAGTCATCTATGGTTAAAAAAAAAACAAACAAACAAACAAACAAACTCATCATAAAACTACTTTTCTCATTTTCGTTGAATAAATTTACTTAATTATATATAATGTATATGCTAGTATGATGAGACCTATCTCTAGTGAAATAGTAAAGACATCAACAAATATGCCAATAAAAAAAAAAAAGAGAGCTATCGACGAATAATAATTCCTCTAGTGAACGCTACATATCATAGTTCTAAATCACGGTATCGGGTAACGTAATGGTATCGATCGCGGAATATTAGTATCGGTAGTATCGACCGGTATGTATCGGGTATCGGGCGTCACGGCTGTGAAATTTCAAAAATCATTAGCAATCCCTCTAAAACTCAATTTTATGCATTTTTTTTTTGACTCTTTTAGCCTTAATTTATCACATTTTAATCAAAATTAGGATGGAAAAAGAAGAAAGATAGGGAAAAGAAAAAAAAATTTGTATCCTGTGTAAGTTATAATAGGTAAATTTATTATTCAATAAATCTTATGATAATTAATGATGTTATTCATCAAATATTATTAAAAAAATTACTAATTGTTAATTTTCAGCTACAGTTTAAAAATTGTCATAAAAAATATCACTAATTATAAATTTCAGTGATAGTTTAAAAAAATCGTAACAAAAAATGCACTAATTTTTAACTTTCAGCGACAGTTTAAAAAATTCATCACAAAAAAATTACTAATAGTAAGTTTTAGCGATAATTTATAAAAATTATGATAAAAAAATCATTAATTATCAATTTTTAGCAATATATATATAATTATCACAAAATATTATTTTTAGTAACAATTTTGTTAAAATTTATTTTTAATAATCCTCGATAGAAATGTACAATTATTGGTAGTTTCCCTAAAAAAAAAAAAAAAAAAAAAAAAAAAAAAAAAAAAAAAAAAAAAATTGGTTAGTGACCATAAACGACGTCGCTCCTTCTGGCTGGAGTTGGCCACACAAAAGCAGCCTCCGTCTTAGCGCCTGTTTGGTTAAAAGCATTATCAATCAGATTCGAGCATAGCCCAGGTGAAGAAGGGGGGAGAGAGAGAGAGAGAGAGAGAGAGAGAGAGAGAGAGAGAGATGGGTTACATTCTGAGAGTGAGAATGGCGTCGTTCTTCGCCGACGTTGCAGCGGCATCATTTGTGGGTATGTACATCCTCCACCAGGATTACCAGGTTGCTCACCACAACCACTCCATCTCTCAACAGGTTCACATACTTCTCTTCTAAATCCATCATAATTCCCTCTTCTTCTTTTTTTCTCCTCTTTTTCCATTTATTCATCCGTACTGGACTGTATCGGAACTGTATCGCTCATGTATCGGATTTAGGCCGACGTATCGGGAATCGGCCGCTACGCACGCGAAATTCATTCTCACCAGTATACCGGTGAGTATCCGACTCGGCACTCCAATTTTCCGGTACGAACCGGCCGGTACGGCACGTACCGGCCGATATTTAGAACCTTGCTACATATTGACATATACATTTTAAATATTTTTCTATAATTCAATTATGTGTAGTTAGACTTACATTGTTTTTAGGATAAAAGACGATTTTAATCTCTAAAGTATCTGTTGTTTTTCATTTTAGTCTCTTAAGTTTCAATTGTCATTTTGATCCTCGAAATTGTCAATTTGGTCATAAGTTTAACGTGCATTTACATTGATAACAGAAATACAGATAAAAGAAAATTTTGATCCCTAAAATATGTGTTTCTTGTCATTTTAGTTTCTGAAGTTTTAAAATTTGTCATTTTGGTCCTCAACGTTGTGAATTTAAGTCAATTTAGTCTTTGCTCAAATTAAATTGGCTCAAATTGACAACGTTGATAACCAAAATAACAAAATTTAGAACGTAAGAGACTAAAATGACAAGAAACGCATATTTTAAGGACCAAATTTGTCTTTTATCCAAAGATAAAATAATTTTTCCATTAACAATGTAAACGAACATTAGAGATATGGTTAAATTAACTCAAATTGACAACTTTGAGTATCAAAATGATAAAATTAAAATTTAAGAAATTAAAATAATAAAAAATGCATACTTTAAGAATTAAAATTGTCTTTTATCCTTATTTTTAATTGGTAAGCCTATGGCATTAGGATTTGCCTATATGCAAATGCAAAAATCTTCCAATTGCTACCGAAGATACAGTAGCATGTTTACAAAATTGAAACCTATTACTATAAAGATGAGGGTTGGTGAACAAGCATGGCTGCCCTTCATATCTCATCTCTCCATACTTGTTCATACTTCTTTTATATGGTTCAATTCTAAACTCGTACCGGTAATCCGAATTATTTATTTTGTAGACATTGCAATAAAGGTTATTCATGCAAAAAATTAACTTCATCGAACAATTATAAACATATGAATAAATAGCATTTTATTTTAAAAAATAAATAGTAAGTTACAATCACATTTATCATTTGTTTTATAAAATAAAATGTAATTTTTTTCTTATGTTTATAAATATCCGATAAAACTAATTTTTTGTATGGATGACCTTTATTGCAAAATCTACGAGATAGATGGTTCAGATCGTCAGTACAGATTTAGAATTAAGCCTCATAAGAAGAGTATGAAAAAATATAAAAAAATAAAATATAGAGGGGAGCCTATCCCGAATCCAAGAGGATGAATTGGATCAATTAAAAATAAACTCCCTTTTTTTTAAAAAAAAAAAAAAAAGAAAAACTTTCCTTAGAAAATTAGATATATGACAAATAAGAGCAAGAGAAGTAATAAACATTTGTGAACATTTGTGAGTGAGTAAATCAAAGGAATAAAATAATAGAGAGGGAAAGAGAATTCCTCCACTGACTGAATTGCTTTCTTACATCACATTACTTGACCAAAGCATTGTGGATTTGCAATTCTTTAATCCTTTGTTTAAATCCCTCATCAACCAATCTCAATATCTTAAGGGGGTGGTTGTTTGATGAGATTAGGTATGAAATTGGCACTAACAAAAATTAAGGTTTTAGGGATTAAAATTTAGAGATAAAATTATTTTTTTGGTACCAAATATTTTTGTTGTAAAAAGTATCATTATTATATTTTTAGCAACGAAAATTGGATATTAGTGATAGATTATTATCCTTTTAGGATCAAATTTTTTGTCTAAAAAAATAAACCATTTTGAGACCAAATTATTTTGTCCCTAAAAGTCTATTTATTAGTGACATTTTCAAAATTTTGTTGCTAAAAGTCTTGTTTTTTAATTTTTCGGGACGACCTTTTAGCGATTATCCTCATGACAATGAAAATTGCTCCTTAAATATCTTTTGCAACAAAATTTTCACTTTTAGAGACCAAAACATTTGGTCTTTAAAACCCTTATATGTTATAGTGTGGACTCTATATTTATCACAATAAATAATCCAAACATTTGGTTAAAAAAGATAAGTTTGGATTAATAGCTCGGTTGGACCTAATAGTTTCACATATGTAGAATAATTTAATCACATGGGATATGTAGAATAGAAATTGATGGACTCAACTATACTTTTAATTCGCTAGTTAAATGATGAAAGTATAAGATTTTTTTTTTTCTGTTATTTTTTTAAATATATTTTTTAAACACGTTAGATTTTTTTTTTTTTTTAAACATGTGTAAATTAATCTCATAATATATAATATTATTTTTTTCTTTTTCTTTTTCTTTTTTTTAAAGAAAAATCATATATAGAAATACACTTCTAATGTAGTTTTTAAATATAATTAAAAATGGTCATATGAAAATAAAATAAAATATATTTCAAATTTAGCATTGCTATTATAAACAATTCAAAATGACAAAATGGTCTTTTAAGAAGTTATCATTTTCATAATTTCCTAATTAAACATGAGATTTATTAAAATAGATATCTAATTCTATGACAAAACAAATATGAAATACATATCATTTTCAGTTAAATAGTCTAAAGAACGATTTATCCTTACATTGTAATTCCTGTTGGGTCTTGTGGACCCTAACAAGTACTGTTACTAGGTCCTAGGTCTAATGGGGGGGTTTTAGGGTCCTCTCTTACCAAATTTTTTGGGGTACTTTGGTAATTTCTTATTACTTCCGCATTGCCTTAATTTTATACTTATAAATAGATGAAGGATTCTTTTTTGTAAGAGAGTTGTATTATTTTTTTTATCTTAGTGAAAATTGTAATAGCTGTGGATGCAGTCATATTCTAGGGTGAACTATGTAAATCTTGTGTGTGTGTATGATTTCTTCAAATTTTTTAAATTTTTTTTTTTATCTTTCTTGTTTGTTATTTTGTGTCTCACCGATCTTAGTTAGGAAGAGGTAATTTCTAACAACTGATGTCAAAGCTTTGGTTTGGGTGGAAGTGATGGCCGCAAACAAAGGAAAGGTCAAAATCGAAAAATTCAATGGCATAGATTTTGGAAGATGCATATTGAAGACTATCTGTATCAAAAAAAAATCTATATCAGCCCCTTTTATAGGGTTGTCACGACCCAAACTCGCCCCTAAGGATTTAGCATCGTAATCGGCTAGTAATCCGTGATTACCAAAGGCCTGCTTAACAATAACGACAATAATACAATATAAAGGGGCTGGCGGAAGCCAATCAGTAATAAAAAGATGTCCAATGAGCTGTGAAAACCTGAATGGAAAAGGACTTTTATGGACATGACCACATTTATAACCATATATATATACACAGTAGCATACAGGTTAGGGACCTAATCCTTTCACTATGACTGCACAACCGAAGTCTTAAACATTCATTACATTAGCAGAGACAAAAAGGGTGAATCTGAAACACCCCAAAACAGCCTTGACTCGTGCAGGCTCAGAACCTCGATATGAGGCACGATGGTTGGCTTGACAAAACAGGAGCTTAAGTCGGTGCCTCTAGCTCTGGTTCGGTGTTTGGCCACTTACATATATACAAACCGTGAACTAAAGCCTAGCGAATAACAAATGTGTAAAGAGGTTAAGAATGAATGTCCTTTCGGTAATTGAAACAGTCATTTGCATCAGTAAATCAGTTATTCAATCAGTGACTCATATTTCAAGTCATAACATTTGGTTGGAAACCATAACAGTCATACGTGATACATCTAATAGCAGAATAGTACAGTAGGTCTAAATAGACCGAACAGTCAGTTGATGGCCATCAAAACAGTAAACAGTAGTAGTTGCAAACATTGGAACTGGCAGAGATCTCTGTAACAGTAGCAGTAGCAGTAGCAGTAACAGTAACAGTAACAATCAGTTGCTATGGATGCCACGAGTACAGTTCATAAAATAGGACAAACATTCATTCAGTAAACAATATCATTTTAGAGAACAGTACAATTAATCATTCAGAAAGTAATTATAATTTAACATAGCTTTACAACATCGTTACTCACAGATTACTGGGCTATAGGCAGGCTAATCGGGGTCCTTGGGTGCCACACCTACACAGTTGCAGAACGAACACACACTAAATTACACGCCTGGAATTAAAAACTTAGCCCCTTACTTGTTTTGGTGTGGTTCTAAATATTATCCTCATTATGATGCCTTAAACATGGCCTAGAAATACCTAGGATGGAATGAGGATGCAAAAATGTACTTAAAAACATTTTTCAAAACTTGTCGAAAACCAGGGTCTCGCTCGAGTGTGGTTTCCTTCGCTCGAGCGAACATGCAGAACATGCTTGGTCACTTGAGCGTAGACTCTTTTGCTCGAGCAATCTGCAAAAATGTGAAAAGTACTGGTTGCTGAAAATCTTCGCTCGATGCTCGCTCGAGCGTGAGACACAGTTCTTTGCTATAGCGCAAGTCTTGTCGCTCGAGCGTGCTTCTGCACACGCAAAAATTCTGAGTGCTTGCAATTTACGCTCAAGCCAGCATTCCGTCGCTCGAGCGAAAGTCTGAAAACAAAGGTGGTCGCTCGAGCGAGGAAGCCAAATTCTGGGTTTTCCATATTTGCTCCCAAAGCTCAAACCATCCTTTTGGGCCAATTCTCTGGAAAATACTTAGAAACTCATAACACAACATGTTTTGAAGATCACTTCATAAGATTAAAGCCCAAAAGTGTGTCCATTGTACCAAATTTCAACTAAAACTTTATGATCGATTCAAAGACATGGCATGCATGAGTTCTCATGAACTCCAAAACTCCAAAGTATGATCAAATGCAAGATTCAACTCAAAAACATGGTGAATTTCTAAGGTACAACCACAATATGAACATGCATGTGGAAATTTTTATGAAAACAAATCTCAAAATTCAATGATATGGACATGCATGCATGGGTTGATTTAGCTTCCTCAAATTCTTGCTCAATTCTCCCATTAATTCACCTACTTAATTTGTGTTCAAGGACTAGATGGCTCAATTTCAAGGTTAAAAGGTTGGGCTTTTACCTAGGCTACTTAATCAAGCTTCACTTAAGCAAAAATTCTTGAGCAATGAACAATTCTTCAAGCTTCCCTCTTCAATTCTTCTAACTTTCAAGCTAAACTCATGTTGAATTCAATTTTCTCCTACTCTCCTCTCACTCATGTTTTTGCAAGAAAATGGAGGCTAATGGTGTGCCAAACACATATGAAATCAAACAAATGGCCTTGTAAAGGCCCACCAATGGCAAATGTGTAAATAACTCAAGTTAAAGTAATTTAACATGATTTATTCTAATCTAATTGTTCTAAATCAAATTTCAATTAGACCTACCATAAAATTATATAATTCCTAATTAGAATATAACACAAGTCAATTTCTAAATCGGTCACCGATAAGGCTTTCAATTCGCAACTCGAAATTAAAACGTGAACAGATCGTTCTATATCAAACAGATAGAAATGCAATTATAACAACACACTCACATAATCAATTTGGGATTTCATCTTAATCATCTACTTAGCATGCTTAATCATGAATTAATGCTAAACATAGGTCAGGGTTGTCACAAGGGTCAAAACCAGAAAGGATGAAGGATAATGAGTGGAATCTTCTTTATAAACAAGCGTTGGGTGTTATTCGGCTAATGTTGTCTTGTAACGTTACGTTTAACATATCAAAGGAGAAGACTATAGCGGGTCTCATGGAGACCCTCTCAAACATGTACAAAAAACCCTCTGCCTCAAATAAAGTTTATTTGATGCGCATATTGTTTAATCTGAGGATGACAGAAGGTGTTTCGGTGACTGAGCATCTAAATGAATTCAATATAGTGGTGAACCATTTGAGTTTAGTATATATTAAGTTTGATGATGAGATTAGGGCGTTGAATATTACCAAACAAGTGATTTTTGTAGAGGAATAATTTTGACAAAGTTTTTAGCAAAAACAAACCACTCAGGATTGTACTAGTCAAGTTATTGTTTGACAAGTCCAATTCCTCGAGCTCTGTTAAATTCCTAATTGATTTTGGGATTTCTTCGATCAACCTCAATTTTTTTTTAAATTTTTTTTTAATTTTATCAAGAGTTGTTTAAGTTTCCTCAACTAAGTAAAGCTCCATGGTATTGCTATTGGTGCAATTTATTATCTGAAAGCTCTAACATTTCAAGATTTGAGAGGTTGTCGATTTTTGACAGGGAAAGAGCCATTGAACTCATTTTGAAAAATCGAAGGGCTTTGAGTGCTAGGAGTTACCCGATGGCTGCTAGGATGTCACTAGTGAAGTTGTTGCTATTGAGGTTGAGGATTTGGAGTTATGTCAAAAGCCGGTTAACATCGTCGGGAATGAGGCAACCAATAAGTTTAGGGAGAGATTTATATATTTTAGCTTGGAACAGTTGTAGAGAACTATAGGGAATGGTCCAATGATGTAATTGTCAAGCCCGATTTGAGGGGCAAGCCCACAAAGCACCGTTTTGGGGCCCCAAACAAAGGCTAAAAAGAGGGCCTCAAAAATATTTTGGCTCTTGTACCTGTCTATAAGAAAAAAAGCCCACTTGAATTTTAAAGGTCCACATTTGTTTTTTAATGGGCAAATTGCCCGCAAGTCCTCTTTGAAATAGGTGTACTCTATTTAATCCCAAACCTTTTAGGTAGACCCAACGGTCTTGCACGCCTTCATTCTTCTCTTTATCTCTCTTTCTGATAACTAGCAACCGGCGACCATGCCTTCCTTGTTCTCTTTCTTTTTCTAATATATAGTCACCTGCAATTGACGACAACCATCGATTGGGGTTCATTGATAACCACTGATCACCGACTCTTTGTTTCACCCTCATCGACAACGAATGACATGAGTTTATGGCAAAGAAGATGACTAGATCTGCATCAGATCCGGCTAAATCTAAACCAAAAATAGTTACTAATTATAATTCTCTCTTTATCTCTCTCTCTCTCTCTCTCTCTCTCTCTCTCTCTCTTTATTTTTTCTACTTTTTCTCTACTACACACTTCTTTTTTCTTCTTTTCATGGAAAAAATTTTCAAGTTTTAAATAAGTTATTTTCCAGTTTTCGTTACAAGCGGTAAAAACTGTAAAATGTTTTAGTTTTAGTTTTTTTGGTACTAAAATGAATTATGCTTTAAATTTACAACATTTTATAGTTTCATAACATGCTTTAGAACTATAAAATTCTGCATTTTCATAACATGCTTTTACTACAAAATTTTGCAATTTCGTAACATGTTTTTCAGTTTGATTAATAAGAATAAATGCTTAATAGAATTATTCTTTGAAACTGTAATAGTTTTACAATTTCAAATCTTGCATTTCAGCTTGATCAATATTGGAGATTATTTGCTTAAATTCTACAAAATTTGAAAAATAACATATGTTTTTTCTCCATTATTGTTGTTCATTGTTGTTATATTTTTTTCCCTTCCAGTTTATCAATATTTAGCACATTTTGCTATGTTTTTTTATTCTAATTTCTCTATTTATTCATTTTTTTTCCCACAATATTTTAAACATTCTGATAAGTCTCTGATGATATTCATCACGTTAAACGAACGTTTTAAACATTCTAGCGACTTCCAGTGATGTTCATAACACTCCGGCGATATTCTGACAACTTCTCGGTGATGTTGAACATTCTAGCGAGTTTCCAATGACCGTCTAACGAAAATTCAGCAGTAGTGGGATATAGCAACGTCATAAATTATTATTTTTTTGGTAACAATTAAAAATATGTAGGATTAATTGGTGTGAGTGCTTTGTTTTAGAACTAGATGGACTTTGAATTTTGTATTTGGAGCCTACCTGTAAGTGCCCATTTTTTAATAAAAGACCCACTCTGAATTAGAGATCTGTAAAAAATAGGCCCACTTGAATTTTGAAGGTCCAAAGTTGTTTCTTAGAAAAGGCCCAATCTGAATTAGAAAAACCAAAAAATTGGTAACTTTTGAGGCCCAAGTGTAAGTAATGTAAAACAAAAGTTTTGACTTACCTGGTGGGTTTCCCTCGGTTGTAAGAACTGGGGGAACAATACAGAAAACTTTTAAGCCCTACGTGTAAGAGCGACACCATATTAAAATCGAAAGACAATAAAATTGGAGGTGTAATCTATCACAAGCATCGAAGGTACTTTATTTTCTTTTTTATTTTATTTATTTATTAATTTTTATAGAACTATTCATCTAAACTTTTTGAAATTAATTGGGAACTATTATGTTTTTGAACTTTTTTTGTATTATTTTTTTTCTTTTGTTTTTTTATTTACTAAATTATGATGGTATATTTGTAATATAAAATAGGGTTTCAAGTTTCAATCTTTGTAATGGGTATGTGTTCATATTTTTACTTGATTAAATATTTGTTTGATGATGATTAGATGATTTTTTTTCTTTTCTTTTCTTTTCTTTTTTTTTCTGTTATGATGACATGATTTTTATTTTATTTTATTTTATGTCTCATTTCATTGATTATTTGATTTGTTATAGTTGAAGACCAACTTAGCATTATGATAATGATATTAGTAATTTTTGGTAAACGTATCAAACAGGTCATGCTTTCTAAAAATATATTTTGAATACAAAAGAAAAAATTATTCATATTTATAATCTTTTTATCTCAATTTTTTTTTTCTTTTAATATGCATGAAAGCCTCTATATTTAAGGTTCGCTTTGGGTTCCGAAAAGTCAGAGCTGGCCTTGGTAATTGTAGTACAGATCGATGACAATGAGGTTTTTCATATCACAAATGAACGGTGAGATTGGCCTGGTGATGGGTTTGTCAAGGAGAGAAAGTCTGGTGATGGAGCTGTTGATGGAGGTGATCTCCAGCCATTCACAATGGATAGTGCCAAGGACGGATCCATGATTATCACTATGGGGGCAAAAGTATGTTTGGGTGTACAAATCCTTCTTATTTTTAATTTTTTAGTATAATATATGATATTTTTTTTAATTTTTGGAGGTGCGATCACTCACACCTACATCTCCCTAGATCCATCATTGGGTAGTGCTTTTGGAGTTTGGTGGTGTTGGTGGAGTCCAAGGATCACCAAAATCGATCTAAAATGAGTCTATGAAGTCTAAACACACTCTTTCAAGTTGAGATGACAAACTTGAGAGAAATCAAATCTTTTTTTCGTCTCATATTTTAATCAAAAAGTCAAAAAATCACAAAAAAAAAAAAAACTTGTTCGCAAATAAGACCTAAGAAATCTCAAATCAGGCAATTCTATTGTTAGATCAAGAAACGTAGAGGACAAAAAGGAAATAATCAAATTAAATCATCGAATGACTCGGCTATATTGTCAAGTTGATGTAGTGAAGTTTGATTTCCCCTGTTTGAAAAAATTCATCGGCGGTGGAGTTGAGCTTGAATGTTCGTGAGAATCCATGCCAAAATTTCACAATTCCAGGTGATTTGGAGGTTGTGATGTTAGTTCTAAGGGAAATTCTAGTATATAAACTTTTTGTCATATACATTTTAAAGTTATATCAAAATTTTTTTTTTTTTTATAGTTATAATTAATTTTATTTTCTTGGTTATGACCTTATTTTAATTACGACTTATAAGATATTTAGAAATTGTTTGAGATGAACTATATAAGTGCACCTTTTGACTTTTTGGATAAAAAAGTAGAGGAAAAAAAATGATTGTTTGGGATAAGTTTTTGATTTTTTACGAAAAAATATGTATTAAAATATTGTATAAAATAGCAAAATTACCATATTGCTTTAGATAACAGTGATGATTGAAGGAACTAGTACAGATTGCTTTGAAATGAGATGGTGGGCAGACAAGCATGCTTCAGAATATATATATATGTATAGGATGAGCCTTCCCTCCAGTCCTTCATCAAGCTGGAAGGTACTGTTGGATTCGTGGGAGCCAATCACGGGTTCTCTGTCGATAATCCAAACCGTTAATGTGTAGAACTCGTTGAGTACTACATGCCTGCAAAAAATCACGTTGATCGGATATCGATAGCTATGTGATCAAATCAGTTTTGTATAAAAAAAAAATAGACAATTGAAAAATAAACGGTTGACAAAAATCTGATTTGATCACATAGCTATCGATAACCGATCAACATAGTGTTTTACAGACATATAGTACTCAATGAATTCTACACATTGAATGATTCAGATTATTGAAACGGAACCCGTGGTGAGTCCCATGGGGCCAACAGTACCCTCCAGTTCGATGAAGGGCTAGAGGGAAGCCTCATCTAATAATTTATTTATTTATTTTTTTAACATGTTCCTCTTCGCACGTGAGCTTGTACCATCACTTCAATACAAATTTGGCTTTGTGTACTTTTTTTTGTTTTTGTACTTTTTTGGTGAATAGTGATAATTTTTTGACTTTTTTAGTAACTTTTTGTCTTTTATAGACTATCTCAAACAAGCACTTAGTTATGCCACATGTGTTGTTTTTTGGTGTATTTTTACTTATAACTTGTTAAGAAGCAATAATCTATATATTATATAAGGAAAATAGGATTTTTAATCCACAAGCCTCATGGGAGCTCCAATATTTCAATTTTTTAATTTTCTAATTTCTTGATTTAAAAAAAAAAAACTCAGCATTTATTGACTTTTCCCAACCCACAAGTTTTTTTTACTTCTCCCATATCTACTACCGCACCATTTTCAACTTCTCTCATATACTATGGTTAGTGATGAAATTGTTAAATTATTTTTATAAAAAATCTAAAAAAAATATAATTTGTATATTAAAAAAATATATAACACAAACATAAATTCTTATTAAAAAATAACAGTTGCAATTGCGAAAAAAAAGAGAAAAAAATTACGCTGTAAAAAATAATTTGTATATTAAAAAATATCTAAAACAAATATAAATTTTTATTAAAAAATAAGAGGTTGCAATTGTGGAAAAAAGAGAAAAAATTACACCTTGCATTTCATTAAAATCTAAAAAAAAAAATAGTTTGTATATTAAAGAAATATTTAAAACAAATATAAATTATTATTAAAAAATAACAGGTTACAATTGTGAAAAAAAAGAGAAAAAAAATTACATTGTACATTTCATTAAAATCTAAAAAAATCATTTATATATTAAAAAATATCTAAAATAAATATAAATTCTTATTAAAAAATAGCAGGTTACGAAAAAAAGAGAGAAAAAAAATTACATTGTAAAAAATAATTTGTACATTAAAAAAATATCTAAAACAAATATAAATTTTTATTAAAAAATAACAGGCTGTAATTACGGGAAAAAAAAAACAGAAAAAAAATTACACTGTGCATTTCATTAATAATGCTAAAAAATGTGCCAAGTATTTGTATAAAGGCTTGACACGTTTCTAGTCTCAAATTATCAAGTGAATATAGATGAAACCAAAGAACTCAACTTTAATAGCTAAAAAATATTAGAAACCCGACCATTGAAATCTAATAACTATTAATTAATAGAATTCAGCAATTGAAAGGTCTCAAACCATATCTCTTTGTCTTTTCAAATGTTCCAACTTTTTTGGTTCATGCATTCATTCTAATATTAATAGAGAATTAGACGTGCAGAAGAGTGAGAGATATTAAAATTATATATTGAGTTATGTAATTGATGTGATGAAAAATAAAATTGCCTTCCTCTTCTATGATGATTTAACTGGTTATACCTCCAATTAAAACGTCAAGTGTGTTCCGACATCGTCATTGGATGTTGCTTTCATTTTTTTTAGATACTTTGTCTCGTAATTGCTTGTGTTTTGTGTTATGAAATTTATTACATCTGTATTTGATAAAACTATTAGGTGGACCTAATGCAAGAAGTGCAAATTATTTCAATGTCATTCACGAGATGAGAAGTACAAAAAGCATACACAAAAAGTATATAAATAGACAAGATTTTACAAAATTTGTTTGTAGGTCTCATTTCTTGAAAATCTTATAATTCATTTATTTTTTGTATTATGTTTGGTTTCTATACTTTTATATATATATATATTTATATAGTTTTATTTGTTTTCTTTAAAAGTTTATTTTTACAAATTAATTAATAAATAAATAAATCATTTTCCATTTCAAACAATTTCATTTTTGTTTTTATTTTTTAATTTTTTCTTAAAGTAGTTTTAGTTTTGGGCAATTACTTACTTTTTTTTTAATATTATATATATTGTAATTTTGTGCATTTTAAGTGTATGACATTTTCATTAATACACTCAAAGATGAACTATGAAAGAAGTATCATGCGAAAATCAAGTAAGAAGAAAATAAATAAATAAAACATTACGATAAATGTGGAGCAAAGATCAAAGATTAAAACTCTCAAAACAAGCAAGCAAAACAAACAAGCAAGTAGAATAGAAAATTTAACAATAGACATTTGAAAATTTGCAACAAAATTTTATAACTTTCATTTTTGCTAAGAAAATTTTATTTGGTACTAGTTAAATAAAATGCTTTTAATATATATATATATTTAAATTTGAAATTAAAACTACAGTAAATTTATGTAAGCATAATTGCGAACCACATATTTTTTTTTACTTAATATATAATATTTATATTGACTATCTTTTTCAAGTTTATTTTTTTAAGTATTTATTTAGAAGTAAAAAAAAATGTTGTTAGGAATAAATTTTGCCGTAATTTAGTTATAAATTTTGCATGTACATTATTTTTAAGTTTTGAATAAAAGCAAATATAAAATAATTGATTAAAGATATGCTGCATTTGTTATAGTCCTTTTTCTGTGTGCAAAAAAATAAAAAATAAAAAATAAAAAAAAATTATAATTTACATATATACAAATAATTGTAAATATAACCCGTGCATAGCACGGGTGGAACACTAATTTAAATAAATGGAAAATTTTGATTTTTAAAGCTGAGTGAAACATTTTTAACTTCTGAATTAGCAACTTTTAATTTATAATGAGTTCCAGCACCTTAGTCGGACAGGTAGAGAAAGAAAAATAGTTGAACCTAAAGAAGGGCAAAATGGTAAGAGAAAGAGGAGATGAGAGGGACAATGAAGGCGAGCCACCGAGGGCAACTTTGTCCACGTAGTAAATAAGAGTACTGTTGTTTTAATTTAAAAAAATTAAACATTTAAAAATTAGACATACTTCTTAAATTTAATTATATGATAATCTATTAGAATATTGAGTAAAACATCAATCTCAAAATGTGATTTTGTGAATTGTTTAATCCTTTATTTATTTTTATTTTTTATATGAACTCAAAAGTTCCATTAAAATAAAAATTACATAAAAGGCAATCACTTATATATTTGGATTTAATTTTTTAGGAATAAAAATGTGTTTATCTAAATGTAAAATTACACATTTGGACAATGACACTATAGAGGTTTGGATTTTTCTTTCATCTAGAACAAATCCCACATCACTATAGGACATATGGGTTATGGTGGCGTATTTTAAAATGCCACTGTTGATATATTTAACGACGTTTTGTAAAAGCCGCATTTTTCGTTAAATAAAAAAACACCGTTTCATTAATAGAAGACGTTTACAAATGCCATCTAATGGGTTATCTCTCACGTTTCCTCTCTCCATATTTTCACCCTTACTTTGAAGAAAAATGGTTGAGACCACTAATTAGTGGTAGTACTAATGATGTGGCAGTGAGTCTCACCTATTGCCACAATACTGCTGTGCTTTTTTATTTTTTATTTTTTAAGTGTATGTCAACTCACTAATAATGCTTTAGAGTAACATTTTAGTCGTATGTATTATTGCTATATTTTGAATCTTCAAATCTCGAGCGAGCAATCTCTCTCTCTCTGTTGTCTAAACCCCATTAATATCTGAGAGCCATTTCGAACTCCACTGTCTCAAAATCGAAGTTCATCAGAGCTCCACTGTCTCAAAATCGAAGTTCATCTCAAAATCGATTCAGATCGGTGAGCTCCATTCTTTCTGTGTGTGTGTGTGTGTGCTGTCTAAACCCTAATTAGATTCACAGATTCAGATCGGTCTTAGGGAAACAGATCAGTGATTCAGATCATTTCGAAGTTCGAAGTTCTCTCTCGAAATCGAAGTTCAGATCATGTCAGATCGGTGATTCAAATCATTTCGAAGTTCGAAGTTCTCTTCCGAAATCGAAGTTTATCTCAGCGATTCAGATCGGTGAGCTCCACTGTCTGTCTCTGTCTCTGTCTCTGTCTCTCTCAAGCTGAATTGATGATGCAATGTCGATTTGGTTATTGAAATCAATCCTGTGAAATCCTGTGAATGGTTTTGATACTTGGTTTGAAACTATCCTGTTATATTCTTCATGCTTGTTCCATAGCTAATATTGAATAAAGGAAGCCCAAATGGCCTGCAAATTAGATATAGAAATGTCAGAAGGAAGAAAGTTAGTCGACCACATCCTAAACTCTGATGTAGCTCAAATCTATGCTATACACTTTATTTTTTAGGTATTTTTTTATAGCTTTATCTTCTAAAAAATTACTAATCATAGGTGTACAATTTTTAAAACTCTACCCTTCTTATTTAATTTTTTTTAAAGCTTTAGCGCAAACCTAACCTTTGGCATAATTTGCACAAAGTAACCACCCTCAAATTTAAACCCACAACCTTAAGATTAGTAGGCCAAATTTTAACCAGTGAACTTGTGTCTCTGTGTGATGCAATAAACTGAAATTTATTTACAATAGTGAACTATTCTGGATTCAATGTCGTGGTGCTTCAATACAGTTGATAATGAACTGTTCTGGATTCAATTCTCTTATTTCTGTTAAAGGTTGCACATTGGCATTCCATTAATGTATGATCAATGTTCAAACTACTAGTATTTTGTAAAAAAATTACAATGGGGAACATTCAATTTTTTGCACTTCTCCTTTTTTTACTTCATCGTTTTTGCACAAGTGTATATTTATAGCGATCCCGGTTTCCCCTTTACTTTAATGGTTGTATCCGGACTTAGGTTCCGTGAGGTTGGTTGTGTATATATCTCGTTTACATCCTTTACTCTTTATATTTGAGTCTTGGGTTGTGTTGGGCAGGGTTGGAACAGGTTGGTGGAGCTTAGAACCAAAAGTAGTTGCCCAGGTTTTGACCTGTCCGCTCGAGCGGGGGTTTTGACGCTCGAGCGGGAAAATCACCCATCCAGTATTTCCCTCTGCAGTGTTGGACCCTCGAGCGGCGGTTTGGACGCTCGAGCGGGAGTTTGTGTGTGACGCTCGAGCGGGGACCTGGTTCTGCAAAAGTACTGGGAGTGTGTATTCGGTGCTCGAGCGGCGGTTTGGACACTCGAGCGTGAGTCTGTGAGTGACGCTCGAGCGGGGAGACTTTTATATAAAACCAAGATCCGGGTTTTTGAATCACTTTTTCACATCCATTTCTCTGTCTTACTTTTCGAAACCTCCATTAGAGAGCTCCTCTCACGAGAACCTCAACTTTTCTCTAGGTATTGATCTAGTAGGGGTTGTCTCCTCACCTTTGGCCTTTACAAAAAGGTTGTTGATCGTCGAGGGCTATCTTTTGATCCAAGAATCTCGGGATTTGGAGCATTTCCATTTTCTTCATCTTCTTCGTTGGGTGTCAACTTTTGAGGTAGGGATTCCTACTCACTCTTATGGGTTTTAACCTAGATTTTGAGCTTGTTGTTTAAATTGTTGATTTTGGGACTTAGGGTTTCAAAATGTACTAAAGAGGGTTTTGTGATTTTGGGCTCATAATATGTAATTTGGGTTTCAAAATGACGATATTGTTGTTGGATGTTGATATTGGAACCTTTGGGTTAATATTGAGAGTTGGGGGAAAAAGCCCTAATTTGTTGTATAAATTAATTGGTATAATTAATTTGGGAAAGTTGTGATTTTATGGAATTGAGTTGGAAATAATAAAATAGATTCATTATATTGTGAAATGGTAGAGTTTGATTTATTAATCGCTCACTTTTGAAAACATTGATATTTTATTTGTTGGAGCTTTTATTATCTGTTTAGAAATAATTGCTTGGGCTATCGGTGGAGGGTAGTTTTGATTGTTGTAGATAATGCATGATGATTAGGCAAACTAAAACTAATCAATCGGTTATGTCATAGAGTATGACGGTTCATAGAATACATTAACGTTATGTATTGATTGATTGTGTATATGACCCTTGTGTATATACGCTGTGTGTGTGTGTGGGAGGAGATAGGGGATGTACTCCACGGTTTAGGGGAAGATAGGGGATGGACCTCTAAACCGGATGTTGTGTGGGAGGAGATAGGGGATGGACTCCACTGACACAGCTCATATGCTTGTCAGTTAACGTGTTGATACAGCTCATATACTTATCTTTGGAAATGTTGATATAGCTAATATGCTTATCTGTTGAAATGTGGGTATAGCTCGTATGCTTATCTGTTGAGATGTTGATACAACTAGTATGTTTATCTATTGTAAAATGAGAAACGTTTAATATGAGTCATTGTCTATATAAGTGGTTGGCTAGGTTCTGAGCCGTTGATGTAAATTGTGAAATTGATAAGAAATGGAAACTGAAATGAAACATGGACATAGTGGTCATGTAATGGAAATGAGTTATGAATTGATTTATGGGGATTAAACATTTATCAATTGCTAATGTCTTAGTTATTGCCCATACTGTGTTTAGCATATCTCTACTGGGCGTTGGCTCACCCTATATGCGACATTATTTTTAGGTACAGGTAGCATGCCACCTCCAAGGACATAGCTTGGATGATGATGAGAGTTGAAGACTCTTTTTGTTTATTTTGTTTGTATGACATGTACATCAAGCCAAGGGCTTATTTTGTATAGAGTTAGTACTCTTCTTTTGTGTAACCAAGTGTTAACTTGGAAAGCTGTAAGCCCATAGGGCATTTCCTTTTGTTGTTAACATGTAATACTGTTGTAAGAACTACTCTGATGAATATAAATGGTTGGTCTCTTTTATATCAATGCATGTCTAAAGTGATGGGTTTGATGTATTATTTTGAGGGCGTTACAACTTGGTATCAGAGCATACCGGGTTCAAATAATTTGGGTACGTGGGAAGTGATTAGTATCACAATGGGTTTGTCTCACTTGTTAGAGACTTAGATGTAATGTTATATGCTTATGTGACTATTTGGGTATGGGATTTGATTGCTAGGATATTGATTGGATCCTTGGGTTTCTGTGAGTCTTGTTGGAAAATCACTTGATCAATGCTGTTTCTAACCGGAACTCTAGTAACGCCTCGGGACTATCATTATCCGGGAATGAAATTCGTAAGTGCTTATGTGTTTATGTGGTTACGTGGAGTGAATTACAGTTGTCCATGCATTAGGACGCGAGTGTTTAGTTTCGGCACATTTATGAATGTGCTAACGTCTTCGTTACCTTTAATAGGATGTCAGGACGAGGACAAGGTGGTAGGCGTGGTAGGCCTAGGAGGCAGGAAGTGCCTTTATCGGATGACGTTCCGGCAATGCAGGAGGGAGTCGGTCAGGCCAATGTGGCCGAGCCAGCGGGTCAGCAGGCTATTGGCGCCTTAGCCCGAGAGATAGCAGGAGCTTTGGGTATTCTCAGAGCTGAGAATCAGGTTGTTGAGGTAGGACCCTCTTTCTTGAAGAGGGAATTCTTCCGGTCTAACCCGGACGAGTTTGTTGGGGATCTGAAGGAGCCACTTAAGGCTGACGAGTGGTTGGAACAGATGGAGAAGACGTTCGAGATGCTTGGCATCGAGGACGGAGCATTGAAGGTGACCTTGGCATCCTTCCAACTGAAGGGAGATGCGGGTCAATGGTGGAAGTACGAGAAGGGCCGTGTTGGTGGTACATGGAGGGCTTTTGTAGATGCCTTCCAGGAGAAGTTCTTGTCTTCAGCTGCTAGGGAGAAGCTGAGGGAGCAGTTTTGTCAACTTAAACAGCAGGGTTTGTCAGTGGCCGAGTTTGAGGCCTCTTTTACCAGTTTGTCCAGGTTTGCACCTGAACTTGTGGCGTCCGAGGAACACCGTTGCTTTGAGTTTGAGCGGAAGCTGAGGCGTGGACTCAAGTTGAGGGTTGGAGGGTCTTTTATCCGAGAATATAGACGCTTGGTAGATGCTGCAGCCCATATGGAGATTATGATGCAGGAGGAGGAGGAAGGGCCGAGAGGCTCCAAGAGGAGCCAAGATGGTCAGGGTGATGGCAGGAGACAGAGGGGTTTTAACCCTCAGCAGTCTCAGGGTGGTTTGGCGAGATCAACCTTTCCAGTGCCAAGTGCAGGCTCTGGGAGAGGTAGTCAGGGAGGCTTGACTTGTTTTGCATGTGGCCAGCTGGGTCACAAGTCTATAGTTTGCTCGCAGAAGGGAGGGGGTCAGCGAGCTGCTTCTTCTTCAGCTAGACCTCAGGGCCAGAGTCAGGGCAGGGGCCAGCCTTTGTCTTGCTATCAGTGTGGTCAGCCTGGGCACCTGAAGAGGTTTTGCCCACAGTTGAGTGCCACTTCGGGGGCGTCTGGTTCTAGGCAGACGCAGAGTTATCAGCCAGCTCAGTCTGTGCAGGCCTCGAGGGCCAATCCGGGAGCTTCGTCATCCTAGTCAGTGCAGCAGTCTTTTGCTCCTAGAGGTGAGCAGGTAGATCAGGGGCCTACAGGGCGCGTGTATCCTGTTAACGCGCAGGACCTAGTACCGGTTCCATCAGTAGTGAGAGGTACCTTTCTGTTTTGCAACTCGGTTGCTAGAGTATTGATTGATACGGGTGCTATCTGCTGCATTTGCATCTGTGTTGGAGTTGGAGTTGGCACTATGAGCATCTCTTATATGTGTTGTATCACCTGTTGGGGGTGAATTGATTTTGAAACACGAATGTAGAGGTTGTGATATAGAGGTTGCCGACCGTAGGCTTCCTTTTCCTTTTGTTGTTATGCCCATGAAGGGTTTTGATGTTATTTTGGGTATGGATTGGCTATCGTCATACCGGGCTGTTATTGATTGCTACCTCCAGAGGGTCACGGTTTGTACCTTGAGCGGGGAGTGTTTCCATTTCTTGGGGGATCGGGTTGGTAGTGTGTTGCCACCGATGTATGATCCGCGAGGGCGGAGTGAGCTTAGTGGTCTACTTGCTAGCTTTGGGAGTGGTAAGTGTGATGAGACCCAGATTGTATTGCCGAGGGTGGTTTGTGAGTATTCGGATGTTTTTCCCGAGGATCTCGTTAGTTTGCCACCTCACCGAGAGATAGAGTTCTCTATTGATTTAGTGCCCGGCACGGCGCCGATTTCTATGGCACCCCGATTTCTATGGCACCTTATCGTTTTGCCCCAGCCGAGTTGAGTGAGTTGAAGATTCAGCTCTAGGAATTGCTAGATAAGGGCTTTGTTCGCTCTAGTGTTTCACCGTGGGGAGCACCGGCCCTCTTTGCTAAGAAGAAAGATGGTGCCTTGAGATTGTGTATCGACTACCGAAAGTTGAATCGGGTTACGGTTAAGAATAAGTACCCTATGCCCCGTATAGATGATTTGTTTGACCAGTTGAAGGGTTCCCGTTGTTCTCTAAGATAGACTTGAGATCGGGTTACCACCAGTTGAGGGTTAGGGAGGAGGATATTCCGAAGACGGCATTCCATACGCGGTATGGCCATTATGAGTTTCTGGTGATACCATTTGGGCTTACCAATGCACCGGCAGTCTTTATGGACTTGATGAACCGGATCTTCCGGGAATTCTTAGATCGCTTTGTGGTCGTTTTTGTGGACGACATTCTTATCTATTCACCTTCTGAGGAGGAGCACGAGGAGCACTTGAGAGTGGTGCTAGAATTGCTTAGAGTCCATAGGCTGTATGCCAAGTTTGGGAAGTGTGAGTTCTGGCTAGGGGAAGTCAAATTCTTAGGCCATGTGGTATCCGGGGAAGGGGTGTCTGTTGATACATCTAAGACTGAGGCAGTGCAAGATTGGGCACAACCTAAGAGTGTTTTTGAGATCCGCAGTTTTCTGGGATTAGCTGGGTATTACCACCGGTTTGTGAAAGATTTCTCCAGGCTAGCTTCGCCATTGACTAGATTGACGCGGAAAGTGGTCAAGTTTGTGTGGAGCGAGACTTGTGAAAAGTCGTTCCAGGAGTTGAAGGTTAGATTGACCACCGCTCCGGTTTTGATTATTCCGGAGAGAGGGTTGGGTTATGCGGTCTACTGTGATGCCTCACGAGAGGGTTTGGGTTGTGTGTTGATGCAAGAGGGGAAAGTGGTAGCTTATGGCTCACGTCAGTTGAAAATACACGAGAATAATTACCCTACACATGACTTAGAGTTAGCAGCAGTGATCTTTGCCTTAAAGATTTGGAGGCACTACCTTTATGGTGAGAGGTTCGAGATATTCTAGGACCATAAGAGTTTGAAGTATCTGTTTACACAGAGGGACTTAAATCTGAGGCAGAGAAGGTGGATGGAGTTTATTGAGGACTACGACTTTGAGTTGCACTATCACCCGGGAAAGGCCAATGTTGTGGCCGATGCCCTTAGTAGGAAATCCATTAGTGATGTAGCTTGTATAGCCATCCAGGAATGGGAGATGTTGGGTGCACTTGGCGAGTTTGATTTGCTTCTGGGCGAATCTGTTGAGGCTGCGGCCTTGTTTTCTGTAGTTGCGCAGCCTACACTTGTGACTCGAGTGTTAGAGGCACAGAAAGGTGACCTTGAGGTGGATTCCCTCCGAGAGAAGATCTCCAGTGGAAAGGTTGAGAAGGGTTTGACGGTGTATCCCGACTAGAGTGTGAGATACCGAGACCGTTTGTTCATACCAGAGTCTTGCCGAGAGGAAGTACTCCGAGAGTTTCACCATTCGCGCCTTGCGGTGCATCTAGGAGGCACTAAGATGTATCGGGATTTGGGTCGCCAGTTTTGGTGGCGGGGTATGAAGAGAGATGTGGCAGTCTTCGTATCTAAGTGCCTTACTTGTCAGCAAGTGAAGGCCGAGCACCAGAGGCCAGCAGGTTTGTTGCAACCCTTGCCTATTGCCGAGTGGAAGTGGGAGCATGTCAGTATGGACTTTGTTGTAGGTCTTCCGAGGACTCAGCGGGGTAGTGATGCCATTTGGGTGGTTGTAGACCGGTTGACTAAGTCGGCGCACTTTATCTCTATGCGTGTGAGAGATTCGGTAGATCATCTTGCCGACTTATATATTCGGGACATAGTGAGATTGCACGGAGTCCTAGTGACGATCGTCTCAGATAGAGACCCTCGTTTTATTGCTAGGTTGTGGCAGAGTTTGCAGAGTGCCTTGGGCACTAAGTTGATCTTTAGTACGGCTTATCATCCCCAGACTGACGGGCAGTCCGAGAGTACTATTCAGATCCTTGAGGATATGCTTCGAGGTTGTGTCCTTGACTTTAGTGGGATGTGGGAAAGGCACTTACCCTTGGTGGAGTTTGCCTACAACAACAGTTTTCAGTCTAGCATCGGTATGGCACCGTTTGAGGCCTTGTATGGCCGACCGTGTAGGTCTCCAGTGTGTTAGGCCGAGGTGGGTGATGCACCTTTGTTGGGTCCGGAGTTGGTTAGGGAGACGACGGAGAAGGTTGAGCTTATCCGTAGGAGGCTTGTTACAGCCCAGAGTCGCCAAAAGAGTTATGCCGACCGTAGGAGGAGGCCTTTGGCATTTGAGGTAGGTGATCATGTTTTCTTGAAAATATCACCTAGGCGAGGTTTGATGAGGTTCGGGAAGAGTGGGAAGTTATCCCCTCGGTTTATCGGTCCCTTTGAGATCCTTAAGAGGATTGGGGAGGTTGCTTATCGTTTGGCTTTGCCACCACAGTTGTCCGGGGTTCATGACGTGTTTCATGTTAGTATGCTTCGGAAGTACGAGCCGGATCCGTCCCATGTGTTGGATTGGACCGATTTGGAGGTAGATGAGGATGCCTCGTATGAGGAGAGACCGGTTCGGGTCTTGGATAGGCGGGATCAAGTCTTGCGAGGCAAGACCATTCCCTTGGTAAAAGCTTTGTGGAAGCATCACGGAGTGGAGGAAGCCACTTGGGAACGTGAGTTGGAAGTCCGTGAGAAGTATCCGGACATGTTTGTTGATATGTAATCATGTAATGAAATTTTGTAATAATATTGAACTTTAAGAACATTATATGTGTCTTAAGTTGTAAAACATTGTAAATGTTTTGGTAAATGGAAGTTATGTTAACATTGTGTATGTTAAGTATATTGTGAAAATGCAAGCACGATATTAATGTTGTATGTGTTATGGAATTGTGGAAAATGAGTTGAAATTGGTAAATTTCAAAGGAATGCATGTTGATAATGCAGGTTATTTTGTATAGTGTGAAATGCCTCTTGAAAGGAGATGAGATTGATCGGTAATGGGTCGGATTGTTTAAATATTATGTGGTAATATTGTCGGAAGTGGAGAAAACCTGTTTTTGAAAAACTTGTGTTTAATTTCGGGGACGAAATTCTTTAAGGGGGGGAGGTTATAGCGATCCTGGTTTCCCCTTTACTTTAATGGTTGTATCCGGACTTAGGTTCCGTGAGGTTGGTTGTGTATATATCTCGTTTACATCCTTTACTCTTTATATTTGAGTCTTGGGTTGTGTTGGGTAGGGTTGGAACAGGTTGGTGGAGCTTAGAACCAAAAGTAGTTGCCCAGGTTTTGACCTGTCCGCTCGAGCAGGGGTTTTGACGCTCGAGCGGGAAAATCACCCATCCAGTATTTCCCTCTGCAGTGTTGGACACTCGAGCGGGAGTTTGTGTGTGACGCTCGAGCGGGGAGTTGGACGCTCGAGCGGGGACCTGATTCTGCAAAAGTACTGGGAGTGTGTATCCGGCGCTCGAGCGGCGGTTTGGACGCTCGAGCGTGAGTCTGTGAGTGACGCTCGAGCGGGGTTTTCCACGCTCGAGCGGGGAGACTTTTATATAAAACCGAGATCCGGGTTTTTGAATCACTTTTTCACATCCATTTCTCTGTCTTACTTTTCCAAACCTCCATTAGAGAGCTCCTCTCACGAGAACCTCAACTTCTCTCAAGGTATTGATCTAGTAGGGGTTGTCTCCTCACCTTTGGCCTTTATAAAAAGGTTGTTGATCGTCGAGGGCTATCTTTTGATCCAAGAATCTCTGGATTTGGAGCATTTCCATTTTCTTCATCTTCTTCGTTGGGTGTCAACTTTTGAGGTAGGGATTCTTACTCACTCTTATGGGTTTTAACCTAGATTTTGAGCTTGTTGTTTAAATTGTTGATTTTGGGACTTAGGGTTTCAAAATGTACTAAAGGGGGTTTTGTGATTTTGGGCTCATAATATGTAATTTGGGTTTCAAAATGACGATATTGTTGTTGGATGTTGATATTGGAACCTTTGGGTTAATATTGAGAGTTGGGGGAAAAAGCCCTAATTTGTTGTATAAATTAATTGGTATAATTAATTTGGGAAAGTTGTGATTTTATGGAATTGAGTTGGAAATAATGAAATAGATTCATTATATTGTGAAATGGTAGAGTTTGATTTATTAATCGCTCACTTTTGAAAACATTGATATTTTATCTGTTGGAGCTTTTATTATCTGTTTAGAAATAATTGCTTGGGCTACCGGTGGAGGGTAGTTTTGATTGTTGTAGATAATGCATGATGATTAGGCAAACTAAAACTAATCAATCGGTTATGTCATAGAGTATGACGGTTGATAGAATACATTAACGTTATGTATTGATTGATTGTGTATATGACCCTTGTGTATATACGCTGTGTGTGTGTGGTAGGAGATAGGGGATGTACTCCACGGTTTAGGGGAAGATAGGGGATGGACCTCTAAACCGGATGTTGTTTGGGAGGAGATAGGGGATGGACTCCACTGACACAGCTCATATGCTGGTCAGTTAACGTGTTGATACAGCTCATATGTTTATCTTTGGAAGTGTTGATATAGCTAATATGCTTATCTGTTGAAATGTGGGTACAGCTCGTATATTTATCTGTTGAGATGTTGATACAACTAGTATGTTTATCTATTGTAAAATGAGAAACGTTTAATATGAGTCATTGTCTCATATAAGTGGTTGGCCAGGTTCTGAGCCGTTGATGTAAATTGTGAAATTGATAAGAAATGGAAACTGAAATGAAACATGGACATAGTGGTCACGTAATGGAAATGAGTTATGAATTGATTTATGGGGATTAAACATTTATCAATTGCTAATGTCTTAGTTACTGCCCATACTGTGTTTAGCATATCTCTACTGGGCGTTGGCTCACCCTATATGGGACATTATTTTCAGGTACAGTTAGCATGCCACCTCCAAGGACATAGCTTGGATGATGATGAGAGTTGAAGACTCTTTTTGTTTATTTTGTTTGTATTACATGTACATCAAGCCAAGGGCTTATTTTGTACAGAGTTAGTACTCTTCTTTTGTGTAACCAAGTGTTAACTTGGAAAGCTGTAAGCCCATAGGGCATTTCCTTTTGTTGTTAACATGTAATACTATTGTAAGAACTACTCTGATGAATATAAATGGTTGGTCTCTTTTATATCAATGCATGTCTAAAGTGATGGGTTTGATGTATTATTTTGAGGGCGTTACAATATTTGTGTATAGCATTGATCCTGAGATATTCACCTTTTCTAAGGATTCCCTACTGAAAACACAGCATGGACGTACCTGCATGGAAAAAGGGGCTAAGATTCTTGCAAATAAAGAAGCAAAGCGTCCCTGCTGCAGTTCACTCTATTGTGGTACATTTTTGCTAATTTTATTATATTTAAGCATGTGCTTCATCAATTTTAAAAATTTATTAGATCTTCCTCTACCTTTCACAGACTATCACAAGATTCATGCATTAAAAAAATGGGTTTATTGCAAATTATATCTTATAATCTTTGATTATTTAGCAATCAAATTTGTTCTTTTGTATTAATAAAGTCCATGTATCAAAATATTTGTTAGCCTCTCTCTTCTGACAAATTTTATTGCTGTAGTTCCTCATATAAGCAAAGAGATGGGTTTCCTTAAAGGTGGGGCCCATAAAAGATACCTTAGGCAATGTTCTGTAGCTTCTGAAGAGCAGAAAAGAGGTAAGCATGGAAGGTCTTGTTATGCTTTTTAGTTATCAGTTTTTTAATAGGCTCTAATGCACACATTGTTTGAAGAATTATATCATTTTGGCATCAGATATAATGATGAAGCTTCAAACTATTTTATTTTCTGCAGACAAGATGCTGACAACAGAGTCCAAAGGCATTTATGCTGCTTACATTTTGTGTAATAGTTGAATGTATCAAGAGGTTTTTATTTTTTATTTTTTTGGGGTGATTGAGATGGTTCATCATTTTCTACAGTGCAGCGGTAGAGTTTAAAGAAGGGATATGAATTTTCATACTGATCCTATAAACTCTGCTCATGGTGATGTACTTTTGTTGAGTACTACTCATTAAGTCCAGCTACGAGAATCCCTCGGCTATTCAGCTTTGTCTATTTTCATATTATTTGTCAGATCACCCATTAAATTATATGCCATCAGCTCTATTGTTATAACTTGGGCCATTTTCTTTTTTGCCTTCCTGTTATCCTTTCCAAATTCCTTCCCGTGCTCGTGCATTTAGGGGCTATGACTGTACATGAGTAAACCATCCTAGCTAATTTTTTCTTCCGTACTCTGTTAAGTTCTTGCAAATGAGTTATTTTTTTTCCCTTTATGTGTGCGTTTTTATTTCTTGTCATGCTAATTATTCATCTCAACATCATATTTTAGATATACATAATGCATGTTGCAGAGAGAATGGGTTGAAGAGCATGGCTGGCTTTCTAATCTTCCTAACCAAAGTTCGTTTTAAATTGCAAGTAATAGCTGCTTTCACTGTGCTTTAGAAGCACTTCTTGTTTTCATCTGTTTGATTCTAAATTATGGGTAATGCTCTTTCAATCTCTCCCTACTTATTGATGAGCAACCTTGACATTATGCAATGATTATTTTTGGGTATCTGTTGGCCATCTATTTTAAATGTCCATTTGCTCTGCTTCTTGGTTTTGTGGAGATTATGTTTCATGTATCTTGTCTTTGCCATGTTTACCTTAAAATCTTATTAATCTTGTTTTTTTAAAGGGTTTGCAGAAACATGACATCTTTTGATCTTCAAATAAATCTGTGTAAACTGTGCAGATGAGTTTGTATGAAGATCTTGTAGTAGCTTGGGTACCTGCAAAACTTGAATGGTTGTGGCCACGCCCTTTAGGTCAAGAACTCGTCGATAGATTGGGATGACAAAAGATGTTCAGCTATTGTGCCTGTATGTTGAACATTGTTCCACTTATCACAATGATATGAGCGGTGTTATTTCTAACTCTATGTTTTCTTTTGTTAATGCTGCTTATTCTTATTGGCTCAGGTTTCAGCTTATATTGTTCATTTTCCACTTGGATTGTTACACATGTTATGCTAAATTTTGAAGCTAAGTTTTTCATATAATTTCTATTAGAATGCTTGATATACATTGCTGGGTTCATTTCTTAACATATATATCTGAGGACAATTGGAGATTGAAGAATTTTATTTGTTTATTTTTTGCCAAGCAATAGACGAATCTCTAATCCCTTGATCCCATGTTTTGAATCATCACCCATTGTCAACTGAGGTCTTTTCTTTTTAGTCCATCCCCGAGCCACGAAACTGATAGATCACTGGTAACATTGCAGCTAGGTTGAAGGCACTTATTTTAAGGTTTCATAATTACTCAAAGTTCTCATTTTGATATTGTATGTAGCCTCGCTAATGTATGAAAAGAAATTTTTATGCAATTTGAAGGGATCGATTGGTTTGTACCCACATAGGTTTTCATATTTCATTTGCATTAATTAATTGGAGAGATGATAAGCTAGTAGAATGAACTCATGTTGATACAACATTATCATTAGTTCTAGAGCTATAACCTTTCTTGAAGAATTCTTATGGAGGTATGTCCTCCATATATTGAATATTTTTCATTTCTTAAATGATTAGTTAGCTTTTCTATTAATAGGTAAATAGGCTGTTTGTTGGCTTTATTGCTCTGGTAAAGCCTTTTCTTTTGTGCTTGAATTGGAAAATATATGTATTTTTTAGTTTTGTTGTTAAATCCGAACTGCATTGGAAATTCCTATTAATCTATGAGTTAGACTTCAATTTCATTGTTCTTTATTATTTGTGCTGTTTAGCCGGATCTGGAATGAGACTTGGTTGGCTAGCTTTTTCTACAAACCTTGCAACTATGAGTTATTTGTCAAGCAATCCCTCAATATGGAAATGGCTATCATCATGGCAAGGGTATGATCATATTTTTTCATTTATGAATTTTGGTACAACTTTCTTTCTTTTTTTTTTTTACACCAGTTAGAAATTCTTTTTGAATAATTCTTAAGATTGGTCTTTACATTCTCTATTTTTTTTTAGAAAGCTGGCATGGATTGGATTGTCCATCTTGACACTGACAAGTTACTTCATCCAGCGGGTGCTCATGAGTACTCTGTGAGACAGCTGCTAGTAGAGGTGCCTGGGAATGTTGATATGGTTATCTTTCCAAATTATGTGAGTGAATTGGTTTTCTTCTAAATAATTATTTAGTACTTAATACTATGAATTTATACTACTGTTATCTGGAAAGTGGTAGATTGTGTTGATTTCACCTTTCACATATAATTCTGATGTAACTTTTATATCCTGCAACATTTCATTTTCTGAATTTGATCTGTGCAAGGCCTCTGAATCATTGAAGAGGGTTGCAACAGTGGTTTTGGCAATTGAAGAGTGCACATCAAATCTCATTTTATTTTTCCAATGATCTTTCAGACATTTCTTTGACTGCGTCAAAAGAAAAACCCGGGAATTTTTGTTTCTTGGTAGATGCTTTCATAGTACTTGTATGTATAATTAGTTTGAATTGCATCTTTCGTGTCGATCTGTTTTGTAATAACTTTCAACTTACCCCTAGCCTAGGCACTAGTTCAACTTTATTTCATCCTGGAATTGAAATATTTTTGCATATTGAGAAGCATGAATTGATCCAATATTATGTTTACCTAAATTTAGTCAATATATTGAATATTTTTCATCTTTATTGCAGGTTTTTTTTTAGTTAAATCTCACAGAATTAGCACAATTTCAAAAAAAATAAAATAAAAACAAATGAAGCTATAACAGCATTTTTAAACGCCACTATAGAATAATGCCAATGGTTAAATTTTAAAAATAGAAAAGATCTATCACGACGTTTTCAAAACGTCGCTAAATGTGGCGTGATGTCATTGTACCGTTATGCAATACATTTAGCAGCGTTTTAAAAAATGCCGCCTATACTAATATAACGACGCTTTTAAAGCGTCATAAAGCTACAACGACGGCCGCATCTTCGATGTTTGGTACTAAACGTCACAAAAATAATTAGCGGCGTTTTTGATAGCTATAGCGGCGTTTTTTAAACACTACTAAAAGCCTAATTTCCAACAGTGTTGCGAACAAAAAAACGTAACATTTCAATGTAACATTCCAATAATATAACATACTAAAAAACTCATTGGTGTACTTTTTTCAAACATAACAACGTAACACTCTAAAAACAAACTCCGTAGTATACTTTCTGCAAATGTAATACTCCAATGTAACCAAAAAAAAAATAAAAATTCGTTAGTGTACTTTTTCTAAATGTAACACTCCAATCAATGTAATTCCAAACGTAATACTCTAATGTAATACACAAAAACATTAAAAACTCCTTAATTTACTTTTTTCAAGCGTTATAGTTTGAAATTATACATTTGCTCAAAACTTATTAAGGAATTTTTGTATTCCTTTTGGAATTGTTTGAAGAATTTCATATCCTTTTGGAATGGTTTAAAAAATCCCACAACTTTTTTTTGGAGTATTGCATTGGAGTATTACGTTTGAGAAAAGTACACTAAGGAGTTTTTGTGAGTGTTACATTGTAGTGTTACATTAAGAAGTTTTTTAAGAGTGTTATATTGGAGTGTTACGTTTGGGAAAAGTACACTACGAATTTTTTTTTGGAGTGTTACGTTTGAGTGTTACATTGGAGTGTTATAATTTGAAATTGTGCCCCGTTTGGTAAAGCTTAAAGTCAGCTTATTTCAGCTTTTAGTTTAAATTAAGTAGTTTTTGAGTGTTTGGTCTAGCTTAAGTGATAAACTTTTAGCTTAACATAAGTCAAAAAAGTGATTATTTTGTGAGTGGGTGAGGAGGTGCTTTTTGAAGCCGCTTAAGCGGGAAGCTGGAATTGAGGGGCAAAATGACTAAAATGCTCCTTATCAATCTCAAATATTTCCAAATGGCCATTATATAAACAACAATGAAAACACTGTTCACTCATCTCAAAGAGTGATTGGCGATTTTCGGCGTGTGGAGGCGATTTTCGGCGTTGTGCTCTCTCTCTCTCTCTCTCTCTCTCTCGATGAAGATGAAGATTCGGGTTGCTCGATCTGCAATCTCACTCGATCTGATGAAGATCTGGGTTGTCTCTCTCAATCTGCAATCTCACTCTCTCTCTCTGCGCATGGTTGGGTCGATAGGGTTAGGAAGCGCGATGGTGACGGGGATGACGACACGACGGGATCTAGGTTGCTCATTGATGAAGATGGAGATTTGCCGTCCTCTTTCTCTCTCTCTCTGTCTATTTCTTACGAACCAGTTCCCATCTCCGACGTTGTTTAGGCGGTGTGAACGGCGACGAGCGACAACACTCTCTCTCTACTGTTCCAGATCGCCGCGGTGGCTAGGGTTGCAGACCACCGGTAGTGTACAAATGGCTCAGGAAAGAAGGGAAGGAAAAAAAAAAATTAAATAAATTAAACAAAAATAATAATTAAAAACAAAATAATAAAAATAATATCGAACAAAATAAATTAAACAAAATAAATTGAAATAAAAATAAAAAAAATAAATTAAACAAAATAATAATAAAAATAATTTATTAATATTGAAATAAATTGTGCAAGTTATATCCATTAAATAAATTACACAATTTAATTGTAATGAAAAAGAATAATAAATTAAAAAAATAACAATTGTTATATTATTAATTGTAATAAAAAAATTTAATAAAAACAAAATCAGAAATGTCAAAAAAATTTAATATTGTATATTTTTGTAATGAATTAATTATTAATTGATACTAATTAATAACAATTGTTGATTATTAATATTATTTGATACTAATAAAAATTAATTATTAATATTAATTGATACTAATTAATAATTTTTGTATTAATTCAGACTAATTAAGCCATTAATTGATACTAATTAATAATTTTAGTATTAATTGATACTGATTAAGGAATTAATTGATACTAATTAATTTATAATGGAAAAAAATGATTACAATAATACTTCCATTACATTTTTATCAAGTGTATCAATTTTTATATCAGTTGATACTAATTAATACTAATTATATTAACTTTTATTAATGCAATAATTTTTTTAAATCAAAATTGAAAAAAAAAATGACAAAATTATCATTTTTATATCATATAAGGGCAAAAAGGTCAATTACACAGAAAAAACTATTTTACAGCTTATTTACCAAACACTATTCTGCTACTTAAATTTATAATCCCACAGCTACACCAAACAGGTTACCAGCTTATGCTTACAGCTATAAGCTATAATTTATAATCACTTTCTCACAGCTCTACCAAACGGGGCCGTTATACATTTGCTCAAAATTTACTAAGGAGTTTTCCAACTCCTTTTAAAATAGTTGAATAATCCCACATCCATTTGAAATTTTTGAAGAATCTCATATTTCAAGTTATTTTTATACTCCTTTT
Organism: Camellia granthamiana; assembly: GCA_036172215.1. Lineage (NCBI taxonomy): Eukaryota > Viridiplantae > Streptophyta > Magnoliopsida > Ericales > Theaceae > Camellia > Camellia granthamiana. The sequence goes on from CM069916.1 coordinate 74,871,397, forward strand.
AAAATGTTTTCCAAATAAAAAAGATTTCCATTTAAAATTTAATTCCATAATTCCCATAAATTTTGTACTTTACCTTTCTAGCACAAAATAAAAAAAAGAGAAGGAAACATAATAGAAATAAGAATATAATTGTAAATTCAATTTCTAAATAATATATTAAATCTACATTTTCAAAATCAATAAGACTAATTAGTCTATAAGAAAATCCTTGAGACTAAATGGATCATCATTCCTTGAGATGAGATTGATAGGTAAATTTTCCTGGAATATTTAAGATAATTATTTCTTATATATATATATTTTTAATTATTAATTAATTATCTTCACACTTCACTCGATGTTAAAATAAGTTTAGAAATTGAATTTCTATATTATTTTCCTCAAACTAATAGAATTGAATTGATAAGTTATGATATACAAAAATATGTCACCATAACATTATTGTCAGAGAATTGTAAATGGAACACTCATCACCAACTAAATTGAATCATTTTTATTCAAAAGTTATAACGGAAGATTTTTATTACATTATGTAAGGATTTGTATACTTTTTTTTTTAAAATTATAGAATGAGAAATATTTAAGTTGTTATCAGCTTCTGTTTACTGTTCTTTTATGTTTTTGTAACAAATAATTTTTTTAAAAATTTATTTTAAAAAATTAAAAATAAAAATTATCTACCAAGCAATTTTTTGTCTTATGTTTTTAGAATTATTGATAGTATGGACTAGCACAGCTTAAAGTCATCCCAACTTGACTTTGACTTGACCTAGAAAAGAAAGTAGTGCCTTTGATAATTAACCCACTAAAGAAAAGGCTAGGAATTAGCGAAGTAGAAGCTCCAGCATCATGAGAGCCACCCACTCTGATAATGGATAGGGAAATAACGGCACAGTGATAACAGTAAAAAAAAAAAAAATTATAAATCAGTAATAAAGTTTATATATTTTAGGGTAAATTATACAAATAGTTCCTGTAATTTACACGATATGTCAATTTGTTCCCTGTTGTTTCAATTTGTTCGATTTTGTCCTTTAATTTAACGGATTGTGTCATTATAGTCTAATAAAACGCGGTTGTTAAGTTTGGTGGATGGAAAGTCAAACTATGTGTCAATTTGGTCCCTGTAGTTTACACAATGTGTCAATTTGATCCCTGTCAAAATCGAGCAAATTAAAATAATAGAGACCAAATTGACACATTGTGTATGTTGGAAAATGGCTTTGGAGGCTTTGGAAAAACCTTGTTTTTTGCTAACTTTGAGCATTAATTAAGGTGGGACCCAAGCGTTATTTTTAACCTTTCTCATTGAGTTTATGTTTAATGCCGCGTAGTGAATAAAATCGTGTATTTGGTTGCTCAAAACCATTTCCGAATGAATGAGAATTCAATGGGCGTTTTCAGGTTCATGGAAATGGCTTTAGCTGGATTTTCTACATATTTGTGAAATGTGCTTGCTCTACATTGGAAAGGCTTAAGGTTTTGAATGGGTTACTTGGGATGGGCCCCAATGGGTACCCAAGTTTGTGGAAGGGTGAGGTTATGGGTAAAGTGGGCTAGACCCATTGGACCCAAAACAAAAAACCACACGCGTACGCTGTTGCCGCCGTCCTTCTAGGCTGGGCCTAGGTACGTGGTGTGAGGTTGGGTTGGGCTTGTCCGGGCCAATACTTATCTTTTTGGGCAAAAAATATTTGAATTTTATTTATTTATTTTTAATTTTGGTTTCAAAATTCAAAATAAATTGGTCCATTTTTTTTTTTTTCACCCAAACAGATCCCAAACCGTTACCCACCCAAATAGGTTCATACCTATTGAATTCAAATCTGTATCTATTCAAACAAGTTTGTACTTGTTCAATCTGTCCAAACAAGTTTTCTACTTGTTCGGAAAAGCCACCATTGCTCCTATATAAAGCCTTCCATTCTAGTAATTCTTGGCATCTAATTTTTCCCTCAGAATTCCGTCCTTCTTCTTCTGTTCATTTATGTGTTTCTGCATCTGCTCTGCATTTAATTTTTAGAAAGAAAAAGAGAGAGTCACAGCAGAGTTTTGGTTCGCTAGACTTGATTTTGTAGTGTTGCAAATCAAGTGTTAGTCATTGCATCCTGGGAAGTGGACGCCATTAAAACTCGAAGCACCGGAGCGAGGGCAAAATCTACTTTAAGGAAATTGTGTCCAACACAAGCCTCGACTTATAATTTTTGTAAGCATTTAATTTAGAATTTAATTTATTAATTTATTTTATGTATTATTTTATTTTGTTGTTTATTTTATTTACACATTTAATTTACACACACACCGCTGGGCATAACAGTGTAAACTACATGGAGTAAATTGACATTTGTGTAAACTACATAGACCAAATTGACACATTGTATAGATGTTTAAAAGATTAATTTGGTAAAAAAAAATAAATAATTAAATGTTTAAAAGATTTATCAATTTTACATAATTTTATCTTTAGTGGGCAAAAATAATTTTTTAAACTTCAAAAATATTTTTTTGACATTTATTTTTGTCAAATTAGTTTATATTTTATCAATTGACGATTTTGCTCTTGAAATTGATCAGTGATATCTTCAATTGTCTTTATTTGGAACAAGATTCAAAATTCAGGGTCAAATGTGTCACAATTGAAAAGTCAAGGACCAAAATGACCCAAGGTCCAAATTATAGAGACCGTTGGTGTAATTCGCCCTTAGATTTAATAATCTATTTTCTAATTAGAATAAGATTTGTGGGTAGTTAAATATGGATTTGGTTTTTATTTCCATATTATTTCGGATTTATGACAAACCTATTTGACTTTGTTTGGACTTATTAAAATTTTAAATTTAGTGTTTCTTTGTTGGTTTTGGATTGGATTGAAAGGAAATATATATATATATATATTTGCTTTAGAAGGATTCTTTAACTATAAATAAGTGGAGACTCTCATTCATTTAGTTGAACTTTTAAATTCCATTGGTAGGACTTTGTGGTTCGTTGGAGCCCCATGGGGAGGGTTTTGTTGGTAGATGCATTTCTACAAGCTCAATTTCTACAAGTTCCCACAGTTTCATCAACCTTTCATTCCTTGGTGCCCATCACATCTCTTCTTTGATTATCAGCACTTAGTGAATCAGGTTTAATTGACATCATCATTTCGTTTGACGCCAAAGGGGACACAATGGCCAAATATGGCCACTGTTCAAGCTCAATGAGCACTCTATTTGATGTATTCCATGCATTAGATGTTTGACCTCCAATGTCTGGCTTCTTTGATGTTTGCTCAATTGAGGTTTGCATATTGCAACTTTTCTCGATAAACCGCAATTGTGATGAACCAAGATCTCCACACAAATAGAGACCTACACAATTACACTCAAACACAACCTATATATGCAACCAGACTTGTGTGGGTATTAACAAATAAAAATGTCGCAGTTACTTACGATTTTACTCATAAACTCCTTTTGTTGTGATTATGTATAAAAAATTTCAATTTAAGAGTTAGTGGATTCCAAATAATTTAATGTTGGCCATAACCATTTCAAGAGTTTGGCCAATACTTGGGAAAACTCATGATCGAATCTAACCACAACATTGTCACAAATAATGTCTTTTTTTGCAACTAAATTTTTGTTTCGGTTTTTATGTTGTCGCATAAAGATTTGTTTCTTATCCTTTTTTTTGGGGTGCATTGCCTAGTATATCGTCGCACATAATATTTTTTGCGTCGGTCCCTATACCCTTAACATATAATGTGTGATTGGTTCTGTATTCCAAGACATGTTAAGAAACTAGTGGATGGCTCACAGAATTGATTCCCAATGAAAACGTCTGGTTGTGACAATCACATACAATATTCTTTAGGAATGCATTAATGTTGTGATTGAATCATAAATTTGAATAGGAATTTAGAAGAACAAAAAAAGGAAAGAAACGAAGAAAAAACAAATTAGTTTATATTTTCTTAACATTGTCTTCACATTTTTTCTTTTCCTTTTTAAAATTTTACCCAAATATATGATCAAACACAACCTAAAAGTGTTGCTAGTTTAGGGCATGTTTGTTTGACATATTATAATTAGATTTGAAAAACCTAAGTGATTCGTGATTAGATCAAGAACTAATTATACCAATTCCCAAACAACAAAACTTACCAATCTAAATCATCAAGCACATACGAATGTGATTTAGATTGTTGTTTTTGAAACAATAGATCGACACAAATGATTTTTATGTGAAAAAACCACAATTTGAGCACCTCCAATTGTGAAAAAAAACCATGTGCGAAATGCCACAAATCAATCCACTACTGAAGAAAGAAAGATTACAAAGATACCAAACAAATTACCCAAACGCTTTCAATTTGCTTCAAATCTTCTGTATATCTTTCATTGTAACCTTCGTCTCGGAATTGATTAGACTGATGTTGAATCCACAACATCCATTGTCGAACCAACAACTGCACACAGCATCAAACTCCTTTGATTACTCTGTGCTTGAATCTTTGGATTCCACCGAAGAAGAATACTCTCTAAGAAGATCAAACAAATTCCTTGATGTGTGCTTATAAGAACATGAGTTCAAAACTCAATCAAACATCAAGGAAAACCAGAAAAATATCCCCACAAGAAAACCCTAAAAACCTTAAAGAAGATCTAGAAAACGTAACCCTAGATTTGGAGCAACTTGAGGTTTTATAGAGGCTGAGATCGCGAGGTCCGCTCGAGCGTGGAAATGGATGCTCGAGCGGGGACTCTATATCGCGTGTTCCAAGCCAGGGTTCACGCTCGAGCGTAAGAACCCATGGTCGAGTGTAATAACACACCACTTAGTATATTTTGCAAACAAGCCAAAATACTGTGATGGTGGAATCTCTGCTCTAGCGCCACTTTCCCTGGTCGAGCGGGAAGACCAAAAACATAAGAAAATTACAACTCAATTCAACCCAGGATTGTCCACAGAATTTGACAACAAGTAGGGTTCTAACAATCTCCCCCTTTGTCAAATCTTGGACAAAACTGTTCTAACAATTTTCCTAATAAACAAACCAAAACATACTAACTAATACAATCAATAACCTCGACTTTAACGAAAATGAAAAAAAAAAAAAAAAAAACCACTAAAAGACCACAAGAGCTGAATGCGAATATGAAATACTTATAACTTGAGAAATCCACCTGCGGAAACAACCATACAAACCAAAATTGTGGAACTGGATAAATAGCCAAATATATATCAAAATAGAATTCAAATATATATCTAAACATATGTCAAAAGTATCCCAATATCCATGTATCCATGTATCAAAAACATCTCAATATCCATGCCCAAAACCCAACAGTTACCCAAATGTAAAGTATCTCCAAAAATACTCCCCCTTTTTGTTTGGGAGGAAAACATAAGTGAAAACTGAAAAAGAAACAAAAAAACAAGAAAAAAATAATTGTGCAAAGAGTATATTGGCCAAGAAAACAGATATCACGGAGTTGGTGGCGGTGAAGGTGGCTACATCTGAAGGAGGGACAGCATCTGGGAAAGATGAATGGAGGATTGAGCAACTGACTCCTTAATGCGCCTGGATGAGGCCTTCAATGTAGTAAGCCGAGCATCGGCGGTAGTGTAGACGCGCCCGCGTGGGCCTCAATGCTATAGTTCGGACTCGATTTGTGTCGGTTCTTAATCTGATCTCGCAAAGTGCAATGCGAGATTGATAAATCACCAAAGAGTCCAAATTCGGCAAATCGTTTTGGAAAACAGATTTTTTTTGAAAGAAGTGCCAAACATGGACTGCTTTGCCAGATACAGAGTCGCCACCTAAATATTTTTTATGGGGGAATTTAGGAAACCCTGACTCGTTTGCCTAAGGCCACGTGTCCATCATCACCAAAGTTGTCTCGGCTCGGGAACTTGGGTACGATTGGGGAAGGTCAGCTATGAGCACCCCCGCTAGCCCGATCAAAGATCGGCCTCTACTAACCGTGATATCTTGTTTTGAAAACATATGCGTTCTTATTCCGATTAATTAGCTAATCTTACTATGTGATGCGCACAACACAATAGTACAGACTAGATCGCCTAATTTGGAACAAAACATTGCATATCCACCCGTTTGGAAAATGGTTTGAAATTTGCTACTTGTGAGTAGGCTAAAATACGGACTTCAACGAGTCGTTCCAACTCAAACAATCCAACCTTCACCCACAGGCATTCAGGCAGTTTATATCACATAAGCATATAGTCACATGGTAAGCACGCTGTCATGTTAACATTCACACTCATGCGAGATGTTAGAGCATAAAAAAGCTTACCGAGTACTCCGAGCCAAAACAAAGAACTTGTTAGCAATCAATGTATGATCCAAGTCCATGTTAAGTGGCTAATGCATCGCATACAGAATGTCACTAGAATGGGCTCGGCTAATCCTAGGATGGCATGTGAAATGCACAGATAGCATGTATTCAAGTTAGATTTGAAATATTATGCGGTTAACATGATGCGCCGAGCCCGGTGCATGCAAGACTGATGAATGAATGCACGCATGCATAGCATAAGGTATGCTAAATTAAACATGCCCTAATACTAACCATCAAAGCAGGTAAGTAAAAGGGAGAAAGAAGTGGGGGTTGGAAGACATGCACACACGCACCCACACTTATTACAAATTCGCCCTCGCTCGGAGGGACCAAAAGAATATACAAATTAATTAACCTATAAGCTAATTAAATATTATAGACCACCTAACTAGTTAAGCAAATTAACTAAGCTAAGGAAAGCATTAAAAGGCCTCAGAAAGAAGGATGCACGCGTGTTCGGATTGGCTTCGCCCGGAGATCCAATGCCATGCACAAGCTGCCTTTGTTTTCCCTGCTCTGCTCCTCTGAAAATGGCACAATTCCCAAGGTACACTCTCTGAACACTATGGAACACCACCGGCCAAAGGTAAGTGGCCATCGACCACAAATTAAACTCTTGGCCACCAATTCATGGCCGGCTGGCACTGGATGTGGTCGGTCGGCCAAAGCTTTCTGCAGAACTTGTTTTGATAGCAGCAGAGGGCAAAACAAGGCATGGCAATGCATTTCAAGCAAATGTGTGCACCAACACACCCCTTATCATGTTTATGACTCAAAGGAGGATGTTCCTTGATTCTCGGACCACCAATTGCGCATTTCAATGCGTGATGGCCCAAGAAGGCAAGTTGTGCATGTTGATTTCAAATGAAATGCAAACCAATTAAACACATAAGGCCTAACCTCTATCACCTGATCAAGAGGCAAGGCATGCATGCCAATGCAATGCATCCTAGGCATGTGAGCTAGTATGCAACATGGGGATGCAAACAAAAATACAAGCTAACATGCATGCAAAGTGCAATATGGATAACATGTTAAGAACAATGCATGCAAATACATTACTACCTAAGCATGCAACAACGTGTCATGGATTAAGCACACAATGAGGCACATTGGAACTAGCATGCTACAACATGTAATTCATCAAAATATGCAACAAGTATATGGCAATATAGAAGGTAAACATGCACCAACATGTAAAGGGTAGACTTATACCAAGATGGACAGCTCTTACATAAGCCCAAAATAGTGGCCAAAAGCTATGCAAATGGGGCCAAATGCACATAGAAGCATGCATGCATACAAGGTCCAACACTTAAGCATATAGGGACAACTTTTAAGCACACTTAAAAGAGGAACATCATGAGCATATGGCATGCATATTAAGCTCTGAAATCAGACAAAGGATGATGCCAAACCAACTTAAACCAAGCAATCGAAGCATGCTAACAAGCCCAAAGCTTGAGACCAACCAAAGGGCTCAAACCATGGTCATGCCAACCAAGCCTCAAAGGGCCAAGGGGACTCCAAACAGCCCCAATGCAGGCCTAAACAAGTCCAAAGACACACCTAGATGGCATCTAAATGGTCTAAATATGCAAGCATACAAAAGGGTCCAAAAATGGAGCACAAGACAACAACCTTCTAACACATTAAAGGGGCATCAAATGCAAGCATACAAGCACACCACAAGGACTAAAATGGCATGGCAAGTGGTTCCAAACCACTGAAACAAAGCAAGGATGGCATGCTAGAGGGGTCAATGCTCAAGGCATACAAGGGGGATTACATGGTAGCTATATAAAGCAAAGCATGGATGACCCAAATGACCAAAAAAAGACCCTTAGCATGCTAAAACAAGCATAAAAGCTTCACAAAGCTAGGCCAAAAACATGCTAGACACAAGGTTCAAAGCACAAAGCATGTTAAGGCAATTCATGGCATTACAAGACAAGTATGCAAGCTAAGCATGGTGTGTCTAAACCAACTTAAAACATAGGTAAAACATGGCAAAATACTACCAAATACCTATTGAAACATGGCCAACATGGTCTCAAAAATGGTGCTCACACATGAGGCTTAAATGGCACATATTGAAGACAACAAGGAGAGGGGGTAGCCCTCTCCTTCTTGGGACCTTAAACCACCATCCTCACCACTGAAATCCCTCAAGATTTCAGTGGTGAGGAGGCCCAAACAAGGTGGTCCCGGAGCTCACCAAAGATGCACAAAATGGGGGCCAAACATGGCCTAAGAGGGGTCAAACAACCCCAAACAACAAAACACCCTAAACAACTATTTTAAGCAATGAAAAACAAGACTTTTATTAGTTATATGCAAAGTCTAAAAATAGTTGCAAGATAGTCAAAAAAAGCTATGCAAAAATGGGAAATGAAGGGTAAGAACACTCACCCTTGAAGAACACTTCCAAGATCACAAGACCAGACCTCTTATTGGATCAAAACCAGCTCAAAAAGTCCAAGATCAACCCTCTAATGCCTCAGCAACTAAGGGAAGGTGTAATGGTAGGTGTTTGTGTGCAATAGTAAGGACAAACACACACTTAACTCACAAGGGAGGGAGGTATAGAGATAGAATAGACACACACTTCTAACCCTAAAAACCAGACCTCTGGAGCTTTTCTCTAACCCTAGAGGAGGGAGGAGAGGCCTCCTCTTTATAGAAGATCACTCTTGCAAAGCTTACAAAACAAGCTTGGCAAGAGTGAAATCCCTCTATACACGTGCATGGAGGGGGGCAAAGGTGCATGCTAGCTAGCACAACTGGCATAAAAATATCTGCAAAAGTAGATGCACAGTGATCGGCCATCCAAAAATGCCATTTTGACAAAATAAATGGCCGACCGACCATCTAGCGTGCCGATCGGCCAAACATCTGGCCGATGGCAACAAAACACTGGCCGGTGGCCTCAAGCCATGGCCGGTGATGTGTGGGGATGGCCCACAAGCCATTCCCTGCCCCTCCAAGGCAAAACACCAGTGTTTGGTACAAAGCCAAACACAAAACAGTCGCGTCGAGAGATCCTGAGGCAAGGCGCGTGGCCGACACCTCCGAGAACTCAAGACGAATACAAACGTGGATGATCACCGAGTGTTCAAACGGTGACGTCCAAGTCTTGAGGATGGTCAAAAATGGGGTGTCTACAGTTGCCCCTCTTTGACAGAACTCGAAAGTCATAAGAATGACGGGAGTGAATGTCAATGCCTAGAGATGACCCATTTTTGACAAGGCCGAAGACTTAGACAAAGCATGCAAGACAAGCAAAGATATGCACCCGAAGGCAGGGGCAAAATGCAACTGATAATCCAAGAAGCCGAACATAACTTATGATCATGCAAAGAAAGCTGTAACGAAGCATAACATGCGACAGTTTTAAGCAATCAAACACAAATCCAACTACATTAGAATGCAGAAATGATGTAAGAGAATTATGTAATTCTCGATACGTCTCACTCGGAGAATAGAATAACTGCCCGGTTCGTCTGGTTGCACCAGCCTCAAATGAACCGTATATACAATATCGTGCCTGAAAGAGAAAGAGAACTCAACAGGTGCAATATTGTTAGTAACATGCATGACAATGCGAAATGAATGCAAAATGCTAATGCAATATATACAAAACTATAATATACTGGTGTATCTGGGTCAGACAGTTAAAGGCAGAATCGACTATGGCATTTGTGTATTCTACTTTGCAGAAAATGAAACCGGGGAAAGAATATACCTCGGAAGCGCCATGTGAAAAGTGTGTCTCGGGCTCACGCAGAAGCAGCTCCGTTGGCACCCTCCTATCAAAGCTCCTGAACTAGCGAAGACGGTCAGGAGGCAGCTCGTGAATCGCCAGCCTGTAGGTCGCCGGATCGAATGGACGGACGCTAAGAGGCAAGAGCTCGGCCTCTGGGTCCATATCTACCTCTGGGGGAGCCCCACCACTTGGAATATCCTCTGCCATCTCAAAGAGAATGTGAAAATGGCCGGGAATGTGGAAACTGGGTGAGAATACGAAAGGTCAACCAAAAAGTCAACCCCGAGAGGGCGGAAAATGGCCAAAAAAGCCGGAATGTGGAAAAGGTACAGAGATCGAGATGAACTTGAGAGAAACAAGCCCCGAGTGGCGGAAATCGAAAAAGAGACACCGAAACGAAGATTCGTTCGGTTCAAAACGTTCGAAACGCGAAGGTATTCGCGAATCGGACGACAAAACGGGAGCTAAAACCAAGGAAAATGGGGAAATAAAGGAGGAAAAATAGTGTAGAGGGAGAGAGGAGGAGATTTCGAGCAACAAGGAATGAAGAAAATAGGGTTTAAACCCCTATTTTATAAGACCCGTGGCTGAAAGACCAAACTGCCCCGATTCAGGCATGTTTGGCCGGTCGGCCAAATAGATGGCCGATGGAAGTTTTTGATGGCCGATGGACAGCCGGTGATCTCCTCCAGTGGCGGTGAGCCTCCTACACCCTTGTTTGGGTCAGATGTGTGGTTTGGGGCCTTCATTGCTCAAGACAGTGCAAGAAAGTGCATTTTTGAAGCTCAACCGGTCTCCATTTTGACCTCAGACCGTGTCTTCTGTGCGTAGCACTTGAATACGGGTGCGGTGTATCCTTTTTTGTATCCTTTTGTCTCTTCCAAGATTCAAAAGTTGTCCCACATGCATTGTTTTACAACACTTTGACGTGAGCACACATTAAGTTATACGCGCATGACTTGCATTATTATGTACCTCCCAATGGTCTAGCGAGACCTTAAATACGCTCGGTCTAGGAGACCTTAAATCCTTTGAAGGTGCAAGTCCTTCGGTGTTTGTTGTACCCGAACGACTTTTGGTAAGTTGCATTATCATGCATCTCAAGCGACACGCGTTGTCGCGTATTCGAGTTCACATGCATTGTCATGCATTTCAAGCGACTCGCGTCGTCGCACATTCGAGTTCACATGCATTATCATGCATTCAAGCGATGCGCATCGTCGCACATTCGAGTTCACAAGCATTTCGAGCGACATGCGTGGTCGCGCATTCAAGATCATATGCATTGACATGCATATCAAGAGACGTGCGTTGTCACACATTTGCATCATCATGCATCAACATGCATCATTTGCACTTTCAAAACAAAATCAAAAAAAAAAAGACAATCATGCATTATCATGCATTTTCAAAAGAAAAAAAAAAGAAAAAAAAGAGCAACATGCATTGTCATGCATTTTCCCTTTCACGCATTTTTCATGCCTTTCAAAAAACAAAACAAAAATAAATAGTGCATATGTCATGCATACATTGTAATTAGTGCATATGTCATGCATTCACTGTAAATAATGCATATGTCATGCATTACATTGTATATAGTGCATATGTCATGCATTGCATCGTAAATAGTGCATATGTCATGCATACATTGTAATTAGTGCATATGTCATGCATTCACTATAAATAATGCATATGTCATGCATTCCCTTGTATATAGTGCATATGTCATGCATTCACTGTAAATAGTGCATATGTCATGCATTCCCTTGTATATAGTGCATATGCCATGCATCTTACTATAAATATTGCATTTACGTCCATCCATTACATATTGTATATATTGCATTGTAGCTTGCCTGCATCCACTGCATCACAACCATCTATGGCTTGCGCCTTTCCATGTTGAGCTTGGTCTGGTATGTGCCCATATTTTCACATTGAAGCACAGTTCTGCATGTGTACGCGCCTATTCCACTGCTGGTATTGTGGTTTGAGGGTTGCGGCACCGTTTCTGTGTTAGATGCGGTTTGTTTGTGTACATGTCTTTCCTAAGCAAGATTTGGTTTGGCCTGCGCGCCATATCCATTGTGTATATTACATTGTAGTGTAATTTGTTGCGTCCAGCATTTAGGATCATGTTCTTTCGTTAGCAGGTCATTCCCCACTTTTGTCATCCCACCCAATTACTTGTTCTTGTGTCCGTCTACATTATTCATAGTTTTGCATGTGTACGCGCCTATTCCACTGCTGATATTGTGGTTTGAGGGTTGCGGCACCTTTTCTATGGTAGACGGACTTTGCATCTCCATCATCTCTATGACATTTGTGTGGTTTTGAACTGCTTATGATTTGATCATGTTTCAAATGCATTGCATATCATTTGCATTGTTTCGAAGACATTGCATAGTTGATTGTGAACACGCTTGCACTGATATCTGTTTGAATTGGAACACGCGCACACACACTGCACTTGCTCTGAACCACTCAAACACACTGACACATCATGCACTGTAGTTCACTGCGAGCACATCGGCACCCAATGTCTGCTTGAATCTGAATGCGTGCACACACGCTATATCTGTACTGAACCACGAAAACACACTGACACATCATATGCTGTAGTTCTCTGCTAGCACACCGGCACCCGATGTCTGTTTGAATCTGAACACGTGCACACATGCTATATCTGTACCAATTCTGAATGCTCTTCAAAACCGTATATTGAACATTGCTTTGCAACTGTTGTTTTTGAATACAGGGGGATTCCCATACCTGCCGTGGGTATGGGAATGTCGCCGCCAGAGGATGGTACATGGAGCTACCGGACGCAGTCCGTCTCATCGTAGACCAGGCCGGCTTTGGCGCCTTCTGCAGGGGACTTTCCTGTCTTACCGCAAGCAGGCCTCTCCTTGTCGCTCTGGTGGAGAGGTGGTGGGACACCACCGACTCCTTCCACTTCTCTGCCACGGGAGACATGACGATGAATCCCTATGACTTCTCGATGCTCACCGGCATCGGGGTAGGGGGTGATCCAATCCCCTTTGACACAGACATGGACGAGTGGGAGGCTGCTCAGATGTATTTGCTGGGCGTCCTACCACCTCTCGCTCGCCCAGGCTTCGTCAGATACTCGTGGTTTGAGGACGACTTCCGGATTCAACTAGCTCTAGCTGAGGAGGCGCCGATGACTCAGGAGGAGGTGGAGCGGTACGCACGCGGCTTCCTCATGTTCCTGTTGGGGACGACCATCTTCGCCGACCGGGCAAACACTGTGCCCCTCTGTTTGCTAAGCGCTTTGGTGGACGTGACCAGGATCCTGTGCTACGACTGCGGTGGAGCAGCCTTGGCCACCCTTTATGGATACATGAGCTCATCCTCCCGGTGTAGCGGGCAGTTGCTCGGGGGCTACTGGCGAGCTTGGGAGGTACATCTTTTTTTCTTCTTTTACATTTCTGCTTTACATTTCCTGTACTCTATACACTACACACACTGCGGTCTGCTTCACGCTGACTGTGTACTGCACACACGGCACACATATAATCTACTTTACACTGACTGTACACTGCACACACTGTATACTCTGCACACTACACTGCACAACACATAGTTCTGCCATTTCTGCTTTATTCTGCATTTTGCTTTATCTGATAAGCATACTGGTATTTACTCTGCAGTTGTGGGTCTACGCCTACTTCCCGAGGCTTGCGCCAGTACCCGACGAGGAGACTCCCCTTGGCGTTCCTTTCTCCCGACGCTTCGATGTGAGATGCGTGCGGAGACCTCGGGAGACATTCATATTCTTCCGCCGCTACTTCGACACCATTACCCCCGCAGAGGTATGTTAAACTTTAGAGTTTATTTCAAGCTTCGCTTTGCACTGTATTTTCAATAATAGTAGATAACTGACTGCATATCATTTTCAGATCACCTGGCAGCCCTGGGCTCCATTGCCAACTGCGATTCGGGAGCGGTTTGCTGGTGCTGAGGAGACTGCCCGGTTCAGGATCTTGCTGGAGGGCCCGGTCTGTCGGGCATGGTACCTGGGTGAGCGCTTCCTACGCCAGACCCTGGGTTTACCAGAGCAGATAGTCCCGGGTCCACCTCCTACCCACATGAGGGACACAGAGAGGTTCACTCCCGAGCAGATGGCTGATTACACGATCGGCTGGGAGTGCGACGGTTTCAGAGGCGAGGGCGACTACGCAGAGTACGTCCAGACCTATATCATGCGACCTTTGAGCAGTGGCCATCGAGTTGAGCAAGAAAGGCTCGCGGTGCCGGCGGTTAGGACAGGAGCGGGAGCAGGAGCATCGAGGATGGCTCAGGTCCGTGGCAAGAGTGGGACTCGGAGAGGACAGGGGGCTAGTTGGCGAGTACTGCCCACGATGATGACATGCCGAGGGCAGGGTGGCGAGACTTACCAAATCCCCATTGCTCCCCCCCGCTGATCACGAGCTAGTCGGATTCTACGACTTGCCTCCGGTATGTACTACTGTATTTTACATCTTGCACTGTCATTTCATTTCATTTCATTTGATATTCTGCAGAATACTGATGCTTCTAACACTTTTGTAGGCTTCCTTCGAGTACACTCGTCAGTCCCTGGAGTTGACCGCCTCTGTGATGGGGATGCTCCAGTGGAGCCTCGATCTTCTGACCATCTATGGCATTCCGGTATGTTCCTTCAACCGCAGGCTCAAACCATACATAAACTGTTTCACATAATCTGACGCATCGCACTGTCAACACAACACCCGATACACGGCCCTCACGGCATCTGATACACTGCATCCCATAGATTGTTCACAGCATTACTCACGGCATTCATACACTGCACTCAGTCACTGCATTCTGTACCGACATACTGCTCATAACACTCATACACTGTACCCATACACTGCATTCTGTATTGATACACTGCTCATAGTATTCACATACTGTACTCATACATTGTATTCTGTATTCATACTCTGCTTTACGTAGCATACTGATACGTTTGTCATTTGTGCTTTTCAGTCTCCATTCCAGATTCCTGCTGCAGGTGGTGCTCCGGCTGGGCCTTCTGTTCCTGCTCGAGGAGGAGGGCGAGATGGCAGAGTATACCCTCGCACCAAAGCGGGGCGCACTCATGTCGGGAGTAGCTCACGGGCACCAGTCCCTGATGACGATGAGTCTGAGGAGGAGGCAGAGGCAAAGGTAGAGTCGTCTGAGGAGGAGACCGGAGATGGCTCAGACTTAGATGACGGTGCTGATGATGATGCTCTTGGACCTTCGTCCAGGAAGAGGACGAGGATAGACTCCCGTGCCTGAGACCATTGAGGCTGATCTAGATTTTTGCTGCTTTTCTTTTTGTTGGTAGCTTGAGTACCTTGTACTGCCGCAAGCAGGTTTTTTGTTTTCTCCAAAACTTTGTACTTGAAAAGATGATGAAATGAAACAAACTTTTGATCTGAAAAAGTGTTACATTTGTACATTTCATACTTTACATTACATTGCATCATATTACACTTCAATGTAAATGAGATTGATCTCCTGTCTGAAAATCAAACACTTGTAACCAGATAATGAACTGGCCAACAGCAAAACAACTCATACAACCTATTGCTCATTCTGAACACACAACCCATAACACCACGCTTGGTTTAAATCTGCACACAGCTCATACACCCAATTTAATCTAAAAAGACGGAATACAAAGGTGGAATCCGCTGAAGCTGAAACACGCTCGGATACAATTCGGAACCCACATGTTCACTGTTTCCAAGTGACCCAGGTTGAACCCCTGTGGTTTTACAAAAGAACCAAATCATGTTTTGCACAAATGTGGAGAATGGCACAACACTCTGAGCACAAAAACAATTTTAGAAAAGGGTTTTCAACTGGTATTGAGCCTACGACTGAACACAGCGAACGACTCAACAACAGAAAAACAAAAGGTAAACAACCTAAACACAACGAGACATGCTCGGATACGACTCCAAACAAGAATCGAGACAAACAAAGCAAAAGACACGACACACAGACGTGTTACAAAGGCAAGAGACCTCTCACTTCGCGAGGAGCCAGTTTCCCCGGGTCTTGTTTCCCACCCTTTCTGATTTGTGATTCTCACATCACTCGGCCCTCAGGCTCGGTTTTTCACTCAAAAACCTTTTACTCACTTTTTTTTCTCAACTTACATCTCTCTATTCTTTAATCTCTTATTTTGTATCCCTCCCCAGATATGGTCGGTGGATAAACAAGAGGTAGTGGGTTCATGCCCAACATTGTTAGCTCACGGCTATTTCTTCTGGTGACATTTAGTCGATGCCCCAGCTGAGGGAATGGAGTATCTTGATCCATTCTGATTTGTGCTTTGCACTTGGTTTGATACCTCGTTGCTTGGAGGATGTTGAGAGCTTTCAGCTTTTTGTTGTTAACTTCAGTTGTGCCCTTCTGGCAAGTAGAGTGCCCTTCTGGCAAGTATGTTGACGATGGGGGAAAGACAGGAAGTCTGACTCAACTGTGCCCCTAGTTCATCATTTTGACCATTTTTTGTTTTCGTTTTTTACTAAAACAAATTTGACCAAAATGAGAGTTAGATTAACATACTTGTTCGACTTTTGATTTGAAATCATGCAAGTCAGGCTATGAGCACTGAAAATTTTCCTTTTTGGGTCCAAGAAAATGGTCCAGTTTTGGAAAATGAAATAATTTTCGAGAAAATGGTCAACCTCAGTAAAAATTCTCAAAAACTATTTTTGCAAACGGTCAACGCTCAACGAGCGCAGAACTGACTCTCGAGGTGCACAACCTCGGATCGGAGGCAATGGAAAATTGCCCCTTGTCTGGATGGTACTGCACAGCAACGGAAAGTTGCCCCTGGTTTGAATGGTGACACATGGCAACGGAAGGTTGCCCCTTGTCTGGATAGTGCCGCGGCATTTTGTAGTCAATCCTCATTAGCGATGATCACGACCGAACTCTCGGATACAGAGAAGACGAAGATGGTCAAAAACCAATATATGGACATAGTCACTTTGAAAGTGTTGGTGGCTGGACTTCAGGATGAAGTTGCCTACGTATCCCAAACATGGGAATCGAGCCTTACGTAGTTCCGGTTGTCACAACCGAGCTATCGGATTCAGAGAAGGCAAGGATGATCAAAACCATTACATGGGCACACTCGATTTGGAAGTGTTTGTGGCTGGACTTCAGGATGAAGTTGCCTACGTATCCCAGACATGGGAATCAAGCCTTACGTAGTTCCGGTTAAGGTACACTTGTGTATTAACCCTCACCACGCTCTAACTTTTGCCAAGGTCGCCCTTCCGGGTTTTCAACCTTGCGAGCTATGTTTTTCTTCTCTTTTCAATTCTTTTCTTTTTCTTCTTTTTTTTATCTTTTCTTTTTTTGCATTTTTCTCTTTTTTGTATTTTTCTCTTTTTTTTTTCTTTTCTTTTTGCATTTTTTTCTTGCTCTAACTTTTGCCTGGGTCGCCCTTCCGGGTTTTCGGCCCAGCGAGCCTTTCAAGGGTAAAAGTGTAGCTGTGTCCATGCCAAATGGTTTTTTGAGATCCTGAAGTCATCTGAATCCAGGAGAATGGCTGTTGTATTGATTTGCAGAAGGTTTCATCTTCGGCTCTTCGAGCACGTCAGACATTTTTGCCCCTAGTTTGAGGGGTGCTTCTGATTTAGCTTTGCAAGCTTCTTTTGGCGACATCTGATCTTCTTGATCTGACTTTGGTGCCTCTTGTTCGGGGGCTGCTTCAAATCTGGCCACACAGGCCTTACATCGCGGTTGATCGTTGAACAGTCTGAAACCAAGGTCCAAGGTTTGAAAGCAAGGGCTCAAGTCTCGAGGCTGAGAGCGATCCTAAGCTGCATAATCTCAAGAGCGATTCTACACAGGTCTTCGCAGGACTGCGCAAAACATTTTGTTTTTGAAAGTTTTTAAGAAAGCGACAAATCGCTCGCGCTGAAGATAGTGTGGAACCAATCTGGATCAAGCCAGGGTCCTTCCCAGTACTCACACTAACAAGCATGATTTTATTCATCAAGGGCTTAGCACGCCTCTCTTTCTCTCAGTTGGTCAAGTTTTGCAAAACCTGAGGAATCCTCTCCTCTTCGTTTTCATCACCACAGTGTAAAAAAAAAAGGTTTCGAAAAACTTAGGTCAATACAAAGGCTTATAGGCACAAAAGAGAAAGTGAGATGCTCCGCCATTTCATTCAAATCCTCTGGCACAACTAGCTCAAAGTAGCAACAAGCACGAAAACATGATAGCCGCAGCTGTTTCATTCAAAACCTCCGGTTGCAAATGGCTCCACAGCAGAGACAGACTCGAAAGAAAGCAGAAGAATAATTACAAGAACATGATATCCGAGGCCACAACCCTGGAATCACCTGACATTCTATACAATGGGACTGACTCAGTACAACAAGACAGACCCTTAAGCAAAAAGACTAACTCAAGATAATGAGACAGACTCAAAACAAAACCAAAGAACTAGCTCAACACCCAAGCCAGAAATTACAACAAAATACAGCATTCGCAAATGTCCAAAACAGTGCCTGCCAAACGCCACATCCGAGATACACCGAATGCCGCCCGCAGGTGGTCCAACCCTTCGATCACATACTCGCAGCATCCTCAAAATCTAACAACTCAGCAGTGACAGACTTCGCTGAGGTAGGCGGGAGGATGACCTCATTGTCGATCAAATCCTGTACTTCATGACGAAGATGGAAACAGTTGTCGGTACAATGACCGGTTTGCTGGTGGTACGCGCAGTACAAGGTAGCATCGTCTGTGAGAGGGAGATTCTTCGGGAGAGGCCAAGGCTCGAGGGGTTTAAGGTGCCCCCTTTTGGCAAGGATCTGGAGTGCCCTAGACAAAAGCATGTAGAGTGCATGGAAGACTCTGCGCCCTCGGGGCAGATACTTCGAAGTTTGTTGACTTTTGCCGGACGCACTGGCAAAATGATCGGTAGGTGCCGCCTTGACTTTCTGATCCTTTCCCGGTGCAGGGTTGGGATTTGAGGGAACTGTTCTGGCATGACGGGGCCTATCCTGATTTTCTGTCCGGCTGGAACTCCCCTCAGTTGGAGTGGGGAAAGCATCATCCACAGTTTTGGCCACCACTGCGAATATCTGCTGTTTACTCATCCCCCCGGCTTTCAAAGCCTCGACTGCCCACAGAAACTGTTCAACGGGATCAACACCTGTTCCCACTTTGTTCTTACCTCTGGCCTCAACTTGATCCAGGGTTTGGGTTGCTCCATCAGGGCGAAACTCGGTTATTGTTGACACGTCATGTCCATAGCTGGAGACAGCCTCAGGTTGGCTGAGCTCGATCACAATTCGCCCCAGTAGCGTGGGCTCCTACGGTACAAAATTCCCGGCGTAAGATGTAGTTGGTGGCGAAGCCGACATTCCGTAGGCGAGATCAGCCAAAGATTGCTGAAGATCACCAATCATTCCCATTAACTTGAACGTGGTAGGCTCACGAGCTTGATACAATTGGGGTTCCCAGATCGAGCGCGTGGCAGGCGACTTGGGCGGATGCGGCACATCAACATTGTTCCCATCTCACAAGATGTTTCCTTGGTCCAATGCGGCTGCCATTACCACTATTTCTTCTGAACTTTGGGTCATCATAAGTCCTCCTGAACTGAACGGAGATGATGGATCAGATGTCTGTCTTGCCTCAGCAAAGGAGACCACTGGCTATTCTGCACTAACTCTCTGAACTGAAAGAGAAAACACGCAGCATTTCGGCCCAATCAGAACAGACACAAGCATAGCTGAATAACTGTACTCTACTACTGATCACTGTTCCCCAAAATCACTGTCCCAAAAACTGAATCTGATACCCGCAGATATAACTGACTCTCAAATTCCGGTACTTATGCCCTCAGGCCTGATACTCAGTCTTGCAAACTGATATATGCATTCCCTGTAGAGGTCAACTCAAAAAGCACATAACAAGCAAGCAAGAGCCAAAACACCCCTATTTTGGGGTAGGGTTTCCCTGTCCTATTTTGTCAGGAGCCAGGGTTTCATTACGCACGCAGCGGTTTCAAACAACCTATGATCGGGTAGCAACCGGTCCCAGCTTGGAACGGTCACTATGGATTCCGAATATGCACTAGGTCGAGTGGTCAAAAGGGTGCCCCAGTGACAACCGGGGTTTGTGTTCCCATCGTGGCAGAACCCGTAACCGGTCAACCTTATGGCGTGCTTCTCGAAGCGAGCCTCCGACAAACCGTTCAGGAATAGCAGACGGCAAACACTGTGACTTAGGCGCACCAATGTAAGTGCAATGCAAAGAGACACATAAGTGTAATCAAAACGAGATATCACGAGTTTGAGTCAAGCTCTCTAAACTCCCCAGCAGAGTCGCCAGAAACTGTAGATGCACCCGCGTGGGCGTCAATGCTACAGTTCGGACTCGATTTGTGTCAGTTCTTAATCTGATCTCGCAAAGTGCAATACGAGATTGATAAATCACCAAAGAGTCCAAATCCGGCAAATCGTTTTGGAAAACAAATTTTTTTGAAAGAAGTGCCAAACATGGACTGCTTTGCCAGATACAGAGTCGCCACCTAAATATTTTTTATGGGGGAATTTAGGAAACCCTGACTTGTTTGCCTAAGGCCACGTGTCTGTCATTACCAAAGTTGCCTCAGCTCGGGAACTTGGGTACGATTGGGGAAGGTCAGCTATGAGCACCCCTGCTCGCCCGATCAAAGATCGGCCTCTACTAATCGTGATATCTTGTTTTGAAAACATATGCGTTCTTATTCCGATTAATTAGCTAATCTTACTATGTGATGCGCACAACACAAAAGTACAGACTAGATCGCCTAATTTGGAACAAAACATTGCATATCCACCCGTTTGGAAAATGGCTTGAAATTTGCTACTTGTGAGTAGGCTAAAATACGGATTTCAACGAGTTGTTCCAACTCAAACAATCCAATCTTCACCCACAGGCATTCAGGCAGTTTATATCACATAAGCATATAGTCACATGGTAAGCATGTTGTCATGTTAGCATTCACACTCATGCGAAATGCTAGAGCATAAAAAAGCTTACCGAGTACTCCGAGCCAAAACAAAGAACTTGTTAGCATTCAATGTATGATCCAAGTCCATGTTAAGTGGCTAATGCATCGCATACAGAATGTCACTAGAATGGGCTCGGCTAATCCTAGGATGGCATGTGAAATGCACAGATAGTATGTATTCAAGTTAGATTTGAAATATTATGCGGTTAACATGATGCGCCGAGCCCGGTGCATGCAAGACTGATGAATGAATGCACGCATACATAGCATAAGGTATGCTAAATTAAACATGCCCTAATACTAACCATCAAAGCAGGTAAGTAAAAGGGAGAAAGAAGTGGGGGTTGGAAGACATGCACACACGCACCCACACTTATTACAAATTCGCCCTCGCTCGGAGGGACCAAAAGAATATACAAATTAATTAACCTACAAGCTAATTAAATATTATAGACCACCTAACTAGTTAAGCAAATTAACTAAGCTAAGGAAAGCATTAAAAGGCCTCGGAAAGAGGGATGCACGCGTGTTCGGATTGGCTTCGCCCGGAGATCCAATGCCATGCACAAACTGCCTCTGTTTTCCCTGCTCTGCTCCTCTGAAAATGGCACAATTCCCAATGTACACTCTCTGAACACTATGGAACACCACCGGCCAAAGGTAAGTGGCCATCGACCACAAATTAAACTCTCGGCCACCAATTCATGGCCGGCTGGCACTGGATGTGGTCGGTCGGCCAAAGCTTTCTGCAGAACCTGTTTTGATAGCAGCAGAGGGCAAAACAAGCCATGGCAATGCATTTCAAGCAAATGTGTGCACCAACACACCCCTTATCATGTTTATGACTCAAAGGAGGATGTTCCTTGATTCTCGGACCACCAATCGTGCATTTCAATGCGTGATGGCCCAAGAAGGCAAGTTGTGCATGTTGATTTCAAATGAAATGCAAACCAATTAAACACATAAGGCCTAACCTTTATCACTTGATCAAGAGGCAAGGCATGCATGCCAATGCAATGCATCCTAGGCATGTGAGCTAGTATGCAACATGGGGATGCAAACAAACATACAAGCTAACATGCATGCAAAGTGCAATATGGATAACATGTTAAGAACAATGCATGCAAAATGCATTACTACCCAAGCATGCAACAACGTGTCATGGATTAAGCACACAATGAGGCACATTTGAACTAGCATGCTACAACATGTAATTCATCAAAATATGCAACAAGTATATGGCAATATAGAAGGTAAACATGCACCAACATGTAAAGGGTAGACTTATACCAAGATGGACAGCTCTTACATAAGCCCAAAACAGTGGCCAAAAGCTATGCAAATGGGGCCAAATGCACATACAAGCATGCATGCATACAAGGTCCAACACTTAAGCATATAGGGACAACTTTTAAGCACACTTAAAAGAGGAACATCATGAGCATATGGCATGCATATTAAGCGCTGAAATCAGACAAAGGATGATGCCAAACCAACTTAAACCAAGCAATCGAAGCATGCTAACAAGCCCAAAGCTTGAGACCAACCAAAGGGCTCAATCCATGGCCATGCCAACCAAGCCTCAAAAGGCCAAGGGGACTCCAAACAGCCCCAATGCAGGCCTAAACAAGTCCAAAGCCACACCTAGATGGCATCTAAATGGTCTAAATATGCAAGCATACAAAAGGGTCCAAACATGGAGCACAAGACAACAACCTTCTAACACATTAAAGGGGCATCAAATGCAAGCATACAAGCACACCACAAGGACTGAAATGGCATGGCAAGTGGCTCCAACCCACTGAAACAAAGCAAGGATGGCATGCTAGAGTGGTCAATGCTCAAGGCATACAAGGGGGATTACATGGTAGCTATACAAAACAAAGCATGGATGACCCAAATGACCAAAAACAGACCCTTAGCATGCTAAAACAAGCATAAAAGCTTCACAAAGCTAGGCCAAAAACATGCTAGACACAAGGCTCAAAGCACAAAGCATGTTAAGGCAATTCATGGCATTACAAGACAAGTATGCAAGCTAAGCATGGTGTGTCTAAACTAACTTAAAACAGAGGTAAAACATGGCAAAATACTACCAAATACCTATTGAAACATGGCCAACATGGTCTCAAAAATGGTGCTCACACATGAGGCTTAAATGGCACATATTGAAGACAACAAGGAGAGGGGGTAGCCCTCTCCTTCTTGGGACCTTAAACCACTATCCTCACCACTAAAATCCCTCAAGATTTCAGTGGTGAGGAGGCCCAAACAAGGTGGTCCCGAAGCTCACCAAAGATGCACAAAGTAGCGGCCAAACAAGGCCTAAGAGGGGTCAAAACACCCCAAACAACATAACACCCTTAAACAACTATTTTAAGCAATGAAAAACAAGACTTTTATTAGTTATATGTAAAGTCTAAAAATAGTTGCAAGATAGTCAAAAAAGCTATGCAAAAATGGGAAATGAAGGGCAAGAACACTCACCCTTGAAGGGCAAGAACACTCACCCTTGAAGAACACTTCCAAGATCACAAGACCAGACCTCTTATTGGATCAAAACCAGCTCAAAAAGTCCAAGATCAACCCTCTAATGCCTCAGCAACTAAGGGAAAGTGTAATGGTAGGTGTTTGTGTGCAATAGTAAGGACAAACACACACTTAACTCACAAGGGAGGGAGGTATAGAGATAGAATAGACACACACTTCTAACCCTAAAAACCAGACCACTGGAGCTTTTTTCTAACCCTAGAGGAGGGAGGAGAGGCCTCCTCTTTATAGAAGATCACTCTTGCAAAGCTTACAAAACAAGCTTGGCAAGAGTGAAATCCCTCCATACACGTGCATGGAGGGGGGCAAAGGTGCATGCTAACTAGCACAGCTGGCATAAAAATATCTGCAAAAGCTGATGCACAGTGATCAGCCAGCCAAAAATGCCATTTTGACAAAATAAATGGCCGACCGACCATCTAGAGTGCCGATCGGCCAAACATCTGGCCGATGGCAACAAAACACTGGCCGGTGGCCTCAAGCCATGGCCGGTGATGTGTGGGGATGGCCCACAAGCCATTCCCTGCCCCTTCAAGGCAAAACACCAGTGTTTGGTACAAAACCAAACACAAAACAGTCGAGTCGAGAGATCCTGAGGCAAGGGGCGTGGCCGAGACCTCTGGGAAGTCAAGACGAAATGATCACCGAGTGTTCAAACGGTGACGTCCAAGTCTTGAAGACGGTCAAAAATGGGGTGTCTACAGGTAGTCTCAAGATTAGTAAGCCTGGTCTTGAAGATATCCATCTGGCTCTCTAGACGATCAAAATGTAAGACAATGGACTGTGCAAACTGTCGTATCTAGCCTCGGATAGTACGAGCTAGAGGAAGCTGGTCCTCCTCACCGACAGCGTCACCAGCAACAGCCGCATCATACTCTGCCTCCTCGGCCACAGCAACATCCCCTGCACCTGCACCAAAACTACCCACTCCAGAAGGGACCCCCCTAATATGAGACTAACTTTGAGAGATAGTTTTTTTGGTGAAAGGCCGGGAAGGAGAAGCAAAATCATCATCGTCAAAAAAGGGAACCTCAAACTTGGCGAGAAGCTGGTTAATGAGGCAACCATAAGGTAGACCAAGGTTATTGTGCTCAAATGCAACAACCATTTTTTGAATGATCAAGGTGGCAAGGTCGATAGATCGGTGGTGAGCAATGCAATAAAGGACAAAACCTTGTTCTTGATTTATCTCGGAGCAGTGGGTGGTCACAATGATGTTGGCACAAACAATAAGATTGAGTAAACGAAATTGGGGAAGGAGCTCATTTTGTTTGATGAAAGAGCCCGAGAGCCATAAACGAGATGTACCACATAAAGTAGTGGCCACCTCGTTGAAATCGCAGGTGGGTCGAATAGGGAAAGGATAGTAAATAGGAAAGACTTTACCAATACCTAATAGCTCACGAATAAGGTCAGGGGTAACTGTGATAGACTTAGACGTGACCCAAGTCTTGAACGAAGGACCAACATCGTCAATCCCCTTCATATTACAGTAAAATTCCCGCACCCAATTAAGATTTAGACGGCTCGAGAAGAAAAGAACCAAATCCCCACCCAAAGGATCAAACAAAGGACGAATGTGGATGGACTCAAAAGTGTTTGGCAGAACATTGCGTTCAAGATAAATAGTCCTAGAGGGGTAAGACTCTCTAAACAACTTGGCTTTTTCAGCTGAGGGAAACCGGTCTGTATTAAAAGAGGAATGAGAGGCAGTTGACTTCTTACGTTTAGAAGTGGACATGACTAAACCAAGGATTACCCAAAGGAAACAACCACAAACCCCCCAACCCAAGACAAGAATCAAAACCAAAAACAGAAAAACAAACCATTAGTAACAAAGTCAAATATGTCATAATTAAATAGCCAAGAGCAGTATAAAAATCAATATGACCAACCCTCAATGAGATCACAATATATCAAAATGCAGAATAGAACAGTCAATGAGAACATAGTGACCATAACCAAATAGCCAGATGGATATAATGAAAAAACACTAGAACATAAGGCAGTGATCATACCAAATACACAACTCACTATCCCATAACTCATGAGAGCACACAACCACAGATTCAAGAGAATGAGAAAAGATAATCACATTGCATACAAAAATGCCCAAACCAACAGACCATAAATAGGAGTAATCAAGAACCACATTCTAGAAACAAGACTCACGAGTATGGATGATGAAGATGAGAAGGAACAAAGACAACCAAAAACAAATAAAACAAATAAATTGACAAACGAAGATAGAATCATACCTGAGATAATGATGTAATACGAGAAACAAGGAACTGAGAGGAACACACCAATCAACAACCCAAGGCAGGATGATCACACAGTCGCCAAAGGAACCCTAGGAGAGAGGGGGATGGAATTTGGGAGAAAATGGACTGAAGAGTCGAGGAAAGGGTTTTTAAAACAAACCATTTCACTTGAGCGAGGGTTTGAACGCTCGAGTGCGCTAGAACACGCGTGGCTACGCTCGAGCAAGGAATTAGACGCTCGAGCGCCAAAAACAACAGCTCAGAAGTTTGAAAAACTCTGCAAAAATGCTGGAGGGATGAAATTTACGCTCGAGCGTGAGAGTTTCCGCTCGAGCGGGGACTAAAAAAACCAATGACCAAAACACCTTTTTTGAGCAAATAAAACCGAATCGCACTGAGAAGTGTGACCTGTAACAAAACGGAGGTGAGCATAACAAGAAGAATATGACACTAAGATGGGATAATCCACAAACCATGAAGCTTGCAAACTCGCAAATTTTGACATTATGAACCACAAAATCATGGGCAAATCAGATAAAATTAAATCAATGATCATAAGCTACATGAGAATGCACAACTCAAAAGAAAACATGAGAGCTCACATAATGAATGTGTGTGTGTGTAATCCTTGAGAAGCCACGAGCTAGAGTTAATCCTCGTAGTGATCGGATGGCTGGACCTCCGGCAAGAGTAACGAAACATCACAGAGAAAAGTCAAACCACTAGGAATCAAGGGGTATTTGTTTAGTAAATGTGGAGGCTCCCCCTCAATCAATGAATACCCCCTTTTTTTTTGTGATTTTTCTTTTTTGTGGGCACTCACTGGTGGCTTGCACGCTCAAGAGTATGGAGACCAAACTAGAGAAGCATGAAATCAGAAAGGATGGCCTAGTTGGTGCCTCTGAGGTAGTCTTTTCCTAATGCCCCGACTTCAATGAATTGAGAGAGGAACCGTGAAAGTGAAAAATGATAGTAGATGGTTAAGTGACTCAACATCACCCATGATATACCAGTATGGGTCAATTCCTCCAATAATGTAAAAGATACACTGTTAGTGGTCCATAGAGAACTTTGATCACTAGTGCGGAAACCCCTGCAACAGTTTATCTCAAGAATGTGTACAGAATGAGATCATGAAGTCAATGAGCATGGGCATTCAGAATGAGCTATGAACAAAGAAAAATGAAATCTAGCAAGCAGCATGAGAGGTGTTCATATGAGTCTAAATGCAGGGATGACAGGAATCAATGAGAATGAGATTATAGCACCCAAGTATACATAAAAGCAATCACTTACACCCCCTCAAGTAACAGGTAACACCCTAGTAACTGAACACTACACCCAAGGTCTTTCTAAGGAACTCAAACCTAAGAAGATCAAGGGGTTTTGTAAAAATATCAGCTTTTTGATGCTTAGTGGGTACGTGTTCAAGAACAACAAGGCCTTTTTCCACTAACTCTCAGATAAAATGATGACGAATGTCAATGTGTTTGGTACGAGAGTGTTGGACAGGATATTCAAAAATGTTAATGGCACTTGTGTTATCATAGAAAAGAGTGAGAGTGTTCTGGTCAATTCCATAATCATGAAGCATTTGCTTCATCCACAGCATTTGTGCACAACAACCCCCTACAGTAATGTACTCAGCCTTAGCGGTCAAAAGAGAAATGACATTTTGCTTTTTGCTATGCTAGGTAGCCAAATTATTCCCAAGGTAAAAACACCCCCCCAGATGTGCTCTTATAATCATTAGCACACCCTGCCTAGTCGGCATAAAAAAAGCCAGTGATTTCAGCTGTAGTATCAGTCGAGAACCAAATCCTATAACCTAATGTCCCATTCACATACTTAATGATACGTTTGACAGCAATCAGATGAGAATCTTTCGGACAGGCTTGGTAACGAGCACAAACACCTACACTAAATGCAATGTCAAGACGACTAGCTGTGAGGTACAAGAGACTCCCTATCATACTCCTATAAAGGGTAAGATCAGCATCAGTACCAGAGGAATCTTTGGAAAGGTGAAGACTGGTGCTCATGAGAGTGCGGGCATGTTTGGCCGACTCAAGACTGAACTTTGACACAAGGTTTTTGGCATACTTAGTCTAAGAAACAAACATACTTGAAGGAGACTGTTTAATTTGAAGACCTAAGAAATAAGACAACTCTCCCATCATGCTCATCTCAAACTCATGTGTCATGCAATCCGAAAAGTATTTAATAAGATGATCAGCAGTGGATCCAAACATAATATCATCAACATAAATCTGAGCAACAAGTATATGAGACTTAGAATGTTTCACAAATAAAGTCTTGTCTACACTACCCCTTTGAAAATCATTATAAAGTAGGAAGGTAGTAAGTCCATCATACCTAGCCCGAGGGGCTTGTTTCAACCCATACAAAGCCTTGTCTAACTTGTAGACATGGTTTGGACATTTAGGGTCCTCAAACCCTTTTGGTTACTCAACATAAGCCTCTTCTTTTAAGTACCCATTCAGAAAGGCACTTTTCACATCCATTTGAAACAATTTGAAACCAAGAAAGCATGCAACACCAAGTAAAATACGAATAGATTTGAGACGTGCAACTGGGGCAAACGTCTCATCATAGTCAACACTCGCTACTTGTGTATAGCCTTAAGCAACTAACCTAGCTTTATTTCTAACCACAGTACCATTCTCATCAGATTTATTCTTAAAGATTCACTTGGTACCTATCGCATTCATGTCTTTAGGTCTGGGAACAAGAGTCCAAATATTGTTACGTTCAAATTGACCTAATTCTTCATGCATAGCATTGACCCAACTATCATCTAGTAAGGCCTCTTTTATATTCTTAGGTTCAATTAATGAAACATAACACATATGAGATACCTCCTCCCGAATTTCTCTTTGGGTTTTCATTCGATCCAAGACACTTCCAATCACCTGTTGAGTTGGATGATTCAGTTTCACCCTTGCTAATGGTTTGAACTCTGGACTTGTGGTGACAGAAGCATCAGAAGTGGTGTCTCTTTGTGCACTCTTTGGACTCTGACTTACCTGAGAAGTTGGTGCTGTCTCAACTTCTTGTGCTTGGACCTCAGCTTCTCTTTAACTTTGTGGTTCAGTATCCAGGATTGGAGACTCACCATTTTCTTCCTCATTTATAGCTGAAGTAGGAGAACCTGTGTCATCTATAACCACATTGATTGATTCCATTAAAGATAAAATTCGCAGGTTATAGACATGAAAAGCTCTACTAGTGGTTGAATATCCTAGAAAAATACCTTCATCACTTTGGGAGTCATATTTGCCCAAAGGCTCTCTATCTTTGAAAATGTAACATTTACTCCCAAAAGTTTTGAAGTATTTTACATTAGGTTTCAATCCCTTCCACAATTCATATGATGTTTGTAAAGTGCTAGGCCTTAAATACACACGATTTATGACATAAACAACAGTATTTAAGGCTTTAGCCCAAAATTTTGGAGGAACTTTCTTACTAAGGAGCATGACTCTAGCCATCTCTTGAACAACTTTGTTCTTCCTCTCAACAACTCCATTTTGTTGTGGAGTAATCAGTGCAGAAAATTCATGCTTAATTCCATGCATATCACAAAAATCCGAGAACGAACTATTTTCAAACTCGCGACCATGATCAGTTTGGATTCTTATGATACGCCCAATAGAAACACCCAGTTCATTTTGGATTTTAAGGACTAAGGCCTGGAAAGCATCAAACGTATTAGATTTTTCTCTTAAAAAATTTACCCATGAAACGAGTAAAATCATCAACGGTTAAAAAAATGTATCTTTTACCTCCAATGCTTTCAGTGCGAGTGGGTCCCATAAGATCCATATGAACCAATCAAGAGGGTGTTTGGTTGTAAAGTTGTTCACCTTTTTATGAAGGGCACGGGGTTTGCTTCCCAAGTTGACATGGTCCACACACATGGTTTAGATTCATACCCAATTTAGGTACTCCTCTCACAAGCTCTTTGTTGGCTATCTTAGTTAGGTCTTTAAAATTCATGTGACCTAATCTTTGATGCCACAGATCAATGTTACTTATGATGGCTGAGTGGCAAGTGAGATCATTAATGGTAACAATCCCCGTAGCAGTTATCAGATGTGTGAACCCCATGTATGACAGTCTTTTCCTTTTTATCTAAAATTTCACATTTATTTTTTGAAAATAATACTTCATGGTGGGAATCACACATTTGACTGATGCTGAACATATTTGCTTTAAGACCATCAACAAGTAATGCATTTTTGAGCTTGGGAATGCCAGTCACACTTATAGAGCCCTTACCAATGACTCTAGAAGTGCCACCATCTCCAAAGGTAACAATTCATCCTTCATATTTTTCAAGGGAAGAGAAGTAGGATTTGTCACCTGACATGTGACGAGAGCGCCCACTATCAAGGCACCACATGTGTGAGTCACGTGTTTTTAGAGCAGTGTGAACAACAAAACAAGTCAAGTCATCCTTTCTCACCCATATCTTTTTCGTCTTAACAAAATCAGGACTGGCGGTCTTGGTAAATGTCTTAGAGTTGTGAACACCCTCATGAATCTTGGTGTTCTGCCTAGACATGTAAGGTTGTCTCCTAACCTAAAAAGTATTAGAACTTCTACCCTTTTGAGACACCTTACCAAACAACTCAAAGCAATAAGGACGGATGTGGCCACACCTACCACAATGATGACAAACAAAAACAGGTTTTACCTTCATTTTGTTGATCTTACCCTAGTTAGGCAGATGAAGAGAGGGATCACCCTGGTGCACCTTCAGCTCTCTCTTTGCTTGAGTCTTTAGGTCATGTGATGTAGAGGCCTGTCCCTTGTGAGTTGTCACATTACCATAGCCTAGCCCACTTTTGTCATAACCCATTTGTTGAGACCCAAGGATGTCTTCTAATGACTTGGAACCTTTGTTCCACATGGCAATTGTGGCTCTAGGATCTCTGAGTTCTTCATCTTTTTGATCAACCATCTCTTCAAATGTAGCTTGTGACATCTCAAGGCTTTCAATCTTCTCATTATATGTGGCATATATTTTCAGAAGTTCATTCCTTTTGGTCTCACAAGATAGAAGTTTCCCACAAAGGTCTTGCCTGTCATTAGAGATCTTGATGACATTCTGCTTGGCTGTTACAATTTCTCTTCTTAGGTTGACATTCTCTCTTTTACATGCTTTGAGCTTGAAAGTGAGTTTGTCATTAATCTTGGACCGATTCAGAGATTCATCGTAAAGCTTTTTGTAAGCTTGTTGTAGATCATCACCGTCAATCTCATCATTGTTTTCTGATGTTTCATCATCTTCTTTTTGCTCATCTTTCTCGTGGACCTCATCCAGTCGAGCAACTAAGGCAGGCAATGAGATAGATGGTGGTGAAGATGACTCTCATCTTTCATGAAATTGACTCGGAATGTTCCATGCATCTTTGGCCTTTGTGCAGTGAGCAACTCGTTGCTATTCTTCATCAGACATTACTCCACGAATGGTAGTCAGAACTCTCTGATTGCTTGGATTGTCAGTGCTTTCAACATCCTCTTCAATGGCTTGCCAGCCCTCAGGGTCGTAAGCTCTCAGAAACGCCCTCATTCTGATCTTCCAGTACAAGTAATTACTCCCATCAAAGGTAGGAGCATGGTGTAAATCCTGACCGTAAGCAAATTCCATTGGCTTTAGAGGAGGTTGAGTGAAAGTGGACCAGAATGTCATGAAAGCACTATCTTCGTCTTCACCGGATTCGGTTTCTTTGGGTTCTTGCTCTAACCCGCTTTCATCATTCCAAGTCACTGTATAGACTTTCTTTCGATGGACATTCAAGAGCAATATGTCTAAACCCTTGACATTCATAACATTTGACCCCTTGTCCCTTCACAATCTTCTTTTCAGTTTTTGGAGCAAGTTTTGGTGGAAATGTTTTGGGTTTTTCATTACTCTTATCTTTTGAAATGGGGTCCTTGAAATTAGGCTTCTTTTTCTTTAAATTTTTTTTGAACTGTTTAGTAAACATAGTCGTCATCTCGGACTCTAGATCAAACTCAGTCTCAAGAGTTTTTGCAGTCTCATGAGCACTAGTGAAAGCCACACTATCTTTTTGTTTTTTTCTTAGAAATCGGGTGGGCTTCATAAGTCTGTAGGTTTCCAACCAACTGATCAAGCTTGAGGGTATCAACATTCTGAGCCTCCTCAATAGCTGTCACTTTTGATTGGAACCTCTCGGTTAAAGAGCTCAAAATTTTTTCAACAACCTTAGCTTTAGGGATTTTTTCACCGAGTGTGAAACAGGAATTGACGATGTCACTAAGTTTAGCGTAAAAATCATCAAACGTCTCATCATCAGGCATAAAAAAAGTTTCAAAGGCAGAGGTGAGACGTTGAAGTTTTGACCTTTTAATAGAAATAGTACCCTTGTGAATTGTTTTAAGAATGTCCTAAGCCTCTTTTGCTACCTCATATGTGCAAATCTGACGAAACTCTTCAAGTGTGACAGAGCAAAAAAGGGAATTGAGAGCCTTACTATTCCAACTCGAGTTTTGATAGTCGAATGCGTCCCATTTATCAAGGGGTTTGGGAATATCAACACCATCAATGGTGACAATAGGTTCACTCCACCCATAGATCACACAGTGCCAAACTTTCTCACCGAAAGATTTTAAAAACGCTCTCATATGAGCTTTCCAATAAGAATAGTTTGTACCATCTAGTAACGGAGGTGTATGGGGTCGAGTTACCTTTGCGGATAGAATCCATATCACCAATCACACAAAATCACACTCCTATAGTTTTGATAAAAACAAAGAGTGACCCGCTTTGATACCAATTGAAAAACCTAAGTGATTCGTGATTAGATCAAAAACTAATTGTACCAATTCCCAAACAACAAAACTTACCAATCTAAATCATCAAGCATGTACGAATGTGATTTAGATTGTTGTTTTTGAAACAATAAATCGACACAAATGATTTTTACGTGAAAAAATCACAATTGGAGCACCTCCAATTGTGATAAAAAAAAACCACGGGTGAAACGCCACAAATCAATCCACTACTGAAGAAAGAAAGATTACAAAGATACCAAACAAATTATCCAAACGCTTTCAATTTGTCTTCAAATCTTCTGTATATCTTTCACTGTAACCTTCGTCTCGAAATTGATTAGACTGATGTTGAATCCACAACATCTATTGTCGAACCAACGACTGCACACAACATCAAACTCCTTTGATTACTCTATGCTTAAATCTTCGGATTCCACCGAAGAAGAATACTCTCTAAGAAGATCAAACAAACTCCTTGATGTGTGCTTATAAGAACATGAGTTCAAAACTCAATCAAACATCAAGGAAAACCAGAAAAATATCTCGAAAAGAAAGCCCTAAAAACCTTAAAGAAGATCTAGAAAACGTAACCCTAGATTTAGAGCAACTTGAGGTTTTATCGTGAGGTTTGCTCGAGTGTGGAAATGGACTCTCGAGCAGGGACTCTATATCACGTGTTCCAAACCAAGGTTCACGCTCGAGCGTAATAACACACCACCCAGTATATTTTGCAGACAAGCCAAAATACTGTGATGGTGGAATCTCCGCTCGAGCGGGAAGACCAAAAATATAAGAAAATTATAACTCAATTCAACCCAAGATTGTCCACAGAATTTGACAACAAGTAGGTCCTAACAAGATTGGGTAAGACTATGAGTATGGTAAGATTGAGTTATGAGATTACTAATGTGGTGATATTAGGTTGGAGATACAAAAATAGAGTGTGTTTGTTTGTCCACTAGTATGGTGATTTTAATTAGTTGTGATTAAATCTATAAAATTATCTAAAAACTTTTATCACATACAATATAACTTTGTTGATTTTGTAAGGTGGAAAGGAAAATGGTCTTTTAATCATCAATCCATGTAAGGAGATTTAACAATCCCAATCCTCTTATAGGAATGTTAATCCCATTGGAGGGATTCATACCCCAATAGGATTGCCAATCTTATACATTTATTGCAAACAAACATGAATTAGGTGGATCTCACAAATTGCTAATTCAATTCCCTCTCCAAACTCTCAATCAAACATGGCCTTAGAAAGAAGAGAAAAGTAAATTTTTCCATTTCATGCAAAGTATTCAAATGGGCTGGTCAAACAATTCAAACATTCTGAGGTCATCTAATGACAACAACAATCATGTAATTGACAAAGATGGCTATCTAACACATAAAGAAATAATTCTACATTCACACATAAATAGATGAAGAAAATTGCACACAAAAATCAATGCAATTGGCGTTGTACAAAAAGCAGTGTTTAAACAAAAATAACAAATTCCGATTGGAAAATAGAAGATAAAAGAACTACAAAAGCTGGAAGTTGCAACTTGCATGAAGAACAAAAATTAACATAAAGCAAATAAAATTTCGAAAAGAAATACAGGAAACAACAAACAGTAAGAAAAGCAAGCCCAAGATCCTCGGGCTTGACCTAGCCGGGTCCGAGCGGGTGGCATGCGCGTGTGGCATTTTTTACATAATCAACTTAAACCATAACTTGATTCAAGCCCGTCCTTGAAACATCCATAATTCCATTCCTTCGAAAAATTTGGATGCCCCAAATGGCTCGCACCTTTAGGTAAAACTAGGGATTTAAATATCCATCAATGTTTTCCTCTATAATCAATGTGGGATAGATAGTTACACACCTTCCCTAATACCTCAATCACGGGGCCAACTCTATGAGACAGTTTCTCATCCAACTCATAATAATTTTTTATCATTCTTTTTGTGATATAAAGATCTCATTGTAAAGAATCTAGACCCAATTAGACCAACCTTAACCATCTGTTGGGACCCACTCTAATTTTGCATTAATGTCACCAAAAACCCATTATTTTCCAACAATCCCCACATAAATAAAAATTGACCGAACAAAAAAAAGGAAAAAATGGATAACATTTAACAACAAAGACTCGGAGAGAGAGCACATAAAAACAACTTTCATCAAATAAGGTAGCTTTTGGCCTTGAACCTTTCCTAGTGAAAGTTTATCGGATTTATTAGTTGATTAGTGAACGTGATGTTTTTAACTATTCTACCTTTTGTGTAAACCGAGACAACAGACCTCACACAGGTGATACTCCAACCATCGTTATGTTCTCACTGCTGTGTTCATTTTGGCCCTGAACACTAGCCTAGTTCAGTGAGTGGTTTTAAACAATTTAACCTTGTCAATTCCTAAAGAATGGCCCCACTTCACACTCACATAGGTGATCTTCTTAAGGTATCTCGCTATACCATTCTTGACTATTCAACGTATATAGTTCATTAAAAACATCAGCTCAACCTTCTACCCTACAAGTTATCACTATATACAGGAATGAGTAGGAGTATTTCGGCCAACGTGGAATATCTTCAATGAAATAATGGAGTCATTTAGCTTCTTTTGTTGTTTTGTCCAAAGCAAAAAACTCATATTCCATTGTTGATCTCGATTTACACATCTGCTTGGAAGATTTCTAAGACGCAGTTGCCCCTCCCAGGGTGAACACATTTATATCAGATATCCAATTCACATCATAATAGTACTGTTGGATATCTAGTATAATGCACTCCATAATCCTAGATGTAACGTAAATACCTTAATGCTTGCACAATACCCTTCTAATGAGTAGCATTAAGATTGGTTGTGTATCTACTAAGCCTGCTAACCGAGCAAGCTAATCCGATCTCGTACAACTTATCAGATATATTAAATTCCCAATGATTCGAGAACATTTTGGTTGCGAGGCACTCTCACCATTATTCTTGGCCAAATGTAGACTCAAGTCTACAGGTGTCCTTGACACATTTGTATTTGATCCACTAAACTTCTCAACTATTTTATCTACATAATGAGACTGAGACAATATAATACCACCAGATGTTCTAGTAATCTTAATACCCAGAATAATATCTTCAAGGCCTATATCCTTCATAGTAAACGTAGAGTTTAACAACTTCTTGGTAGTTTTAATCATTTCATCATTACTACCAATAATGAGCATGTCATCAACATATAGACACAAAATGACATAACATTTGTCATTGTCTTTGACATATACACATTTGTCACACTCGTTGATTTTAAACCCACTTGACAACATATCACTATCAAACTTCCCATGCCATTTCTTAAGGGCTTGCTTCAAACTATACAATGATTTGACAAGTTTATAGACTTTCTCACCTTGCCCTGGAGCTAAAAACCCCTCGGGTTGCTCCATGTAGATTTCTTCATTCAAATATTCATTTAAGAAAGTTGTCTTTACATTCATTTGATGTATCTCTAAACTACACAAAGCTGTTATCGGAATCACCATACGAATGGATGTTATTCTCGTCACAGGTGAATATGTATCAAAATAATCTAGGTCTTCTCACTGCCCATACTTTTTGATAACTAGCCTAGTTTTATAGTTATCAATCAATCCATCAGATTTCATTTTTCTTCTAAAGATCCACTTAAAAGGTTTAGTACCTGTAGGTAAATTAACTAACTCCCAAATGTGGTTCTACAAGATGAAGTCAATTTCACTTTTGATAGCTTCTCTCCACAAAGGACTTTTCGATGAAGTCACAACTTCGTGGAAAGTTAGAGGCTCTTTCTCCAACATAAAAGTCAAGAGTGTGGACCAAAGGACTTCAAAGTCCTAGCCCTTTTACCCTTCCGTAGCTCATCTAATTCCTCATGTGATCATTATCACTAGCAACTTCCTCCGTTTGCTTCACAGCACTCAGATCCCCTACTTGGGTTTGGCAAAGAAATACATCTTCAAAGAAAGACACAATCCTTGACTCCATGATGATATTCTTGTGTATATCTAAAATATTGTATTTGTGCACAAGAATCCTATATGCACTACTATTTTATCCATAACCAATGAATATATAATCCACGGATTCCGGGCCTATCCTTGTTGGAAAATAATGATTTTTTGGCAACTTTAAAATCAAAAATAAAGTGGGATCCAACCGCCAGATGAGGTGGGTCTGAGTGGGGTTGTATTCTCTTAAGTGAGAAAATTACAATATAAAAATAATGAGCCAAAAGCATTAGGTTATGAATGAGAATTGCCTTATAAAGTGGGCATCAATAAAAGTTGGGCTTAAATTTGGACTTAGTTTTGGTTTGATCTAGGTCTAGGCTTGTACTTATGCATGTGCTGGGTTTGGTCTTAGACTTGGACTTGGACTTAATCTTGAGCTTGAGCTTGGGCTGAACTGTGCTATGTTGGGCTTAACTTATGCATGTGTTTGAGATTGGGCTTGGATCGGGTTATCACCTAACACCCGTATCCATTTTGTGACCCATCTAATCTAATTCTCAAAACGTATGCATTATATATACATTATGATTTATATAATGTTTTTGGAGTTTTCAACCTTTGTAACTTTAGCCCCTAATGGCTAGAATTTATGGCCTTGGTTAATATTGATATTAGCCTGTTAAAGAAGGCTCTCCCCTACAAGTATAAATAGAGGCATTTCCCCTCCAACTTAATAGGTTGTTTTTAAAGAGGTTTTTTAGTGATGAAAAATGAGA
Organism: Camellia granthamiana; assembly: GCA_036172215.1. Taxonomy (NCBI): domain Eukaryota; kingdom Viridiplantae; phylum Streptophyta; class Magnoliopsida; order Ericales; family Theaceae; genus Camellia; species Camellia granthamiana. Next base: position 74,908,952 of record CM069916.1, read on the forward strand.
TGGTGTTTTGAGATAATAAAGTTGGAGATGATTTTTATACCAAAGAAAAATTTCCTATCTTCTTTTTGCTAGCCTTTCTTTGGTTCTTGTTAGAGAGAGTGTGTGTTGCCATTGTTAAGTTCTTCGAAGCTATTGAAAAGGTGCTTCTGCATGAGTTGGTTTCAATCGTCATATCTTGAGAGATAGATGCCGGCGTACCTCTAGCACCCATAGGGAGGCAGTGAATTTGTTTTAAGGAACTGCGGTATCACACAGGGTTCGGTTTGCGTTTCTTATCTTTTGTTCTTCAAACTTTTAGATTTAATTCTTTCTTGTATATTATTTTGTATGTCTATATGAGTTCGTCTTGTGTTATGTTTCATGATGTAATCTAGTTCATTCTTGTATTTTTTAGTTTTGTAGTTTATTCTATATTTCATTCTTTAATTAAAAAAAATTTGTTTTGTCATTTCTATTTAATTTATTTTTTAAATATTTTTCTAGTATTATTATGAAAAAATACCCACAATCCTAATCTACTTGGGTGTAGGTATCACCACTTTAGCAAGACACCCCCACATTCATAAGAAAATATATAGAGGCCTGTGGCCTTTCCATAATTCATATGAGGTCTTGTCTACCTTTTTCTGAGGAACCTTATTCAGAACATAATTCGTGGAGAGAATTATTTCCCCCCGCCTGTTCTGTGGCAATCCAGAACTAATCAATATTACATTCAACATTTCCTTTAATGTTTTATTATTTTGCTTAGCAATGCCATTAGACTGAGGTGAGTAAGGTACTGTGGTTTGGTGGATAATCTTGTTTTGAGCACAAGTCTCAATAAACGATGATTCATACGCACCACCACAATCACTTCTCAGTGCCTTAATCTTTCATCTTAATTGATTCTCAACTTCAATCTTATAAAGAATAAATTTATCAATAGCATCATCTTTACTTTTAAGCAACTACACATAACAATATTTAGTGCAATCATTGAAAAAAGTAATAAAATACTTATTGCGACCTCGGATTTGTATGAACTTCAAGTCACACACATCATTATGCACTAAATCTAAAGGCTCGAAACTTTTTTCAGTAGGATGAAATGAAATCCTAGTTAACTTAGCTTATACACAAGTTTCACACTTGTAATTTTGATTAATCTTGAAAGATGGTATGTGATCTAACTTGATTAATCTACACAAAGAGTCAAAATTCAAACGACTTAATCTACCATGCCATAAACTAGATGACTCAAGCCTATAAGCAGAAGATAAAGCATTCCCATTAATCTTTGAGATAATTGTCATTACATTTAATTTAAACATACCACCCTACAAACCCCTTACCCACATAAACTCTGCTCTTGGTCAATACGACCTTATTGAATTCAAAAACCATGTGGAAACCATGCTTACTTAAGAAGAACCCCGAGACTAGGTTCTTGCAAATGTATAGCATAAACATGACATCATTCAGAGTCCGCTCATTTCCTAAAGTCTTCTTCAAGACCACCTTGTCATTCCCCTCGATGGCCGAGGTTGCAGAATTTCCCATGAACAACTTCTCGCTGTTTGTAATTGGCTCGAAGCTTATAAACACCCTATTCTCCGCACAAATGTGGCGAGTGGTACCAGTGTCCACCCACCATTCCCTTATATTGGTTCCCTCCATCTTCACTTTAGTTACAGTAGTAGAAATATGCATATCATCTACATCTTGGCAAAGACACTCTATTTCTGCTATGTGAGCACGATCTTTGTTCTTAAATTGCTTCTTTGGCTTGCGGCAGTCAGCAGCCCTATCTCCATCGCTTCCACAATTGAAACACTTACCAAAAAACTTATAAGTAGGTTCTTACTGCTTATAGACTGGCCTCTTTGAGACACCACCTCTAGGCTTCAACTTCGAGCCTTTGTTCACAGGTTGCTTCTTCTTAATCCCCAAAGACTGGTCATGCTCAACCACATTGGCCTCAACAGTGAGGGTACTCCCCCCTTTCTTCCTATTATCCTCTTCAATCCGGAGCCGGACAATGAGCTCTTCGATTGTCATCTCCTGTTGCTTGTGCTTCAAGTAGCTCTTGAAGTTTTTCCAACCATTAGGCAGCTTCTCTATCAAAGTAGTTGCTTGGAAAGATTCATTCAGGAACATTCCCTCTTCATGAATATCATGTAGAATCACTTGAAAATCTTGGACCTAGCTAATGACGATTTTTGAGTCCACCATTTTGAAATCCAAAAATCGGTTAACCACAAATTTCTTTGCCCGTACATTCTCATTTTTGTATTTATTGTCCAAGGAATCCCCTAACTCATTTGTCGACTTCTTAGCATAATACATGTTGAAAGCATATCTGCCAAGCCGTTGAGAACATAGTTCTAACAAAGGAACTCTGATTGCTTCCAAGTGTCCATAGCCATCAGCTTCTATTTATCTTACTCATTCTCCTCCATGGGCAGTGGATCCTCACTCAAGAACCTTGCAAAGTTAAGAGTAGTTAGGTAAAATAGCATCTTTTGTTGCCACCTTTTGAAATTCAAGCCGATGAATTTCTCCAGGCGCTCATAATGATTGAGCAGTCCTCTCAGAACAGAAACATGAGTCACCACAGGGTTATAGCAAGGTTCATCACAGGGGTTAGCATTCTAGTTGATATGGGATTCGGATTCCCACCATCATTCACAACTCTGGTATTAGTTGCAGCAGCATCGGTAATAGTTACCATTTTTTAAAAACACAATAGAATTTGAACTATTCTATTTTTTCTAGAAACAAATTAACACTAGGAAATTCCAAAACACAAACTTAATTCAAAATTAATCTCATCACTGATTTCAAAAATCAAACAAAGTCACCTATCTGTTTACCTATTTTTTTCAATGTCACTTATCTATCACCTCACCGCTACTAGGTGTCGTGGCCGGCCAACAGTGTCGGCCATCGCCGACTGCTAGCGACTTTGTTGGATGTTTTTCGGGGTTACCGAGTGCGCCCAACAGTTCAAACTCTCGATCTCCTGGTCTAGTCTCATAAGTGCAATGTGAAACATAAATGAGAGTCCAGATTCGACAATTTGTACAGAAAATCTATTTTATTGCATAAATCTTTTGCCAGAACTAGACTACAACACCAGATTTCAGAGTCGCCACCTAATCTTTTGGGAAAACTAGGAAACCCACGGCTCGTACCAAAGGTCACTATCCGTCATAACCAAAATGTCTCAGTTCGGAAACTTAGGTATGAAGGGGGAAGGTCATGATTTGAGCATCCTTGCTCACTCGATCAAAAAATCGGCCTCTATTAAGTAATGATATGAGTTTTATAGTCTCCATATGTTCATATCTTGGTTTTATTAATGCTAGCATTACTATCTAAGGTAGATAAGTATAGATTGTGTCACTTGTTTTGGTTTCATGTATTTTGAAAAATCTTTTTGCATAGCTCACAAAATAACAGGGAGTTTAGAAGCATAAGAATCAAACACATTCAAACACAAGCAACATTGCCATCATCCACTGGCACTCATATAGATATTCCACTTAAGCATATAGACACATGATATAATACAGGATATAGTAAGTAACATGTTCATGCAAGATGCTAAAACTAAAAATGCTCACCTAGTGTTCCTTAGTGGTAAGCCAAAAGAATGTGTCAGAAGTATATGCATGATCCTATATACAAATAGCTAATGCAATACATACATCAAATGCACTTAGGGGTCCGGTTACTAACACATTACATGTGTATCATCTCAAGGCATGAGGTAGTGCATATAATCATTTTAGAAATGATAAATCCCACAAATGCAAGTCATGAATATGATAAATAAAACATGATGCTGCGTATACAAAAAAACGTATAAATAAAAGGGATAGAAAGATGTAGGGTTGGAAGTTATTACAACAATTGAATGAATAAAAGACGTGGGCACTACGCCAAAACAGGGCATTAACGGCGGTTTTCGTTACCGCCGTTAAAGATACTATTAACAGCGGTAACGAAACCGCTGTTAATACTGCCATTAATGTATCTTTAACGGCGGTTTCGTTACCGCCGTTAAAAAAATTGCCGCTAAAGTATCTTTAATGGCGGTAGTGAAAACCGCCGTTAAAAAACTGCCACTAAAGCCCTCTTTTAACGGCGGTAACGAAACCGCCGCTAAAGCCCTCTCATTACTGCCGTTAATGACGGCGGTCTTTGCCGGCAGAGCTCCGGCGGAACTCCGACGAGTGGTGACCACGCGCGGCCAGAGGTTGAACATGACCATCTACAATAAAGCAAAAGTAATGTTTAAATATTTATTTGGGGAATATATTTCATATAGAGTGGCTGTGGTGGAGTGGTTGGCGTGCGTGGATTAGAGGTCAAGGGTTCGAGACCTGGGGGGTGCAAGAAGAGAGAATTACTTTTTTAAAAATTTGAACCTATTTACGGCGGTAAAGAACCGCCGTTTTTGGTCGACTTTTAACAACGATAATTTACCATTTTACAATGGTTGTACCTTTTCCGACACGAGTATAAACGGCGGTTGTAAATTACCGCCGTTAAAGGCTTTAACAGCGGTTTTACATCCTTTAACGGTGGTAAAAAACCGCCGCTAAAGCCTAATTTTGGCGTAGTGGGGGTTGGAAGTTTATTACAACAAATGAATTGATTTAGCCAAATTAAGCTGAATCTAACAAATTATGAGATAAAAGCAAATGAACTATAAACAACAGCCTCAAGAACCCAGGAGATCACCCTTCAAAAGCTGTAGTGTTTTGCTTTATTTTGCTTCTAGAAAAGATAACTGATCAGATGGGAGTTTCGTTGGCTAGATGATTCTTGGCGGGCTAGATAAAAGATCCGAGGGAAATTTTGCTTTGCATAGCAGAGCCAAAACAAAACTACAATGCCTTCCCAAAGGGTGCTTGTCCTTTCTACCTCTTCCCCTCACAGGAACACTCAAGAGAAAAGTAGAGGGGCCTCTACCCACAATTAGCAACACAAAAATCCACTAATAATATAATATTTACAACAATTTGTGAAATGAAGTAGAAATTGAGATTGGGAAAAATTCAAGCCCAAGAAATGAATGAGAACCTACAATCATCTCTTTGTGAACAAGGACATGATAATGCCTAGATTCATGATATTAACTGGAGAAAGTAGATTAATGCCCACTATTTCTTGGTAGAAGTTTTGGCATTAAAGTAAGAGATTCATCAAAGGTTATTGAAGACTCCTCTCCTATTCATGGAACAATGATGTTTCCATCCTTTTCTATGTTCACAAAAGATTGAGGAGAGAGTTCTCGATATCTTTGGCCCAGAACCCCTTACTCTACTTCCAAGAAAAAAAATAATCAAAAAATAAAAAAAAAAGAACCAACAACCTTCTTAACATCAAATTTGATGGATCATCCAAATAGCTCCATGTAACAACCACATCCATGGATTGAAGCACATGAGCCAACATGCTTGAATGGTTATATAGGTGATGAGAAAGTGTAAGAATATGAAAGAAACTATTCTATTTAATCAAATTTGTGGATGTGTGGCTACTTGATAACTCTCACCACATCCACAAGGTTCCAATTAACACATCTATATACAACAATGATAATTTTATACTCCTAGGAAGAAAGAAATGAGTACAACAATATAGAAAAGGAAAGAAAAAATCAACTCAATGGATGGTTGGCTACTTTTACCTCCCTTCACATCCATGAGGACTTATCACATGATTACAACAGGCTAACAATAAAATTCAAAGCTTAAAGATGAAGAAAGAGAGAAAAAGTGAGAAAAGTTCAAAGCTTCACCTCTTACAAGAGGGTGAGTTTCTTGGTTGTTAAAGCTCTTCTAGGCACCCTCAAGGTCCTTAGATATGTCTTAGAGTTCTTACAATCCTTAGCAAGAAGTTTGGAGTTAAACTTTAATGGTGTTTGGGTGGTTGGTGCGTGTGAAATGGAGGTTAAAGGAGAGGTAGGGTGACAAGCTCTAAAAAATAAGTCTCTTAGCCTTTGAAAATTTCGTAACCCCCAAAAACAAAGCTGAGACGTGTATTAATTTATAGATTTTAAGGGTCAAAATATCTAATATATTTGTGAAAAATTCACAGAAAAAGCCAAAATTTCAAAAAATACTCTGTACTCGTACATTTCAACTGGTCGTACCACCATTCATTTGGCCGACTACATTTTTCATCCAGCCATGAGTTGTTGTATGGCCCGATGAAAATATACCGTTAGATCAATAGCATAAAGCTAACATGGTCTGAAAGGAGAAACAAGAGCGACACCATATTAAAGTCCAAAGACTTAAAATTGAAGGTGTAATCTATCACAAGCATCGAAGCTACGTTATTTTCTTTTTTATTTTATTTATTTATTAATTTTTATAGAACTATTCATCTAAACTTTTTGAAATTAATTGGGAACTATTATGTTTCTGAACGTTTTTTGTATTATTTGTTTTCTTTTGTTTTTAATTGACTAAATTATGATGGTAAATCTCATATCACATTTGTAATATTAAATAGGGTTTCAAGTTACAATCTTTGTAATGGGTATGTGTTCATATTTTTACTTAATTAAATATTTGTTTGACGATGATTAGATGATTTATTTATTTATTTATTATTTTTTCTTTCTGTTATGATGACATGATTTTGATTTATTTTATTTTATGTCTCATTTCATTGATTATTTGATTTGTTATAGTTGAAGATCAACTTAGCATTATAATAATGATATTAGTAATTTTTGGTAAACATATCAAATAGGTCATGCTTTCTAAAAATATTTTTGAATACGAAAGAAAAAATTATTTGTATATATAATCTTTTTATCGCAAAAATTTTTTTTTTTTCTTCTTTTAATATGTATGAAAGGCTCCATATTTAAGGTTCGCTTTGGGTTCTGGAAAAGTCAGAGCCAGCCCCTGGTAATTGTAGTACAAATCGATGGCAATGAGGTTTTTTTAGATCACAAATGAACGGTGGGGGTGATGGTTTTGTTAGGGAGAGAAAGTCTGGTGATGGAGCTATTAATGCAGGTGATCTTTGGCATTGACAATGGGTAGTGACAAGGGCAGATCCAAGATTATCACTATTAGGGGGAGGGGGGGGGGAGGGGGCAAAAGCATGTTTGGTTGTGCAAATTTTTAATATAATATATGATATTTTTCAAAATTTTGGGAGTGCGGTCGCTTCCACCCACATCTTCTTAGATCCATCATTGGGTAGTGCTTTTTGGAGTTCAATAGTGTTGGTGGAGTCCAAGGATCACCAAAATCGATTCTAAAATGAGTCTATGAAATCTAAACCCACTCTTTCAAGTTGTGATGACCAGCTTGAGAGAAACAAAATCTTTTTTCATCTCATATTTTAATTAAAAAGTTAAAAAATCACAAAAAAACTTATTCCCAAATAAGGCCTAAGAGATCTCAAATCATGCAATCCTATTGTTAGATCAAGAAATGTAGAGAACAAAAAGGAATTAATTAAATCAAATCATCGAATGACTCGGCTATATTGTCAAGTTGATGTAGTGAGATTTGATTTCCCTTGTTTGAAAAAATTCATCGACAGTGGAGTTGAGCTTGAATGTTCGTGAGAATCCATGCCAAAATTTCATAATTCCTGGTGATTGGGGGTTGTGATGTTTTAGGGGTTGTGATGTTAGTTCTAAGGGAAGTTCTAGTATATACACTTTTAACTTATATATATATATATTTTTTAATTATGACTAATTTTATTTTTTAACTATGACCATATTTTAATTATGACTCATGAGATATTTGGTTATGTCACATGTCACTATAGGAAATTGCACTTTTGCCGATTAAAAATTTAGTCGGCAAAAGTTATCCTCGACTAATTTTTTTGGTCGCCAATTGAGGGTCTGAAAAAGTAATTAGTGACTAAAAATTTTTTTAGTCGGGAAAAAGTTATATTTGTCGACTATATTTTTGGTCACTGAATGTTATATTACCATGACTAAACCATTTTGTTGCTAAAGCACTTTAGTCGCCAAAACTGATATTTTCTCTACTAAATATGTTAGTCGCCAATTGTCACATTCCCTGACCAAAAGTGTTAGTCGCCAAAACTAATGTTTGAAGAACTAAAACTTTAGTCGGCAATAGACCTATTCGCTACCAAACACTTTGGTTGCAAAAATTAATAATTTTGCTGACTAATTATTTAGTCGCCAAATGTACCCTTTTGCCTACCAACATTTTGTTTGCCAAATGTGAATAGTGAAACACTGACTAATCACTTGGACACCAAAAGAGGAAAAACCAAACCAAATTTTGGTCGCAAATTCAATTCTTTTTTTTTATTTATGAAAATAGAAATAAAATATAAAAAGAATTCCATTTGACCTGTATGATATATAATAATCCATCTAAACCATTCAATATAACCTGTAATTTGCAAGAATCATTCAAACCAACAAAATCAACTGAATCATGAACATCCAACAAAATACATAAATCAGCCAATACTTAACCTATTTAATTAAAATCATCAACTATTATAAGTTTTCATCCACAAGTAATTCCAAACTACATAATCGTCCAATTAAAATGGTCATGTAATCTATATAATTATCCAATTCACATCCAACTAGTATAAAAATTTAAAACATAACAAGTAGTTGTTATTATGTTTTAAATTTTTATCCATATGCATCTATTCAAAAATATAATTTGTAGTCTATCCAAATACTTTTCATACACATCTATCCAAAAATATGTAATCCTTCAAAAATGTAACGAGTGCCAAATAGTCATGTACAATTCAGCTTCGTGCAAGAGTTCATCCACCTGTAAAAAAAAAAAAAAAAAAAAAAAAAAAAATGTCAGGTAATTTTTTTATGAAAATATTTGCACATGACTCAGATTGTAAAATTGGACAAAAATTCGAAAAGGTCCATGAAAAGTAAAAGATAACATGAACAAATTAAAGGACTATCAATGCTGAGAGGGTAATTTGTGTGAAGCTTGGGCCGAGCTAGAACCAAGTAGAAAGTGGGCCGAGCTGTGGGCCGAGGTGAATGGGCTTCGTGACTGGACCCTGTTAGCTCGGTCAAGAATGGCTGCAATTAGCTCGGTTTGAGTATTTTGAACCGAGGTATGGATGAACAAGGACCGAGCCAGGTATTGCCCGTGAATGCACCGAGCTAAGTGTGTTAAAAGGCTAGTGATAGCTTGGTTGTGCTGTCATTCTGCCATGGTAAAACCATCTCACTTGGTTAAGCAGTGGAGAGGGTGTAGAAAGATGAGCAATACCTTTCTGATTCCTAGGACTCTGCTAAAGAGAGTTGGAATCCTACTAGGATTATGCCAGGCAGAATCTATAAAAGCTCATAACAGGACCTATGTACAGGTATCCCAATTCTTACTCTAGAATACACAGAGCTTTTGTGTCTATTGTCTATTTGCTGACTTAGGCATCGGAGAGGTTTCCAGCACACACCCGCCGGCTAGCTCACGTTTGTGTTTTCAGGTAGTAAAGCGACAATGTTTGGAGGAGTGCAAACTTGATCAACAGGATTATACCAGAAGATTATTTCTGTGCTTCTACAATTGGCGCCGTCTGTGGGAACTACACAAAGAACAAAACCTTTTGATCGAGTTTTCCTCCCTAGTTGAAATCAATGGCGCACAATGAAGACTTGCCGCAATCTGCTATTGATGGGCAGACCTCGGAGGGGGGTGGGAGGCGCGAAGGTTTACCTTCCATCCCACCTATGGCAGAATTAGAACCCCAACAATGGAACTCCCGGAGGGACACACGGGAGAGATGGGGCACTAGTCACCGTCGCTCTCAAAGCCCTGAAAGACAGAGGCGGAGGTTGGATCCTCAAGTTCTGGAGGATCGCATAAGGGAGCAAGACGAGTTAATAAGGAAGATGGTGGCAGACATGGAGACAATGAAACGCCAGATAAAGGAAAAAGAGATGGTGACAGAAGAGGGGCACAAAGGCAACACGCCCTCTCGCCACTTGGAAGATCATGATAGACATGTCACACCATCGTAAGCAGAAAGTAGGAGCCTTAGAACAGGCGACACTCAATCAAGGACTTCTAGGACTTGTTACTCCAGGTTTGAGAGAACGAGGACGGAAAGATCGTATACAGAGGGAAGCAGTTATCGGCCCTCACACACGCACCAAACGACATTTCGGCACACGGAGCTGCCTAGGTCAGCGGACCTGCGAACAGTGCTCGAGAAGAAGGCCCGATGGAAGGAGGACACTAGGGCTCGCGACCTTTGCAGAGTTTCAGTCCTACAGTGATTGGCCCCTAGGACACATGGGAGTGTCGAGGTGGGGATGCCAATGCTGCGCCTTGCTTACAAGCCGGCAGATAAAGTATTAGCAAGGCTACAGAGCTCGCCGTTCATTCCGGCAATTGAGAACGCACCACTACCGTCAGGCTTCCACCAGCCCAAATTCACCACTTATGAGGGAAAGTCAGACCCCTACATGCACTTAAGCTACTTTCGCCAGGTTATGGCAGTATACTGGCGAAATGAGGCTCTAATGTGTATCCTGTTTCCATCCAGCCTTGGCAGCCTAGGTCTGACCTGGTTCGAAAGGCTGTCAGAAGGCAGCATAGCCTCATGGGCACAGTTGGCAGAAGCGTTTGTGACTAGATTCAGAACGAATACCAAGACACCAGTGGAGATTGACCAGCTACTCTCCATTGACATGGGCAAAAAGGAGACATTGAGGTCTTACAACAGTCGCTATTGGGAGACTTTCAACCAGATTGGGGATTGCTCTACAAATCTTGCCATCGCATAATACAAACGGGGTTTACTAGTCGGTAACAAATTGAGGGACTCAATGACAATGATGCCACCCTTCACGATGGAGGCCCTAATGGAGAGAGTGCATCAACATATCTGAGTAGAGGAAGATAGCGCCCATGCTAAAGCAAAATCTGGCACAACAGCGATGCCAGATAAAAAGACTACAGCAAAAATCAACACAGTGGAACAACCAAGTAAGAATGGGCGAGGTAGGCGAGCCAACAGAGAGGACCCAGAAAAAAGGAAGTTAAGAGTCCATACAGCCATTACCACTGTATTCAATAAACCTATCTACCAGTTTCTTAGCGAGATATGTGACGAACCCTTCGTTCGGCGGCCAGCCAAGTTGGGAGAAGCACTAAGAGGCTATGATGAAAGGTCCCGTTGCACCTTCCATGATGAGAAGGGGCACCGTATTGAAAATTGCACACCATTGAGGCAACATCTAGAGGAGTTAGTGGCTGCTGGACACCTGGACTAGTATATAGAAGGGGGAACATAGCCAGCTCCCTAGGACCTCAACAGACCAAACGAGAAGCCGGTCGACGGTCCACCCCAAGGCATAATCAACGTTATACATGGGATCGCCGAACCTGAACGGGTATGTGAGCTCAGGGGGATGATCAAAAAGGCTGAGCACTTGAGAGAGGTATTAAGTGCACAACCTACCATCAAAAAGGGCAGAATAGAGGCTACGAACATCATATCCTTTTCAGATAGGGATCTAGCAAGGCTAGATTGCCCTCACAACGACGCACTGGTGGTCACTTTACGCGTCAAGAATTTTGACATCAAGCGAATTCTGATTGACCAAGGAAGCTCATGCGAGATAATGTACTACGAGACCTTCAAACAACTGAAATTGGAAGACAAAGACTTGGCACCTGTGACATCTCCCCTTGTCGGTTTCAACTCAATGCTAGAGTGGCCAGTGGGCATGATAATCCTCCCAGTCAAGGCAGGAACCATGACAAAATAGGTGGAATTTTGGGTATTGAAGGTCCCTTCCACTTACAACATAATCTTGGGGAGAGCATGGTTGCACGTCATGCGATCGGTAGCGTTAACCTACCATCAGGCACTGCGGTTCCCCAACGAAGTTGGAGTGATCAAAGAAGTCTTGGGAGACCAAATTATGTCAAAACAATGCTTTGTCATAATAAATGGCAGTCAGGCTGGAAAAAGGTATGTACAGATGGTGGAAGAGCCAGAAAGCAATGATCTGTTTGCAGATGTCGGCAAAGCAGCTGAACAAAAGGTAGTGGAAGACTTGGTAGAGGTAAGGATAGATGAAAAAAACCAGAAAAGTTCTTTCTGCTCGGCTCGTCTCTATCCAGCACTGAGAGAATAGAGGTCATGGAGTTTTTGACCTCTAACATCGAAGTGTTCGCCTAGACATCGTATGACATGCCCGGCATTGACCCTAAGTTCATCTGCCACCAACTTAATGTCCACCCAACTGCTAGACCAATTATACAGCGCACTCGCAGATCGGCACTCCACCACGCAGAGATAGTGGCGGAGGAAGTAGGAAACTTGCTGGAGGCAGGAGCCATCAGAAAAGTGCACTATCCCAGGTGGATCTCCAATACTGTTGTAGTGCCAAAGAAGAACGGAAAATGGCATGTTTGCATAGACTACAATACAGTCAACAAGGCATGCCCAAAGGACAGTTTTTCCCTACCACGGATCGACCAACTAGTGGACCTAACGGCAGGACATAACCGACTTAGGTTCCTTGATGCATATCGAGGTTACCATCAAATCGCTATGTATGAACCAGACCAGGAGGTCACATAATTTACAACGCCTAGAGGATTGTATTATTACAAGGTCATGCCCTTTGGCCTAAAGAACGCAGGGGCTACATTCCAACGGATGGTCACCAAAATGTTTGAACCATTGTTAGGCAGAACAATAGAGGCTTACATAGATGACATGGTGGTCAAAAGCAAGGATGAGAAGGATCATCCCAGGGACCTAGATGAAATGTTCCAAATTTTGAAGTCCCACAAGTTGCGTCTAAACACATTTAAGTGTGCATTCGGCGTAGGATCAGACAAATTCCTAGGCTTTCTAGTAACCAACCGGGGTATAGAAGCTAATCCCTCTCAAATCAAAGCAATCCAAGATCTTGAGAGGCCCAACACAGTCAAAGAGGTACAACATCTCACTAGCCTAGCAGCCGCGCTCAACCAGTTCATAAGTCGGTTGTCAGACAGATGTCGACCATTATTCCAAGCATTGAAGGCCAAATTTGAGTGGGATGAGGAATGCGACCGCACCCTAGAGAGCTTGAAAGACTACATGACCTCTCCTTCATTGTTAGTAACCCTGGTGCCAGGAGAAGAGCTCTTTTTATACTTAGCGGTTTCACAGCATGCAGTCAGCGCATTGTTGGTTAGAGCGGAAGGAATCCAACACCTGCCTATCTTTTATGTCAACAAAACCTTGCTGGGCACTGAAACAAGGTACCTACCATTGGAAAAGCTGGCATTAACTTTGATGATGGCCTCAAGAAAGTTGTCACACTATTTCCATCCCACACCATGATCGTCCTAACGGCTTTTCCATTAAAAGCCTTGTTTGAGAGGGCAAATTTTTCTGGACAAATCTTGAAATGGGCGGTGGAGTTAGGACAATTTGATATCAAGTTTCAACCTAGAACAGTAATAAAAGCCAGGCTTTAGCAGACTTTGTGGCTGAGTTCACACCAGGAAGTCATCACATCTGCCCAGTCGATTTGACCGACACAACCGAAGTAAGGGGGGAAAGTGCCGCGAGAACTGCGCAGCACCTAACAGAGGATACCCAGCCACATTGCAAGCCATACAGGATTAAGGACATGGAGGAAGGAGCAAATCATGCTATTCCCAATGAGGATTCATCAAAAAGTAAAGACTTAAGGCAGTCAGACAGTGAAGATCAAACCCCAACAGCAGGCATGGACTTAGAAGAAAACATTAGCAACACTCATGATCCCAAGACATCATCCGATCCCTTTACTTGTTGGAAGCTATTCGTCGGAGAGATGTGGAAACTCCTCGTGGATAGAGCATCCAATAGGTACGGTGCATGACTGGGCATAGTCCTCATTTCACCAGATGGCCTAACAGTTGAACAGGTAGTCAACCTCGGCTTCCCAGCATCCAATAATGAGGCGGAGTATGAAGCACTGTTAGCAAGCTTAAAATCAGCACTTTTCATGAAGGCCACTGAGCTAATGGTTTATAGTGACTCCTAGTAGGTAGTAAACCAGATTTTAGGCAACTACGAGGCAAAAGATGAGAGGATGGCTAAGTACCAAGAGTTAGTTAGAAAGGAGATCATGAAGTTCGACGTAGTTCGGATAGAGCAAATCGGCCGAGAAGAAAACAGTAGAGCAGACGAGCTGGCAGGCTTTGCTTTAATGGTAGATACATCTATCCCACACCCATTACTGATTGACTTCCTACCCAGACCAAGCATTGAAGAACTCGAAGTAGCTGAGGTATGTTGTGCCAAACTGGGCCCTTCTTGGATGGACCCCATCATTGTGATAATCCTGTTCCGTATTATGCTAATTGGTCCTTATTATGAATGTGATTATGTGTTTGATATGATTTTGTGTGCCATTTATGTGAAAATATGTGGTTTTGAATTTGTATCTGTTCACCGTAGAAATATCTGTTTGATTATCTACTTTGGAATTTAAATTGAAGGCTCTATCGGCCACAGAAACCGAAATTGACTGCGCCATTGTGATTGGCGTAATTTTTAGAGCCTACGGTGAAATTTAATTGAAAATTGATTTAGATCGAATTAAATAGATTAAATTGATGAAATAGTGCTCAGTTAAATAGTATTAAAATAATGTGTTTGAGTAGCAGCTTATAAATGGGCCACTTTCACTCAATTCCTCTCTTTTATTCAATTTGGCTGATATTAACTCTAAGAAAAGAGAGAGAGAGGATCGGCTAGAGAAAGAGAGAGAGAAACAATTGAAGTGTTGATCTTGAAGCTTGAATAATTTGAAGACCAACTCAAGAATTAAGCATAAGCTTGGAAGATTAAAGCTTTTAGGTGAGTAATTGGTTATGAATTCATGAGTTTAATATTGTAATTTTGTGAATTCAAAGTTGTATGGTGATCAAGAACAAAAATTGTGTTGTATTTGATGAATTTGAAGTCATAGAATGCATGTGTGTGTATAATTGCCATGAATTTGTATAGTTGAGCATGAAAAGTATGATCCATGTAGGATTTTGGTTAGAGTTCGTGCTTGTGATCACCATTTGCACCATTTAAGTTGAAAATGGAAGTTATATCTCACATGCATGTATAATTCATAAGGGTATGAGTTTTGAATGCATGAAATTGTTATGTTGAAAATAAGTTTGGTGTGATTTGGGACATGCATGTGATTAATTCATGAAATTGAGCTTCATAATGTAATGAATTTGGTGTTGGAACATGTTAGTAAATGTATGTGTGAAGTTTCAGTCATAATATGCAAGATATGTTGATTTGAATGCAAGTTTGAAGCTCAAGAAGAATTTTGGATTTTCCAGAATTTGGCATGTCCGCTCGAGCGGGGAAGGCGCCGCTCGAGCGGGAAATACGAGCTCCCAGGACTTTTTGCAGACATGATGTCCGCTCGAGTGGGGAAGTTCACGCTCGAGCGGGGAGCCATGTACTGAGACTTTTCGATCGAGCGTCCGAATTCACGCTCGAGCGTAGAAACGTGGCAACCAGTACTTTTGCAGACCTAATGGGTCCGCTCAAGTGGGCAAGTCCATGCTCGAGCAGGGACCCCTGTTTCTGAAATTTTGTAAATGTGTTCTGTATTCCATTTTCCGTTCTCTTTCACTTCTAAGTGATCTTAGGGATGCATCAAGCATTATAAATGAGTTAAAAGGATAAGAATGAAGCCTAAAGAGGAATATGTGAATTAAGAACGGATTGAATTGTTTGTGACCCATTGTGTTCATGGAATGTGTAGGGTCGACCTACAGGGCAAATCATCCATCCGATCACTGTGAGTAATAGCTTAATAAAGATATTTTGAAATATGTTATTTGTCCAATTACTTATTTCTCTATATGTCTTATGAGTTTGTTGAGTTCAATTATGGACAAATGTTTGCTATGCCATATGGTTGGGCCTAAGGCCGTTTGCTATAAATGAATGAGCCGGAGGCCGTCTGACATGAATGATAGTCTAACTCGAATAATAGTCTGACATGAATGAATGGGCCAGAGGCCGTATGACGCGAATGAATGGGCCAAGGGCCAATTTGACATGAATGAAAGAATGAATGGACCAAAGGCCAGTTTGACATGAATGAATGAATGAATGGGCCACATGAATGAAGGAATGAATGGGCCACATGAATGAAGGAATGAATGGGCCAAAGGCCAGTTTGACATGAATGAAAGAATGGTTGGGCCAAAGGCCAGTCTGACATGAATGGAAGAATGAATGGGCCAAAGGCCGTTTGACATGAATGATACGAATGAATGGGCCAAAGGCCGTCCGACATGAATGATACGAATGAATGGGCCAGAGGCCGTACGACATGTATGACATGAATAAATTGGGCTCGAGGCCGTATGACATGTTTGGAACCGCAGTCACTTGACCTATATTTATATATATGCTAGATAGAAATACGAATTGGGCTCAAGGCCGTTTGAAGCATGTTGTTCTAAATACCGTTTGTGTAACTTCTTTATTTGATGTTATTCACTGGGCTTTCGCTCACGCTCATTCATGTGTTTGTAGGTGAGCCAAGGGAGGTCCAAACCCAGCCTCAGTGAAGTTTGTGTGGAACAACCATGGTTTTGAAGAGTCAGCCCTTACGTCTCACGCACGAGACTTGTCTTCGCCCTTTTGCTATCCTGTTTTATTTTGTCATGTTGGTGAGGACTTTGGATACGTTTGTATATAGTTTTGATTGGCTGACCTAGACTTGAATGATCCTGTATGTACAGAACTTTGTGTTAGTACATATTTTGATGTGAGTTATTAACATGTATATGTATGGTTTGTTAAGACGTGCCATATGAGCACAGATCATCAAAGTGGACATCCCACAAACCCAAGCAACTCTATCCAATTCACAATATGAGTGACGATTCAAAGCTCTAGAGCTTATACTCTAAACCCAGCTTTAGTGACGTGGAAAATAAATAAATAAATAAGCATAAACATCACCATCACTGTGAAGCCCACACAATTAGAGCTTCTATTTTAGAGCTTCCAATTATTTTTGTTCACAATATGGAAAGCAGATATCATTCCATTCGTTATATATATATATTTTTTCTTTGTCTTATTTTTAAAAAAAAATTTACCTATAAATCTCATCTCTTGGAATGGTGATCCGTTTATTCTTAAGAATTCTTTTATAGATCAATTAATCTCATTGATTTTGGAAAGTTAAACTTAATAAATTACTTGAAAATTGGGTTTGCGATTATACTTTTATTTCTATTATGTTCTCTCTCTCTCTCTCTCTCTCTCTCTCTCTCTCTCTCTCTCTCTCTCTCTCTTTTAATGTTGGAAAAGTATGATACACAACTTATGGGAATCAAATTTGTGATGAATTTTTATATGAGAATTTTTTTTGTTTGGAATGACTTGAAAGGTGAGATTCTTCGAACATTGCAACAATGTTTTAAAAACTGGACTAATGAGCGAACCGAAAAAAGAGTTGAGAAGACGGGTCACTGGTTTAACTATCGTGTTGAATCGGAATCGAACCGTGATGTCATAATTATATTATGAATGTTTATATAATTTAAAAATAAATAAAATACATTCATTTAAAATATTTTTATAATTTAATATATATATTCATCAAACATATATGTTTATATATATTTTTATATTAATATTGTTTGTAAAAATATTAATTATACATGTATTTGAGGGAAATTAGTTTGAATACAATAAATATTATATATTTCCTATATATTAACAAGTAACCATGGTGGTAGAATAGAAATTCTTACTTTTTGGAGCTTGAGGTGTTGGGTTCAAGTCTGTTTAGCATCAACTTTTTCAATATTGGACTAAACATACCAAACTGGTCTGCTTTGCTTCAACCCAGGCCGGTTCATCTGGTTTAGCGATTTAACTGCAGTTCACACCAATTTAGCTTAAAATAACCAGTTTTCAAGAGAGAACGGGCTAGAGGGAATATTTGGACTGGACTATAGATCGGTCGAACTGGCCGATCTGGTTTGATTTTCAAAACATTTCATTTCAGAATGAATACAAAAATGACTTGAAATATGAGATTTTTCAAACATTTAAAACGAATACAAAAATTCTTTAGCAAGTTTTAGTATTTTTTGTGTGTGTTACATTAGAGTGTTACGTTATTGGAGTATTACATTGGAGTGTTACGTTCTTATTCGTAATGTGAGATTTGTCCCAAAATGAGGGAAAATCTAAGCCCTCTATAGTACGGATTGCCCAAATGTGTAATTTCACATTTAGAGAAATCTACTTTTATCTCTCAAAAATTAAATTCAAATGTATAAGTGACTATCTTTTTGTATAATTTTCACTTTAATGGGATCTTTAGGTTCATTAAAAATAAATAAATAGAAGATTAAACATTTCACAAGATCACATTTTGAAATTTATTGATATTTTATCCTATTTTTTTAGAGTACCAATTTAAATTGTACTTAAAATTTTCACAAAATTTTTTTAAAAGAAAAAGAAAAAGAAATAAAGGATTGGAATTTTTGTTTACAGGTTGGTGGGTGGACAATTGAGTACGAAGGGCTCATGTTTGTGACGATCAGGGGAGCTGGACATCAAGTTCCTTCTTTTAAACCCCTACAAGCCCTTCAACTAATTAGACATTTCTTGGCCAATAAAAAGTTGCCATCTGTTCCATTTTAAATATATTTGATTCGTCAATTCATTGTCTTTTAGTTTATTAGTTTACGCTCTCAATTGATTCTCTTTTGTACACGTGAAACAAAGAAAGCAATACATTACATAAATTTGAAGTCTAATCCAAGTAGTTTTTCCTCCTTTTCGTCTTTCTTATTTGTGTTATGTTGTCTTTGGTTGAACAATGAGAGGAATTTGTAGAGAGGAAGACAAAAGGAAAGGAAACAAATAAAGGAATTCTTTTTTTTCTTTTTCTATAAATTCTTTAATTTTTTTTTTTTTTAATCTAAATACAACTGTAAAATTTACCTTTCGAATTTGGTTCAGTTTCAAGCAAAGCTAAAAATAAATAATAAAAAACTAACAGTTAAAATCATGTATCCTTCTATTACTTAACAATCAAGTTTTTTCAGTTTATGTAAATTATTTATTCCTTATGAGTGATAAGAAAAAGCTGCACAACTACTATAGCACAAAATAAATAAATAAATAAATAAAAGAATCTTTATAAGCTGCACTTCTTTTTAAGAAATTTACTAATAGCAATGGGCTGGGCTGATGTTTTTTTTAGTAGGGGCAAGCCGTTAGTTTTATACTTAAAAAGAAAGAAAAAAAAAAAAATAGAGGAATATTGTAATGATCCTTAAGACTTGTAAGGAAGCGACAACCAAGCTAAAGGCTCTGAAAAAACTAAACACCTAGCCTAAAAAAGATACAACTCTCACAACCTACGATACTAAAGTCGCCTAGTGACACATTGACAGACACCAAATGAAAATTAATTCATCAAAGCAACTCAAAGGGCATGTTTGTTTGGCTACATAGATGGGGGGATTGGATTACTAATTTTGTGGGTCTTGTATAGTTTATGTTTGGTTGACAAAAATAAGAGGGGACTAGTAGTCCCATGGGACTATGAATACTCTCACATAGGAGGATTAGCTTGGCTAGATTTTGGGTGGGATTAGAAAAATAGTAAGGGGATTGAGTCTATTTTATATAAAAAAATTATTTTTTTAATTTCATTTTTTTTTACTAAGTGCACTTGTTTACTTTAATATTTGTTTTAATTTTTTTTAATATAGAAATAATTTATTTATTTATTTTATATAAAAATAATTTAACAATCCCATCACTAATTATTATCTCCCACACTATCATGAAAACAAACACACTTTTACTTAATCCCCTCACTAACAATCCTCACGTTGACAATCCATTCACTAATAATCCTTTTACTAACAATCTCATCCAATCTAATCCACCAAACAAACGTGGCCAAAAAGCCAAGCCAATTGTCATCCCCCGATAAGGATGTAGGAAAATATTTTTGAAAAAATTAATTTAATATAAATAAATAATAGGAAAAATTATCAAAAAATCCCATTTCACAAACTGTTGCACCATATGGTCCCACGTTTTTTCTATTAGATTGCCAAGTCTTGTTGCTGTGTTCTTTTAGTCTGCCAAGTCCCTTTTTTAATTTTTTGGATTGTTTGGTGGACAAATTTGTCCTTTTTGTTAATCAATTGATGGTATTGTAGGAGTAACAAATATTGAGGGGATATGTGGATGCCACATTGGTAGTTCAAATCTCATAATTACAGGGAGTGGGGAATCAGTGGGTGTTATTTTGGAATATGAAGCTAGGTTTTGGCTATTGTTGGACAGCACCAAGGGTTGTCACATACATCACAACAACCCACGGTGATTTGGTATGTCACGTTTACATCCGATTTTAAGAAAATGATAGTCTAGTTGATGTCCATTAGCATTTTCAATTGTTTGTTCGCGTGATTTGTTTCTGAATGATGCTACATTACTATCACTTCCGGTGGTGCGGTCAACACATTTGGATGCCACATCACACGTTCGCATCATGGTGGCCTATGGAACAGAGACCTATACCACTATCTCATGCCACTTTCACTTCCGGCGGTGCGATCCTTCACACCATAGCATCACACGCACTCATGGACAAGTACAGAATGAAGATGTGGTTGCCACGTTTGGGATGAAGATTCGAATGTGAATCGGTGGTCCAAACGGGTGTAGAATACCCAAATGTGAATGATAAAACATTGCTACACATGCCATCATCACTTCCAACAGTGTAGTCTTCACACCACAACGTCACACACACTTATAGACATGGGTGTAGAATGAAGACGTGGTTACCACTTTTGGGATAATGATTCGAAAGTGAATCGGTGGTCCAAATGAGTGCGGAATATCCAAATGGGAATGATGAAACGTTGCTACGCATGTCACCATCACTTCCGATGTTGCAGTCCTTCACACCGCAACATCACACGCATTCACAGACAAGGGTGTGGAATACCCAAATGGGAATGATGAAATGTTGATTCACCAATGAAACGTTGAATTGGTGGTCCAGAAAAGATTAGGAATGTCGATCGGCTTCTTCAATTTTATGGTGGTTATGTTTGGGTCGGAACTGGAATATGGGTCACCTTGTTTAATTTAGTGGAAGGTATATCAATTTTTTGGATCCAGATGTGAATTGCATTCATTCAATGTTAGGGGTGAACACCTTTGGATTTGAACCCATAGGTCACCCAAATAATAGTGGTAAACTAAGAAAGCCTATGGTAAGCTTTTTCAAAACATAACATAAATGACATATATGGAATTAGAATTATCTAAACGTGACATGTGACACTCCAATGTGGCAGACCCAATTTAATTGAATTACTGCATGTCTTCACATTTTGTGCCAAAAAACAATTAGTAAGGAATTCACGTCCCACACTGCACGTGTTAAAAACAACCAAACTTTAAAAAGCTACTAGTGCGTTTTTCGAACAACGTGACACACAAACATTCCACCACCTTCCCCATACATAACCACGCCATCTGTCCTCAAACTATACTAACAATGGCAAAACAGTCGACAAATAATTTAAGGGACCACTTAGTCACTAAAAAAACATTTAAGACCTTATGGATTAAAAGTCCACAAAATGGGATTTACTGGTCAATTCCCCTAAATAATAAAATAAAATATAAGAAATTTTTTATAGAAATTTTATAAATTTAATAAGATTGTGACCTAAATTTAATAAGATTGTGACCGATGCCAGTATTTGAATACTATGTCTTTAAGACAGAATTTTGCCCTCGCCTTTAGTGCTTGCGATTAATAGACGTCTTGCTTCCAGGATACAACGATCACCCCACACAAAAATTGCTTAACTTTCTATGTATACATCGAACCAATTTGTATTATGCACTCTTTCTTTTATACTTGACTATGACATATATATGAATCCTAACACTTCCTTTTTAAATGAATGCCATAAGGAAGGTATTTATAGAAGTATTTGTGACCATTCATAAGAGTCATGACTCTAGAGTCACACTCTTTCATATGAAGAGACACCTTGAAGGGTTGCATCCCTTTCATTCAAATGGAATCCAATTTCATTTACTTATAAATTTTCCAACAATCCCTCACATGAATGAACTTGATGACATAATACAAATGAAATACAAACACTAATAAAGAGAATACAAAATGGAAATATTCTAGATCAAGATAGACAGTTTTTGGCCTTGAACTTTCTTTAGTGAAAGACTATCGGACTTATTAACTAATCAATGGACGTGATGCCTTAAACTGTTCAGCCGTTTATATAAGGCAAGACAATATAATTCATAAAAAATATGTTCGAACACAGCTTGGTTCTATCAGCTGTGCTTGGTTTGACCTTGGGTAGTTTATGGTTTTCATGAGTGCTTCAGAGAATTTAGCTTTAATCAAATCTCATAGAAGTGGCTCCTTCACACTCATATATAGGTGATCTTCATTTCGACTCTCTTAAATGCTCCTCTTGAAAAATACCTCTCTAGGTTTTTCAAGATATAAGTGATCATTAAAAGCTTAGATTACCCTATGTCCCCTACATACAACACAATTTACAGATATCACTCTCATCATAAGAATGGATAGGAGATAGACTCCTTTAGTGATTTTCGGTGAATCATCCATAATTTAGTTGTCTTTTTTAATCTAGATCTTGTGATTTCCAGTCAGCTAGGTTGGGTTGCCATTATGGCGACTCAAAATTAATAGGCTTTAATCACATTCTCCTCGATGAACTTTCTCTTATTTGCTCTCTAGTCAAACTTTTTGTTTAGCAACCACTGTTTTTCGTTTGACCTTCACATTTTAACATCATTAATTAGTTAGTGGATCCACTATATTATCCTCAAACAATACTCACAATTGAGATCAAATGTTCTACGGTATTAAGTCTTTGAATAAATCAAAACTTACCGTTACTCTATGTCACTTTCATTTATGAAATCAAATAATAAACATAGAGGTGTTCCTTAAAAGTTGATGAAACTATTTTTGCTTCTCCTCCAACTTTGTCCTATAGAAAGAGTTGAGATTTTTTGTGGACCTACTATCGGAACCGTTACTTTGGTAAAATCTTCCAAGCACCTCCACATTTTAAATATTCTAAGAAAAATGGAAAAATTAATTTCCCCTTGTAAGGATATTGCCACACAAAAAATATCAATACGCCTCAACAATTCTAATATAAATCAGTATATAGCATCTATCACTTATTGACTATGGTGTACTTGAATTATAAAATTCTAAATCAAATTTAGGAAATAAAAAGCCCAGAATAATTATAACTACACAAGTCATAATTAATATTTAGAAAAAATCATATCCTCATAAAAGTTTTGCCCAAGAACCAAACAAATTAAGATTCAAACTCTTAAATTTACTTTTGCTTCTCCTCCACATTTGTGGTCGCACAAAACCATGACTTATTGTTAGACAAGTATCACTATCATAACTAATAATTTATTTATTTTATTTATTCAAAATATTTGTGACAAAAGAACATTTAATTTTCACTTTAAGTTCAAGAGATACATTCTCTGTGATGACCGGTTCGTATTTAACCTTATTATTTAGAGTTGTGTCGGTATTGCCTTCGTTCGAAGTCGGGTTTCAAGTGTGGTCCTGCCATCAGTGGTGTTCATTGTTCCTGAGAATTATTTCTATAGATATTTTCGGTTGCATTGTTTCATTTTTGAATTTGCACGCATCCCGAAGGGTGCGAGGTCGACTCCGGAGTGCCGGGGAGGAAGTCGAAGTTTTTCTGGGCAGGAGGGCCAGGGCTGCACATGCGGGAAGGGGACCGCACGTGCGAGAGGTCAAACTGCACGTGCGGGAAATAGGGTAGTAGGCTGGGTGCACACTGCTAAAAACGCAAGTGCGTGAGGTGGTGACGGGAAGGACCGCACGTGCAGAGGTAAGAGCCGCACGTGCGGGAGGGGCCGCTCCACACATGCGGGGAGGTGCGCCGCACGTGTGGCAGAGCTTGTTTTTGCTCCGAATTTCGTGCTTTCAGCCATATTTTGTTATTTTGTCCCTTTTGCTTCCATTTTCAAATTATATGACTCTCTCTCTCTACAATATTTTCTCTCATTTCCTCTCATCTCTCTCTACCCAAACCCACAAAACATTATATCTTCTTTGATCTCAAGAAATCCGTAGAGATTTTGATGCTAGTGCCATATACCAAAATGATGAGCGTGTTGAGGGCTTCGTCTTGACCCGTGGAGATCGTATTTCGGCGAGGTCGATTTTGGGCTCTTTCTCCTCTTCTCTCTTAAGGTAGGGATTTCTCTGATTCTTTTCAATGCCTCCACTATAGATAGATATGTGGTATGTTTTTATTGCCTAAAAACCATGTGGTATGGGTTCATTTTCAAAAATCATGATAGGGAATGTAAGGCTTGGGTTATGAGATAGAGATTGCATGGGATGGGTTGATGTTGGGTTAAAATTTGGGGTGTGATGCACTATATTCATGATTAGAAAGATAAAGCCCTAGTTCTTGTTATAATGCTTAATGGATAAAAAGGGATCGAAAATCGTGAAATAATTATGTTATGAATTTATGAAATGAGGTTAATGTGTTGGAATTTGATTTAAGATTTAATTGGATCTTACGATTTGGGTATTATTTTGGTGTTGGATTGACTATGTTTAAATATAATAAATTAATAAATTGTTAATTGTAAAAAGGGGATATAACCGTGAAATTAGATTATTAATGAATCACCTTACCATTAAATAGAAATGATGTGAGTTATAACATGCCGCCATGATAGAAATCTCCTATTTAAAATGATGGAAAGTGAATTGGTCATATTTTGTGAAATGAAGTAAAATTGGATTAAGGCATAAGGTGGAAAATGTTATTGTAGAAGAAAAAGGTAATTGGTTTGTAATGGATGGAATGAGACGTTAACATAATATGAGTCCCGGAGATTTACTTGAGTTTGGATCACTAATGCTTTACTTCCTTGTTGTTGATTGTTGGACTTAACACCTCATGAGAATTGAATTGTAAAACACATGCGTTGAAATACAAACACTTAGAGGTTTTTTCCTTGGTCATTGGTGGAGGATGACATTGTTGTGTTGAATGGTTGCATGTAAGTTTTACGCTTATGTTGGTTGCACTCTGTTGTGGTTGCGTGTATGCATTGCATTTGTTGGTTGTACCTTATCATGTTGTGATGATTGAAAGGGGTGTAATGCGCTGAGAATCAGAGGTACCATTACCTTCTAGCTAGCGCCTGGAGAATTGGATGCGTTGAGAATCAAAGATACCATTCCCTGTTAGGGAAAATCGATGTGATTCCCCACAAGTAAATCAATCAATGGGAATAAAAACTAATGCGGAAAAATTAAATCAGAAGCAACACAAGAATTTTTACGTGGTTCCCCCAATGTGAGGTACGTCCACGGGATCGAAATCCGATTCCACTATCAACCAATAAGTTCCAAACGATTACAAACGAGACACTAATGGTCTCACAAAACCACCCTTAGGTGAATTCCAAATAATCACAAATAAACAAGAGGAAAGACCTCACCAAATAAATGAACCAAAATCTTCATAATCAGAGTTGTAGAAGACCCAAAATAATATTCCAAATCAATCGAATATGCCCACAAATAATTCTTCAAAGCATCCAAAGAATCCCCAAGCACCAGCCGAAAAAAAAGGCCAAACCTGACAGTAGCCACCAATTGAAAATCTATGCACCAAGCACTATGCATATACCAAACCCACCGAATTGATATACCAATATGCAGCAGCCGCTCCTTTCTCTTGGGGAAAAACAATACACCAAAAATTATATTGTGAATCTAGGGTTTTTTTTATCAAAACCTTAGTTGTTTCCAAATTGGATTAGGTCTCCACAAATTAAATATAATATATAAAAATATATTATAATTAATACTAAACCAAATTAAACTCTTTTTCCAAAACCAATTGGGTCCCACACTCCAATAAGGAGGTATACCCAACAATTCTCCCCCTACCGACTTAGGTGGAGACATCAACCATACCCGCCAAAGTTCGACACTTTAAATGTTTGTCTCTCGACAAAGTCTTTGTCAACATATCTGAAATATTATCATCTATGTGAACCTTTTCGAGTTATAACAATTTCGAATCTAGCACATCACGAATCCAATGGTATCTCACATCAATATGTTTCGATCTCGAATGAAAAGTAGAATTTTTACTTAAGTGAATAGCACTTTGACTATCACAATAAAACACATAATTTTCTTGCTTTAAACCCAACTCTTACAAAAATTTCTTCAACCATAACTCTTCTTTGCAAGCTTCTGTAATGGCAATAAATTCAGCTTTGGTAGTTGAGAGAGCAACACATTTTTGTAATTTAGATTGCCATGCCACAGCTCCCCCTGCAAAAGTCATCAAATACCCCGAAGTAGATTTCCTAGAATCAACATCACCAGCCATGTCAGAATCTGTGAGCCCATCAAGCATCGGTTTACCATCCCCAAAACACAAGCACACCTTCGAAGTCTCTCGAAGATACCTTAGAATCCATTTTACTGCTGCCTAATGTTCTTTACTCGGATTAGAGAGAAAACGACTTACCACACCAATGGCGTGAGCAATATCCAGCCTTGTGCAAACCATGGCGTACATCAAAGAACCAACTGCTGAAGCATAAGGAATTTTCAGCATCTCTTCCTTGTCTTTCTCACTTGTAGGACATTGATTCGAACTAAGCTTGAAGTGACCCGCAAGTGGACAACCAACCGGCTTTACTTTATTCATGTTGAACCTCTCAAGAACTTTCTCAATGTAGCTTTCTTGAGACAACCAAATCAGTCCCTCTTTGCGATCACGAACAATTTTCATACCAAGTATTTGCTTTGCCGGTCCCAAATCTTTCATAGCAAAAGATTTACTCAACTCTACCTTCAACTTGTTAATCATGGTAGAATCTTGACCCACAATTAACATGTCATCAACATAAAGCAAAAGAATAATAAATTTACCATCCGGAAAATTTTTCACAAACACACAATGGTCCGAAGTGGTTTTAGAAAAACCATTATTCATCATGAAAAAGTCAAATTTTTTGTACCATTGCCGCGGAGCTTGCTTGAGACCATACAAACTTTTCTTTAATTTGCAAACAAATTTCTCTTTCCCTTTGTCCACAAAACCTTCTGGTTGCTCCCTGTAAATTTCTTCTTCAAGATCACCATGAAGAAATGCGGTCTTCACATCAAGTTGCTCAACTTCAAGGTTCATACTTGCAGCCATGCCAAGTACAACCCGAATAGAAGACATCTTCACAACCGATGAGAAAATCTCATCAAAGTCAATGCCTTTCTTTTGCCCAAAGCCTTTCACAACAAGACGTGCTTTGTACCTCGGATTCTTTCTATCATTCTTCAATTTGAAAACCCACTTATTTTTCAGAATTTTCCTCCCCTTAGGCAACTTCACTAAGTCATAGGTGTGATTTTCAAGTAAGAAGTTCATCTCCTCTTCCATGGCCTTTTTCCAATCACCTTTCTTTGCATGCTCAATTGCTTCTTGGTAGCTCTCCGGCTCCCCTTGATCAGAAATCAACACAAATTCATTGGGAGGATACTTTCTTGAAGGTTGTCGGTCCCTTGTAGATTTCCTCAACTCAAGTTGTGGTGGCGGTTCTTGAGTTGGATGCTCTTCCTCAATTTCTGGCTCAACTTCATTAGGATTAGCATCATCTTCTACATCTTCAATAGGTGGCTGCACATCTCCCCCATTTTCATCATCAACTGAAGATGAAGGAGATGGATCCATGTCAATGAGATCACTAGTTTTTGGCTCCGGTTGATCACCTTTGCCAAAGTCTTCAATTGTTTGGTCTTCAAGAAACACAACATCACGGCTTCGAATAATTTTCTTGTCGACTGGATCCCACAATCTATACCCGAATTCATTACGCCCATAGCCAAGAAAAATGCATTGTCTTGACTTACTATCAAGCTTGGACCTCTCATCTTTTGGAATGTGAACAAAAGCTCGGCAATCAAACACTCTCAAGTGCTCATAAGACACATCTTTACTGGTCCAAACTCTTTCTGGAACATCACCATTCAAAGGATAGGAAGGTGACAAATTGATTACGTCAATTGCTGTCTTCAATGCCTCACCCCAAAAGGATCTTGGCAATTTAGCTTGTGAAAGCAAACACCTTGTTTTTTCCACAATGGTGCGGTTCATCCTCTCGGCAACTCTATTTTGTTGAGGAGTCTTCTTAACTGTCTTTTGATGCCGAATACCTTGGCTGCGACAATACTCATCAAATGGCCCAATGTATTCACCACCATTGTCTGATCAGATGCACTTCAATTTCTGCCCTATTTCTCTTTCAACCATGGCCTGAAAATGCTTAAATACTTCTAGAACTTGATCTTTAGTTTTTAGTAGAAAAGCCCAAACTTTCCTTGAATAATCATCAATGAAAGTAACAAAATAAAGTGCACCACTATGTGTTCTAACTTTCAAAGGACCACAAACATCCGAATGAATCAACTCCAAAACCTTTTCTTTTCTAGAAGCAACATTTTTATGAAAAAAAACTCTATGTTGTTTACCCGCCAAACAATGAACACAAGTTTTAAGATGTGTACCTTTCAAACTGGGTAGAAGCTCTTTCTTGAACAAAACTTGTAGCCCCTTTTCACTCATGTGCCCAAGTCGCCTGTGCCACAATTCAGTAGAAGTATCATCTTCAAGTGCATTGACAACACCTTTACAAATTTTTCCTTGCATCGAATAAAGTGTATGAGTCTTCTTACACTTAGCCACCACCAAAGAACCTTTTGTGAGCTTCCATATTCCATCACCAAATTTGTTGTTGAAGCCTTCATCATCTAGCTTCCCAGTAGAGATCAAATTGAGGCGAATGTCGGGAACATGCCTCACATCTTTAAGCAACAATTTACAGCCCAAATTTGTTTCCAAGCAAACATCACCCATGCCGATAATCTTGGACAAACCTTCATTACCCATTCGAACAGAACCATAATCTCCTGCAGTGTAGGTAGTGAAGAAATCAACTCGAGAAGTCATATGAAAAGAAGCACCAGAATCAATCACCCAACTGCTGTCTTGGCCCACAAAATTGATACAATCATCTTCGCAAACGACCATGAGATCATCGGTAGTAACTGCCGTTGTGTCTTCTTGCTTCTTATCCACACTTTTGTCACGCCTTTTCTCCTTATTCTTGAGCTTTTGGCATTCCCGCTTCATGAGCCCTTTCTCATGGCAATAATAGCACTCAATGTCTTTCTTTGAAAAAGAACCATCTTTTGATTTGTCACCGCTTTGATCACGACCATGAGAAGTCTTACTCCTCCCCCTTGTTTTGCTTCGACCTCTCACAACAAATGCTTCCGAATGAGAGGAACCGGCTGATTTTCTTCTAGTTTCTTCATTCAATAAGCTACTAGTGACTTGGCCCATTGTGACAACTCCATCGGGTGCCGAATTACTAACTGTCACAACCAAAGTCTCCCAACTTTTGGGTAAGGAACTAAGTAGCATCAAAGCCTGTAACTCATCATCAAAAATAATTTTCATAGAAGCAAGTTGGTTAACAATACTCTTTATTTCATTCAGATGTTCCAGAATAGGGCTGCCCTCTTTATATTTTAAATTAACCAACTTAAGAAACAGAAAGGCTTTATTTGTGGCTGATTTTCTATCATAAAGACTCTCTAATTTTTTCCCGAAATCATGTGCCGAAGTTTCAGTAGCAACATGATGAAACACACTGTCATCAATCCATTGACGGATAACACCAACGGCTTTTCGATTAAGCCTCTTCCACTCATTATCTTTCATATCCTCAGGTTTGCCACTATCACCCTCAATAGGCCCATATAAATCTTTACAAAATAATAGGTACTCCATTTTAGTTTTCCAAGTTACCCAATTGCTTCCATTGAAGCTAGACATACGCCCCACATTCCCCTCCATTGATTTACACAAATAAATAAACCCCAATAAACCGTAATCTCTGATACCAGTTGTTAGGGAAAATCGATGTGATTCCCCACAAGTAAATCAATCATTGGGAATAAAAACTAATGCAGAAAAATTAAATCAGAAGCAACACAAGAATTTTTACGTGGTTCCCTCAATGTGAGGTACGTCCATGGGATCGAAATCTGATTCCACTATCAACCAAATAAGTTCCAAATGATTACAAACGAGGCACTAATGATCTCACAAAACCACCCTTAGGTGAATTCCAAATAATCACAAATAAACAAGAGGAAAGATCTCACCAAATAGATGAACTAAAATCTTCAGAATCAGAGTTGTAGAAGACCCAAAATAATATTCCAAATCAATCGAATATGCCCACAAATAATTCTTCAAAGCATCCAAAGAATCCCCAAGCACCAGCCGAAAAAAAAGGCCAAACCTGACAGTAGTCACCAATTGAAAATCTATGCACCAAGCACTATGCATATACCAAACCCACCGAATTGATATACCAATATGCAGCAGCCGCTCCTTTCTCTTGGGGAAAAACAATACACCAAAAATTATATTGTGAATCTAGGGTTTTTTTTATCAAAACCTTAGTTGTTTCCAAATTGGATTGGGTCTTCACAAATTAAATATAATATATAAAAATATATTATAATTAATACTAAACCAAATTAAACTCTTTTTCCAAAACCAATTGGGTCCCACACTCCAATAAGGAGGTATACCCAACATTCCCTTCCAGCTAGCGCCTGCTAAAATGGAGCAGAGGTACCATTCCCTTCCAGCTAGTGTCTGGTAAATTGGCATGTTGTTGTTGAGAGGTGAAATCATTGGCTTACTGTGTTTGAGGCAAGTAGAGCGGAGATTTGTTGTTATTGTTGTCTTACTTAGTTATGTGTATTATGTGTTGTGATGATCATGATTCGGCGAGGTTGAATTGTCTTATACGTAGTGTAGATGTGTTTGAGTGTGTTTGGATGTGTTGAGAGTGGTTGAGGGAGTTGCTTACCAACAATGAATTATTGATGATATTTCTTTAACTTGAATGTAAGGTTGAGATGCAGTAAATGTGTGGAGTCAGACTTGGGTTCTTATTTTGAATTGATAAATATATGAGAGCATTGGTTTTGGTGAACGTGTTTTCAAAAAATAAAGTGGGTATTTGTCACAAATGGAACACAGAAATGGGTAAGAGTTGTTCATTGGGAAAAAGGTAGTAAAAGTGGAAATTGATGTTGTTAAATAATTGAATGATTTTAAGAACAGTACATATATATGTATATACTTTGGTTATAAAATGTCACATTATTTATATGGTATGAGATTAGCATTCATAATCATAGCTATCTGTAAGTTGTTATTATTGAGGATCATGTGGAGATTCCTACTGGACTATATGTTCATCTCACGTTGTTGAATCTTTTTCAGGTGATTATCAGGACGTACTACAAGATTTTGGATCTTCTTCATTTGTTGGCCATGGGGCCTCTTTATGTGTAGGCAGAATGCCATTGATGTAAAAGGGTTACACCCTTCTTCTTGATTTTTAAATGATGTAAGCCTATGAGCAATTTCTTTAATTGTATTTCATGTTGCATTCTTTTATCCAATTGAGAGAATCCCATTGGTTTATTCCTTAAGAATATTATGAGCTTCTGTATGCTAAATCTGAAATTGAATGTATAACAAAGGCTTGGTAATAGTAATCCGAGTAATAAAAAGTGGGGCGTGACATTCTCACAAGGAGTAATTATTTATTCTTATTTCATGGTTAATACTTAGTGCAACAAACATGTATGCATCATTGACATAATTGAATGCTCACTAAAACAGATAAACCAAATTTACTGCACAATAATTGATGACAAACTATGTCAGAAAACTCAAAATCATGGTATAAATAACTTTCAAATTTATTATTAACAAAATAAAATCAACACAAAAAATTCTCAATCTTCTTTTAATTAAATAGAACAATACCCACTATTTCTCCGATGTTAAAATTGCTTTGATATTACAAGAATACAACTACTACAATAAAAATTTATTTACACATGAAATATAATTTTTCACATAATACTCCAAAAGAAACCCATTGTGATGTCATCATCACAATCACAAATTAATTGATAATTTCATAATGTTATTTATTTATTTTTTTACACAGTATTTCCAATTAAACTCTGATCATAAAATTAATTAATCAATTCTATTAGCACATATCTGATCATCGACATTAAACTGATTTATCTTATAGAACCGTATAGATTTAACGACAGTACAAAACAGAAATTTTTAACACATAAGTCATAATTCTCGAACAGTGTCAAAATGCATCCCAATATTAGAGTGCTGTGCAGATTGATAAGCCATACATGATGATGAACCTCATTTTAAGACACTAAATCGTAATATTATATGATATTATAATAAATCATAAATCCCAAATCAAATTCGAAGGGACATCTAAGAAAAAATAAATAAACAAATAAATAAATTGTAACAAAAGCACTGCCTGTCATGATATAGAAGGGACCTAACAAATATTATAAATATAGTGACCAAGCAATTGATAGAAGTTACACAACTTTTCAGAAAAAAGTCACCAACTGACATAATTATATATATCTATATATATAAAAATCGGTTAGTTGCTTGAAATTTATTTTCTTCTTTTTTCGGATTTTGTCTTTTCATTTTAAATAATTTATTAATGGTGAACTATATGTTGAGTGCAGGTTTTTTCGTAATTATGCAAATATTCTTGGTCAATTATGCAACAGATTTTTTCGTAATTACGCAAACATTCGTAGTCAATCATGAAACATGTTTTTTTGTAATTACGTAAACATTCTTGGCCAATTATGAAACATAAATCCATTTTTAACAAATTACAAATACACCCACAATGTTTGTTTAAAATATGAATCGGCCCTAAGAAATTACAGCTGTCGTTTGTTATAAAGTTTCATTTAACACAATACTCAGAATCAAAAAACAAAAACAAAAAAAAAAAAAAAAAAACCATTTCTCCTATACAATAATGAATTATCAAAATTATTTATTCAAAAATATTTCTCATATCATTAAAAACTATTAATTGACTTAATGATTTATTTATTAACAAAATGGTTAACTGAAAAATATTTTTCATATCGTTAAAAATTATTAATTTATTTAATGATTTACTTATTAATAAAATTGGTCATTTATTATGCAAGTATGATTTATGTATTAATAAAATTAGTTATTTGTATATATATGTATTTTATTTTGCTTCTTTATTTGTTCAGTGATTTATCTTAGTAGTTTTTTTTTTTTAGATGAGAGAATTATCTTATTATTTATTTTATATTTATCTATTGAGAAAAGCTGCACACCATAATTTTTTTTTTATCAATTCAGAATAAATGTTAAAGACTCATAAATTCACCCTAAATGATATGGTAATAGAATTGAAGTCTACATCATTGGGTGTGTAACAAATCAAAAATGATACATATCATACCACATAATTCTATTATATATCTAATGATTTATTCTATTCAATTTTATAAAACAATATTTTAATTTTTAAAAAATTATCAAAATATAAAACTTAAATATACTGTAATAATAGCCCGTGCCTTGCACGGGGCCTTCTTAAACTAGTATATATATATATATATATTTTCCACAATCTAACAGCCAATATATGCAAAATTTTATCAGATTTATGTAACACATGATTTACAATAAAATTTGTCTTCGCAAAAGCATATTCAAATTTGCTGATAAAAAAAAAAAAAAAAGTGTATTCAAATTTTAGTGTACAAAGCCCACAAACAAATCTTTCTTAATTAGTAATTTGAAAAGATCATAATTCTGCATAAAGTAGGATTGTAAGATTCAAAACAAAGAAACCAACAAATTGTAAGATTACAAAACAAAGTAACCAATAAAAAAATAAAAAAATATGTACATTACAAACAAAAACAAATCAATACAATTACAAATGAAACAAAACAAAACAAAACAAAACAATCAACCAAAGTTATATAATTTACACAACAATATTGTTAAGGACTAAATTGATGTGAATTTAATGTTTTAGGGACTTGATTGATAAAAATGGAACTTTAGGGATTGAATTGAAAACTATGTTAAACTTTAGGACTATAGTTATAACCTATCCTATTTTTCATTGTTAGGTCCTTTTGGGTTGTCAATTCCGTGAACAAACACGTTTCAGTTGTATTTCAGTGCCCAGTTTTTACTTGGACCGCTCAAGTACGACATTGGTGGCTCGAGCGAAGAAACTTATCTTCCAGTAGTTCAGTTATGTCTACAAAAATACTCGGATGTTTGATTTTGCGCTCAAGCGAATTTTCTGTTCCTCGAGCAAAGGCACTTATGGTTTCTCCGCGCACAAGACATACCACTCCAGCAGTCACCTCAATCCCGTTCCCTATAAGGCTACATGAAAGACTGATTTTACAACTTCTAGATCTAAATCTTGAGAGTTTGTGTTTGCTTCTGTAGTTATTACCCTTGTTTCCCTTGATGTCTTTATGAGATTGATCGTATCTCATAAGTTGATCACATCAAAGGGGTTTGTTTGATTCTTCTATTCAAAGAGAGTTTGATTGGTGGATTCCAAAGGTTCGAGGGTGAAGGCATTGAAGGAGTTCAAAGCGGCTCGTTGTCATGGACTCGACATGCATGTTGTGGATTCAACATTGGGCTAATCAATTCCAAGGCGAAGGCATTAGTCAAAGTGGCACAAGAGGTGAAAGACAATTCTTGCGTGTGTTGGGTAATTGCTAGTAATCTTGTGTATGTTCATTATCTTCATAGTAGATTAATTAGTAGCGTTTTGCCCATGTTTTTTTAAAAAAAAAGAAAACTGAATCACTTTATTTTCTTAATCAATCGATTACAATGTATATGCATATTTATATGGAATGGATGTAATTGCTATTTAACTATAGTTATATTTAACTAAACAATAACCAATCTATCTAACTCTGATTAATCCATAACTGCCTAACTAATTCAGTTAAGTTGAGCTGGAGCTTGTCCTAAATGCTTGAGCTATAGCTGGGTTAGTTGAGCTGAATATATGTGACTATTGAGGCTCAGCTTTGTAACTGGGGCTCAGCTTTCCTCTGCTTTGATTGCCCAGAAGCTTGTTTTGAAGATAAAGAAAGCGAGAAGAGGAAAGTGGCTTGGTAAATATATCAACAAGCTGATCCATCGAAGAGATGTGATGATTGTGCAACTTTTTGGCTACAACTCTTTCACGAACATAATGGTAATCCACCTCAATGTGCTTGGATCTGGCATGAAAAATAGGATTGTTGGACAAGGAGATAGCAGACATATTGTCACACCAGAGTGTGTGAGCTGACGCTAAGATGGACAGATCAGAGATCAGCATACCAAGCTAGCTAAGTTCAGCAGCTATTTAAGCAAGAGCTCTGTATTCAGGCTCAGTAGAAGACCTGGAGACAGTGGGTTGTTTCTTTGTTGACCAAGAAATCAAATTGAGACCCAAAAAGACACAATAACCAGTGGTTGATCTTCAATCAAGAGAATAGCCAGCCCAATCTGAGTCAGAGAAGGCATACAAGGTGAGAGGGCCAAGACTAAACTGAAGACCAAGATGAAGAGTGCCCTTAAGGTACCTTAGAAGTCTCTTAACCAAGGCAAAATGACTAGTGAGAGGTGTCTGAAGAAATTGACAAGCATGGTTAACAGCAAAAGCTAAGTCATGACTGGTGATAGTAAGATATTGCAAGGCACCAACAAGAATTCTATAGAGGGAAGGTTGAGAGAAAGGCAAATCTTCCTGATTAGTAGAAGATTTAAGGGTCATAGGGGAAGGAGCAGACTTACAGTTTGTCATACCAGCCTTTACTAAAATTTCAGTAGCATATTTCTTTTGAGATAAGAAGGAACCTGAGGAGTAAGAGGTAACAGAAATGCCCAAAAAATAGTTAAGAAGCCCCAATTCCTTCATGGAAAAAGTAGAGTGCATGTGGGTAATGAGAGAAGAAATATAAGAAGAGTCACTCCCTGTAAGGAGAATATCATCAACATAGATCAAAAGAGTGGTGATGGAGTGAGAAGTCTTCTTAACAAACAAGGAAGAATCACAATGACTAGCTTTAAAACCTTGAGTAAGAAGAAATGAAGAAAGGTGGAAAACTAGGCTCTAGGAGCTTGTTTGAGTCCATACAAAGCCTTATTGAGCTTGCAAACCATGGAAGGATGTGTGTTATTAACAAAACCGATAGGTTGATGCATGAGGACCTTCTCTTCCAAGACACCATGAAGAAAGGCATTAGAAATGTCAAGTTGTTTGATAGACCATTGAAAGTGAAGAGCCAAACAGAGAAGAATGTGAATAATGGGTTGCTTTGCTACTGGACTGAAGGTCTCAAAATAATCAATGCCTTCAGTTTGGAGAAAGCCTTTGGCAACCAATCTGGCTTTATGCCTAGCAATGGTGTCATCAGAATTTTTCTTGAGACAAAAGACCCATTTGCAACCAATAGCCTTTTTGGTGGGTGGAAGAGAGACTAAAGTCCAAGTACCTTGCCGAATCAAAGCATTGTATTCATCTTTCATAGAAGCAGTCCAAGCAAGTGATTAAGAAGCCTCTTTATAGGACTGTGGTTCAGTAAGAACAGAAGTAGTGAGTAAACAATGGTGCTGAGATTTGGATCTAGTGACCATAGAGTGAGTAGTAGTGGTAGGAAGAGTATTAGTGAGAGGAAGAGAAGGTAGTAGAATAGATAAAGAAGAAATGGGAATGAAAGGAAAATGAGCCTGAGAAAGATAAAGTAGATGAGTAGACTGAACTGGTGCAGAAGACAGACTGCCAACAGGAAGAGCAGGTTGAGGAACAGATTGTGATGTAGGTTGCTGGACAAACTATAGTTCAGATGGCTGGCCAGACTGCAGTGCAGGATGTTGGACAGACTGAGGATGAACTGGATCAAATTGACCAAACACAATAGAAACAAAAGGAAAGGGACCTGTAGAAGGCATAGCTGCAGGTGTAGGCACAGCTGGTGAGGAAGTAACAACAGAAGCTAAATTAGTGACAGAGGAAGGAGATTGTGAAGACCAGAAAAAGAAGTTTAGCTGGGACAAAGAAGAGGAAACAGATGGGATTGTGGAAGAAGAAGCAAAGGAAAAAAATATTTTCATCAAAAACAACATGTCTGGAGAGATAAATCTTGCCAGTAGAAGGATCAAGACACCTATAGCCCTTAGTAGAAGGAACATAGCCAAGAAACACACAAGGCACAGACCTAGGTTGGAGCTTATGAGTGGCATAAGGCCTGAGCCAGGGATAACATCTGCAACCAAAGGTTCTGAGAAATGTATAGTCAGGAGGATGCTGGAACAAAACTTCAAAAGGAGTGAGAAAATCAATCTTAGCAATAGGAAGTCTATTAATAAGA
This sequence comes from Camellia granthamiana, assembly GCA_036172215.1. NCBI lineage: Eukaryota > Viridiplantae > Streptophyta > Magnoliopsida > Ericales > Theaceae > Camellia > Camellia granthamiana. Next base: position 74,946,489 of record CM069916.1, read on the forward strand.
AAAACAGATGTGACTAGAGCATCAAACCAATAAGAGGCAAAGAAGAGTGATGCATAAGGGCAATGGTAGTCTCTATGAGATGTCTATGCTTTCTTTCAGCTACCCCATTTTGAGTAAGGGTACGGGGACAACTCAACTGATGATGAATACCCTTACTCTTTAAGAAATCATGAAATTTGGTGCTAAGATATTCACCCCCATTATCACTTTTTAGAACTTGCAAGTGAGTGGAGAATTGGTTTTCAACAAAGGCCTTGAATTCCAAGAACTTACTGAAAACCTCACTTTTGTAATGAAGGGGAAACAATCATGTAAATTTGCTGTAATCATCAATGAACAACACATAATATTTGTAGGAAGCAACAGAGGAAGTAAATAGGCCTCATACATCAGTGTGAATAAGGGCCAAAGGTTTATTGACAGTAGAATTGGAGAAACTAAGTGGAAGTCTATGACTTTTGGAAACACAACAATGTGAGCACAGTTTATTAACATCAACAGATGAAGAAGATAACAAGTGATGTTTAACAAGATATTGAAACTTCCTGGAAGAAGGATGTCCTAATCTAAAATGCCAATTAGGAGAAGTTGAGCTATTAACAGCACAATAAAAACATGTTGCTAGTGAATAAGATGCAATAGATGCAGCAGTAGATGCAGTACAACTAAGAAGACGATAGAGACCATGGGAATGAAAGCCTTTATATAGCACTTTCTTGGTACTCTTGTCCTATATGAGAAACACATCTTTATCAAAAGTAATAGTGCAATAATTATTAGAAATAAGCTAATGAACTGGAAGTAAATTTGAAGATATGCAAGGTACATAAAGCATTTTTGATAGATGAAAAGGAAATGAGGGAGTAGGGGGAGACCTTGACCAGTGTGATGACTAGGAAAAGTATTACCATTACCAACAGTGCCCTGATCAGAACCATGATATGGTTGATAGGAAGCCAAGTTGTTCAAATCATTGGTAATATGGTTGGTAGCAGCAGAGTCCAAAAACCAGTTAGTGTTGGTGTTGATATGAGAACTGTCACTAGTGGGAACATTACCAGGCCAAGAGGATATGGAGGCAACATAGGCTTGAGAAATAGAAGATCTGGCAGGTTGGAAAGAAGTATCCAATCTGTACCAACAGTCTAATGTTGAGTGATTGGTTTTTTCACATATCTGACAGATTACTTGAGATGGAAAAGTATTGTTTGAGGAAGGAACAATAGCAGAAGAATGAGTGGATGGATATCATTGATATCCTTGATGAGAACCTTGGCCATGAGATCTACCTCATCTGCCTTGAGTACTAGAAGAATTGCCTCTAAAAAATTTGTTACCATCTCTTCCTCAACCTCTGTAAGAACCTCCTTTATAGCCACCTCGAGAAGAAGTTCTTGAAGCATGGTAAGCAAATGGAATTTCTACAGTGTGTTCTTGCTTGGGCGAGGATTCAACATGAATAGACTCAGAGTTTAACAAAGAACATAATTCTTCAATAGAAATGAATTCAGATCTAGTTCTGATAGAAGTTTTAAATGCATTGTACTCATCAGGCAATCCATTAAGAATCAGTAAAACCAGATCCTCATCATCTACAAGTGGTGCAGTTAAAGCTAACTGGTCAGCAATTGACTTGATCTGAGTTAAGTACTCATCCATTGTATTTGCTTTTTTAACAATGTGATTGAGTTTGTTCTTTAACTGGTGAATATGTGATCTTGATAATGATGTAAAACGTTTGATAAAAGCATTCCATTCCTCATGACTTGTGGAACAATGAAGTACAAAGTGAATATAGATGGAGAAGGAGTTGCAGTCAAACAACTGAGAAGATGAGAATCAATAATCATCTATTGTGTATACTTTGAATCCAAAACTACATTGTTGTGTTCATCAGCGATAGCAGATGATGCACATACCTTTGTGCCATCAACAAAACATAAAAGTTGTGTAGCTTTCAGAATATTTTGAACTTGATTTTTCCAGATAATGATATTAGTTGAGTCAAGTTTGACATTCACGAATGAATTTAGATTTGAGATGAGTAGAGCAAGGTTTGGAGGAATGGAAGATGAAGTTGGAGTTGGAGTTGAAGTTGATATGGTAGCAGGAGAAGATAGATTCATGAATGGCATTGAAGACGCCATTGATGAATCTTCTAAGAGCAGTGCTTGTAAGAGCTTGAATAAGGCTTTGATACCATAAAAGAAAACCAAACCACTTTATTTTCTTAATCAATCGATTACAACGTATATGCATATTTATATAGAATGAATGTAACTGCTATTTAACTATAGTTATATTTAACTAAACAATAACCAATCTATCTAACTCTGACTAATCCATAACTACCTAACTAATTCAATTAAGTTGAGCTGGAGCTTGTGCTAAATGCTTGAGCTGTAGTTAGGTTAGCTGAGCTGAATATATGTGACTATTGTGACTCAGCTTTGTAATTGTGCCTCAACTTTCCTCTGTTTTGATTGCTTTGACTGAGCTCCTTATCATTTTTATCACAATTGGAGGTGCTCCAACTATGGTTTTTTCCACATTAAAATCATTTGTTTCGATTTATGAATTGTAAAATAACAATCAAAAATACTTTTGTACGTACTAGATGGTTTAGCTTCTTAGTTTTGTTTCTTTAAGAATTGTTACAATTCAATTTGTTTCGATTCACGAATCACTTAGGGTTTTCATTCATAAAATTGAAACCTATGACCCAGATAGGCAACCAAAGATGGGTGTTGGGTAGCAAATAATCCAACAGGGGTGAATTGGATTAATTAAAAATAAACTCTTTTTTAGACAAATTTTCCTTAGAAAATTAGATATATGACAAGAATAAGAGTAAGAGATTAAGTAATAAACAATTGTGAGTGAGTAAATCAAACCAATAACATGATAGAGAGTAAGAGATTAAGTAATCAAACCAATAACATGACCCAAGCTTTGTGGATTTACAGTTCTTCATTTCTTTGTTGAAATCCCTCAACAACTCATCTCAATATTATTACAATGTAAATCTTCATAAAGAGTACATTGCTTGCTTGAGGGTTCTTCTTACAAAGATTTTTGAGATAATAAATATAAGAAATATTCTCTAACTAGAGAGTATATGAGAGGAGATGTTAGCACAAAAATCAAGAAGAACAATTTTGAAAGCTTGAGACGTATTTGAAGACAATTTTTTAAAAACGTAATTTACTTTTACTTGACTGAGTTTGCTAATGGGTTATAAGCAAAGTCATCACTAGAATACCACAAGCCTTTGATGACAAACGACAACAAGCAAAATTAAAATACCTTCCTAATATCCTTCTTTTGCAATATCTATTTTGGAGAGAGAGAGAGAGAGAGAGAGAGAGAGAGTTAGTTTTATTTTTCTAGAATAACACAATATGGTCTACTACCATTTCCTCCATCCCAGAACCCCAACAGGTGCCATATGAATCACGAGTAACAAATATCCTATCTTTTGGACAAGTTTTGTTTTCTAATGAAGCAAGAGATACCACTTGAGTTACGGACTAGGTGGTTATGTTGAAAATAATTTCCCAGCAAATTAATTTAAATATCAAAATGAAATTTAATATTCAATAAATAAGCCAAAACCAAGTAACAGAAGATACCTAAAAATATTGAGAACCAAAACCAAAATAACTAATAGAAGTGTGATTGAGGCCAGTGTTTGGACACTGTGTCTTTAAGATAGAAATTTGCCCTCTCCACTAGTGCTTGAGATTTATGGATATCCTGTCTCCAGGATACAACAATCACCTACACACAGAAGTAGCACTACAGTCTGTGTGTACTGCGAACCAAATTTGTGTTAAGCACTCTCTCAACAAAACCAATAAAAATGAAGATGAAGGTGATTATGAACACTACCACAAGAAAACGAAAAAGCTAGGATCCAATCCATATTTTTCTGATCCTAAAATGAGAGATTGCTTTGCTATTAAATACGAAATAACCCTAGCAGGTAATTGTAGACACCCTATTTTTGACCGTCCTCAAGACTTGGACGTCATCGTTTGAACACCCGATGATCTTCCTTGTTTGTGTTTGTTTTGAGTTCCCGAAGGACTCGGCTGCGCGTTGTGCCTTGAGATCTCTCAACTTGACTGTGTTGTGCCTGGTCGTGGACCAAGGACTTGTGTTTTGTGCTTCTAAGGGTAGGAGGTGGCTTATAAGCCATCCCTTAAACCCACCGGCCGTGGCATGAGGCCACCGGCCTTTCTTTCTTTCTACCGACCATTTGTTTGGCCGGTCGGCTATTTAGTTGGCCGATGGTCTCCTTTTCTGGCCGGGGCCCCTTTTTTGCCTTTTTCAGGCATTGTGCATGCCAGCTGTGCCAGCTGGAGTGCACGGACTTGTCCTCCATACACGTGTATGGAGGAATTGCACCCTTTGCACCTTTTTACTCAATCTTCTTGGAGAAGCTTGCACCCTTTGCTCAAGCTTCTTGAGAAAGCTTGACCCTTTGTCTTAGCTTCCTCAAGAAGCTCAGACCCTTTGCCTTAGCTTCTCTTAGAAGCTTGCCCCCCTTGACCCTTTTGTTTAGCTTCCCTTAGAAGCTTTAAGCCTTCATCTTGCTCTATATAAGGAGACCTTCCCTCTCCTTTGAGGAGGTTCAGCAAATCAGAGTTATATAGCATATATACACCACTCTCTCTCTATATCTCTCTCTCTCTCTTCATTTGTGTGTGTTACAGGGCTCAACAGCATGTTTTGTTCTTAGTATTGCACTAAGACACCTAGTGTTACACCATACTTGGATTTTTGAGGTCTGGAAGGTTTGTTCTTGGAGTTTAGAGCTGGTTTTGATTAGAAGAGGGGGGCTGGACTTGCTGCTCTTCAAGTGTTCTTCAAGGGTGAGACTATTGTTTTATATTCCCCAATCTTGCACTAGCTTTTAACCTATCTTGCATACTGATTTAAGCTTTGTGTATAACTGAAAAAAGTCTTGTATTTGTATGCTTAAGATCTTTCATTAAGGTCTCTTTTGTATTTGGGGTTGACCTCTCCCTCTTAGGCCTTGTTTGGCCCCTTTTGTGCCTTCTTTTGTTGAGCTTTGGAACCTTTTGTGTATTGGCCTTCTCACCAATGAAATACAGTGGATTTTTAGTGGTGGTGAAGGGGTATTGAAGTCTTGCATAGGGGAGGGACACTCCTCTCCCTTGGTCTCTCATTTGTTTGTTTTTTTTTGGCTCACAAGGGTAGCGTGCATGCTTAGTTGTTTTTGGCTCCATTTCAGAGGTTTTTGGGTGTTATTTGGTCATATTATGTCACTGTTTTTGGTCATATTAATGGTCCATTTCATGCATTATATGCTTGCCTTGTAATCTCATGTTTTGGTCTAATATATATTATGTTATGAGACGACATTCTAGCATGATTTTGGTTTGGTTCCAAGAAGGTTTTAGCATTATTTTGCCATGCTTTAGGTCTGTTGGGTACTGATTTGGCCATGCTTGCCATGATTTGTATAGCCTCCATACATTTTGGCTTGTAAGCCTTAGGTGTGTGAGTCATAAGCATGCTTTAGTTGGGCTATTTCAGTGATTTGGAGTCACTTATTATGCCATTTCAGTTCATGTTTTATGCTTACGTACTTGCATTTGTTACCCTTTCAATGCCTTGAAGAGATGTGGTCTTATGCTCCATGTTTGGGGCTTTTGTGCATGCCTATGTGTTTGAGGCTTTGGGCTGCCATATCAGAGGTTTTTTTTGGGCTCATTTTTGCATGATAAAACTCCGTTTTGCATTAAAAAAAATCCATGCCATGTTTGCTTGGGGTAGGTGCTGAGTAATGCTTTCTTTGTGGCCTTGAATATTTTCTAACTCGCACCCATTTTTGTCACCTTTGAGTGTTCTTGAGAGTTGCCTTTCATGCCTTAGTCTTAGGCCCTTCGGTTGGCATGTTTATTTTGCATAATTGGCACCATTATTTTAGCATTCTTGGCCACTGTTTTGGGATGGGCTGAGGCCTTCCCATCTCGGTTTAAGTCCATCTTTGTATATAATCGCATGTTTGATGTGTTGCATTGCTTTGGTATCATGCTTGCATTGCATCATGTTTGCACATTTGCATATTGTTTAGCTAGTTGCATTTCATATCCTAGCTTGCATGATAGATTTGCATGGCATTGCATCTTGCATGTTTGGCACATTGCATTTGGCATGTTCATTACCTTAGTCCCATATGGCATACTTGAGCTACTCTGCATGTTTGAGCCATGTTGCATACATGCATTACGTTTTGCTTGGTTTAGGGTGTCAAACCAAGCAAGAGGGGTGAGGTGTGTTCGTACTCCAAGTGACGAAACACGTCTCAACCCTCGGTCGCCGATGCCCTTGATCGCAACATGATAGGGCATGAGGCATTCATTTGTTTTGTCGCATGCATTTACATTGATTTGCAAGCTTGGTGCCTTTGGCCATCATGCATCAAAATGCGTGATTGGTGGCCTGAGGACCAAGGGCCACAGTCCCTTGAGTCCATAGCATGATTGGGAGAGTGACCAGGCACACATTGTTTTGAAATTCCCATGCCATGCACTGTCTGTCCTCTGCTGCTGTCAAAACAGCATTCTGCAGGAAGGAATGGCCGGCCGGCCACTTACAATGCCGACCGACTACCAAAGTCCAGCCGGTGGTTCAATTTTTGGCCGATGGCCACATTCTCATAGCCGGTAATGCTCTATCATGGCCGGTGGCATCCCACAACACTCAGGGAGTTATTCAGAAGGGTCCTGGAAACTTTCATAATTTTCAGAGGAGTAAGGCAGTGTAAACAGAGGCAACAGTGGCATGGCACCGGGTCTCTGAGCGAAGCCAATCCGAGCATGCATTCATCCCTCTTCCCGAGGCTGTTTTACTGCTTTAGTAGCTTAATTAATTTGTTAATTAATTAGAAGTTTTGTAATAATTCATTAGCTAGGATAGTTAATTCATTATTCGGCCTGTATTATTATTTTGGACCCTCCGAGCGAGGGCAATTGTGTAATAAGTGTGCGTGAGTGTGTGTATGTCTTCCAACCCCACGTCTTTCTCCCTTTTATTTACTAGCTTATGATGGTTAGATTAGGGCATGTTTTATTTAGCATACTTATGATAACATGTTTGCACACATTCATTCGTATTGCATGCACCGGGCTCGGCGCATCATACTAATTGCATTGTATTTCAATTCCAAATTGAATACGTGTTAGTTGTAGCATCTCACATGCCGTCTTAGAATAGCCGAGCCTATCTTAGTTGCATTTTGCATGTGTTGTATTAGCCATCTTAACATGAACTAGGATCATGCATTGATTACTAACTAGTTTTTGTTTTGGCTCGGAGTACTCGGTAAGTGTTTATGCTTTAGCATCCTTGCATGCGTGTGAGTGATTGCCATGATAGCATGCTTACCATGAGGCTATATGCTTATGTGATATAACTGCCTGAATGCCTGTGGGTGGAGGTTGGATTATCTGAATTGGAACAATTCATTGATTGCGAGTTTTAAGCCCACTAGATAGTGGCAAATCACCATGTTTTCTAAGCCCACTTGAGGGTGGCAAAATCCGCATTTTAGCCTACTTGCGAGTAGTAAACCGCTTTCAAAAACAAACATGAAATGTTTTCTTCCAACTCAGGCGATCCAGTCTATACTTGTATGCTGCGCGCATCACATAGTAATTCTAGGCTAATAATCGGGATAAGAGCACATAATGTTTTCAAAGCTCGATATCATGGTTAGTAGAGGCCGATCTTTGATCGGGCGAGCGGGGGTGCTCACGAAGTGACCTTCCCCAATCGTACCCAAGTTCCCGAGCCGAGTCAACTTTGGTGATGACGGACACGTGGCCTTAGGCAACGAGTCAGGGTTTCCTAAATTCCCCCAAAATAAATATTTAGGTGGCGACTCTGTATCTGGCAAAGTAGTCCATGTTTGTCACTTCTTTCAAAAAATCTGTTTTCAAAAACGATTTGCCGGATTTGGACTCTTTGATGATTCATCGGTCTTGCATTGCACTCTGCGAGATTAGATACAGGACCGTGACATTGAGTCCTGAACTGTAGTGAGCCCAAATGAACAAAACGGGATTCATCCTCTCGGGACGTTCGGGGACGTCTACAATTTCTGGCAACTCTGTTGGGGATATAGAGAACTTGCCTCGAACTCATGATATCTTGTTTTGACTACACTTATGTGTTTCTTTGCATTGCATGTGCATTGGTGCGCCTAGGACACCGTGTTTGCCATCTGCTATTCCTGAGCGGTTTGCCAGAGTCTGCGTGCCATAAGGCTTACCGGTTACGGGCTCTGCCAGTATGGGAACACAAACCCCAGTTTTACCGAGGCACCCTTTTTGACCATTCGACCTAGTGCATATTCGGAATCCATAGTGGCCATTCCAAGCTAGGACAGGTTGCTTACCTGAGTATAGGTTGTTTGAAACCGCTGTGTGCGTAGTGAAACCCTAGCTCCGGACAAAATAGGACAGGGAAACCCTACCTCAACATAGGGGTCTTTTGGCTCTCACTTATCTTTTATGTGCTTTTAGAGTGTGTCTCTACAGGGAATGCATGTATCAGTTTGCGAGTTTGAGAATCAGGCCTGCGAGCACCAGTTTAGTGTTTGGGAATCAGTTATCTGCGGGTATCAGACTCAATTTTCGGGAACAGTGATTCGGGGACAATAATCAGCATTGAGGAACAGTGTATTCAGCTTATCAACCGTGTGTTGTGATGCCCAACTGTGTGTTGTGTGTTTATTTTACGCTGTTATGCTATCCATTTGTCTGGTTATTTATTTCCTTACTATTGCTTTATTTATCTTTTTGCTAGGTAGTTTAGCACGATTGCTTTCGACCCAGCAGATATTCCCCAAGCACTCTGGACTAGAGGTCGCCGACTTAATCGATCTGAGGATCTGGTCAACAGACAACCAGTGTTTTATTCTCTACCCCGGGTTATCAGACGAAGGTCGAGAAGATGCAGTGTGTCCGAGCAGAGATTGCCAGAGCAATGGTCAACCCTACTAGTGGACAGTTAGGCCGAGGCCTCAGTTTTCACCACAGAAAGGGAATATATACCGGTAATTCAATCAGAACAGAGCAGTATGGCAAGCTTAGAGGAGATGGTGCGCTAGCTCCAAGAGAGCATGAAAACTATGTAGCAAGACGCTGTCCGACAGGCAGAGTTCGCCAAACAACAGGCCAGGTTATGACTGAACAAGCAGAGTTAGTCATAAGGCTACAGCAGCAAGCCGGGGCATCTACCTCACATCAAGCTCCTCCCCCACCAAGGGTTCCAATACCTGAGGACACACGAAATGTCCAGAATATCCAAGAGGATACAGACATTCCAACGGGGCCGGCTCCGCCCCCGATTCTACCGCAACTATCCAAGGCGCCCACGCCTATCAATGTACCGGATTCTCCCTTCGAGTTCGAAGTGGACCCCACAACACTAAAACTGAGCAAGCTGGAAAAGATGTTTAAGATATCCCAGGGAGTCAAGACCATCCCTGATATTGAGGACGGGTATACCGACGCAGCTGTGACACAGCCGGACCGATTCAAGATGCCGCATATTGACCGATTTGATGGGTCCAGGGACCCCATGGTGCACCTGAGGTTGTTTTCAGATATCTTAAGGCCAATGGACCTCACCAGACTACAGAAGCTATCTTTGTTCGGCTGAACCCTGTCGGGTGTGGCGGCCATCTGGTACGCCAAATTAGAAGATGATGTTAAGAGGAACTGGGATGAGATGGCCGAGGCATTCATTGCACAGTACTCATATAACACGCAAATCGAGATTATGACCCATGATCTCGAGACGACAAGGCAGGAGCCTAAGGAGAGCTTTTCGAAGTTCGTAACCAGATGGAGGGCCAAGGCCTCAATGATGACCCTAAGGCCCACCGATAAAGATCAAATTTGGATGATTGTGCGCAATCTCCAGCCTAAGCTAATGCAGAAAATGATCGTGCTCCCCTTCCCTACCTTTTCAAATCTGCATGAGATGGGAGTACAGATTGAGGATGCCTTGAAGCAAGGCTTGATCAACAATGATAGAGAGCAACCCAGGAGAACCTTTAACCGCAACACCAATGCAGGCCCGAGCGGCGCTACAACTACAAGAGCCTCGGAAGTGAGTATGGTCACCACCATTCCCCCTCCAAGAACCATGGCAGCTACGCCATTCTCTGGTGCGTCCGGAAGCAATACACAAACAGCCAAATACTCGCCAAAAAACCAAAGAACCTTCGCTCCACTATATATGCCCCTGTCCAAAGCTCTGGGGGTTTTAATCAGAAAAGGGCACTTGAAGTCCCTAGAGTGGCGGCCATTGCCGGAAAACTTCCCCCTACCCACAACCCAGCCAAATATTGCGCATTTCACCAACAGCACAGTCATGACACCGACCAATGCTTCCGATTACGTCATGAGATTCAAGATCTCATTGATAACGGGATGATTGTGCCTCCCGAAAAACCCAATGTCACAACAAACCCTTTCCCACCGCACCACCAAGCTTAACCTCCCAAAAGAATCAACTTTATCCAGACTGCGGTCGTGTCTTACGATCCTAGCATATATATCACCATATCTCACCTAGCCAAGCAGGAGGTGCTCCTTCCTGACTGCACTAACTTGTGCATGTTGGACATCTCCAGAACCCAACCCAAACCAATGGTGGTGACTGTCGAAGACAGAACAGGGGAGATTTCAGAGGAGAATGGGATTGTTAAGTCAAAATCTGAGGAATCTGGGAGTTTTGCTGAGAAAGTATATAGTCCGAGTGACTACATTCTGTCAGTATGCTAAGTTAGGCCAAGTGTGGCGTTGCCAGAAAGGACAGAGCTTTGTATGGTACAGAGGGGTGGATTTGATCAGGGGTCAGATGACTTAGCAGCTTTGGAAGGGGACTTCACTAACCTCCAGTTTTTCAATGAACAAGATCCAGCGGACACGGCAGTCAACTGGTCGAATCTCGAGGAATCAGCAGAGGTTACCAGGTGGCTGGATGATCAACCGGATGTTATGGAAGAATGCCAACCAGAATAGGGCCCGTCAGGGACGAGGACATCAGTTGTGGCCAGAAGGGTCGGGAATTGGAGTGCATCGCCGGAGAACGCCGGTGTTAAGAATTTCGCTCGGGATCTAGGCACTTTGAATACGAGAATTATTGAACAGACAGCTATACTGACGCAGTTGGAACAGGAAAGGTTTGAGGATTCTGAGAGAATCAGAAAAGCTAAAGCCCATGAGGGGACTGAAAATACTGTGAATACAAGGACAATAGAAGCGGAGCCGAACAGGTGCCTGTCGGTTGCTGGTGGAATGTGGTGGGAGGACGATGATCTATGTCTTGCCCACACGGATGAGGATTGGGGAAGCAATCAACCAGACGATACCTGGTACATTGGTGAAGTCGACCATATGACTAGGAGTGGACGGTATTTCAAGCCTCCACACCTAGATCAGCTAGAGGCGTCTGGGAAAGATAAGGAGGCGGAGAAGCAGAGAGAGAAGCAACTTGAAGATGAGGCTGTACTGAAGTAGTTGAAAAAGATACAGGCAGTCGTCTCCATTTGGGGACTGCTTATGGCATCGCGAGTGCATCGACAAGCTGTCTTATCGGCCATGGACAAGGCAAGGCTCGCAATAGATACCACGCCGGAGCAGCTGGTGGGATTAGTTTTTCTGGGAGGAGCTACCCCGATGTTGACTTTTTCCGACAAGGAATTGCCACCTAAGGGGGCGAATCATAACAAGCCACTCTACATCTCTGTGGAGTGCAGAAACAAATGGGTACCGGCGGTTCTTGTTGATACCGGATCCGCCATTAATGTGTGTCCGGCAAGGACTACCTATGCAATCAGTTTAAAGACTGCAGACTTTGTGCCGACGGCCCAGGTGATTCGGGCATATGACAACATGAGCAGAGAGGTAATGGGGACGGTGAAAATTCAGACCCAGGTGGCCCAGGATAGCATGAAATTGACTTTCACATCTTGGAAGTTCCTGCGACCTTCAATCTACTTTTGGGGCAGCCGTGGCTGCATCAGGTGAAGGCAATGTCATCCACCTTACATCAGATGGTGAAGTACCCCCATGGGAAGGGAGTAGCCATTGTTTTTGGAAATTCGTCGATCCACCCACCGCCAGAAGTATCCACGCCGGTTTTGGAAATTGAGCACGGTATGGAGGATGTGTTCTTATCCGGTTTTACCCTAGCTGTGGCCCGGGTCGTGCAGAACATCTTAGCTGTTAATGAGGGGGTGTATGTCAGTGCACAATCAGTATACCTCATGAACAAGCTCCAACACATCCCCGGGATGGGCTTGGGAAAGCGCGGCCGAAAGGGCGTCGCAGCATTGGCCGAAGTGCCACACAACCCACATACCTTTGGCTTGGGTTACCTGCCCACCAAAGAGGATTGGATAAGGAAAGGCAAGGAGATGGCTGGGAGAGCCAGAGCAAAGCAAGCAGGGAAGCCTTTTAAATTAATGCACCGGCCCATCCAGGGTACCCTAAACGGACGCTTCATCTAGGAGGGGGAGGACTTTCCATTTTGTGGCTTCCTAGAGCCGTGGCTGAACGCGGAAAGGAAGCGCGTGCCAGGTTTTGAGATCTTCTTTGACCTGCAATTATCCGGGGATGATGTTGCCGAAGAGCAGACAGACCCAACAGTTGAGGTTAAGCAGAGCAAGAAAGTAGAGTCTGAGGACGCCGAAAGTGAAATGGGGGTAGCATTGGCATGTCTACTTTCAGATCCTCCGATCAAACATAAGTGCTTGGGGGATAACTTCTCGGTGTCCATGATCGGGAATGAAACGGTTGCGGGCCTACCAGCGAATATTTTGGATGCATCCATCGCACCCTCCCTCATTTGGCAGTACAAGAAGGGATTTTTGTCAAGCAGCACCGGGTCAGGTAGTGAATCGGAATCTAATTCCACCGAATCTTGTGGGTCAGAATCAGGTTCCAGCTCGACTGAGTCTGAGTCCGGTATTCCTGGGGGTGATAACCCGGATGCCACAGTCCTGTCTAGGTCGTCTTTTTCTTTCTCTTTTGAGTCTGTTGTAACAGAAGAATCGGACGGTTTGGATGTGCTTAATGAGAATGATGTGGATGTGGTTTCTGAGTACTTTTCTGTGCCTTTGATTTATTGCTTGAATTAGGACTTTCAAAATTTTGACAAAAACGACGATGAAGAAATTCCTCCGGTTTTGCAATGATTAATTGATCAAGAGTAGGAAAGATTTGTTAAACCTTTAGCTGATGAAATCACTACCGTGAATATTGGTACTGAGGAGGACCCGCGGCTAGTCCAGATCGGGTCCACGTTGTCTTCGGAGGAACGCGAGCGCTTAGTCACTTTATTAAAAGATTTCAAAGATGTTTTCGCGTGGTCCTATGAAGACATGCCTAGGATCGATCCTGAGATTGTACAGCACCGGATCCCTCTTGAACCCGAGGCCCAACGCGTTAACAGAAACTCAGAAGGATCCGCCCGGACTGGGCCCTCAAGATTAAGGAAGAGGTCACCAAGCAAATTGACGCAGGGTTCCTGCTGGTTTCCGAATACCCGGCTTGGTTGGCCAACATCGTTCCGGTGCCAAAGAAGGATGGCAGGATCAGGGTATGCGTGGATTTCAGGAATTTGAACAGTGCTAGTCTGAAGGACGACTTTCCCTTACTGCATATCGATGAGTTGGTGGACTTGACAGCGGGGCATGCTTTGCTTTCGTTCATGGATGGCTTCTCAGGCTACAATCAGATAGTGATGGCACCTGAAGACCGGGAGAAGACTACTTTCACCACCCCGTGGGGGACATATTGCTATAGGGTGATGCCATTTGGGTTGAAGAATGCTGGGGCTACATATCAACGGGCCGCAACCACGATATTACATGACATGATCCACAAAGAGGTTAAGGTGTATGTGGACGACATGATTGTCAAGTCCAAAGATAGAGAGGGCCACTACACCGCCTTGCAAAAGTTCTTTCAAAGGATCAGAGAATTTCGGTTGCGGCTGAATCCTCAAAAGTGTACGTTTGGTGTTACAGCGGGAAAAATGTTGGGGTTTCTGATTACACAGAGAGGTATCGAAGTCGACCCTTCCAAGATCAAGGCCATCTTAGAAATGCCACCACCAAGGACTGAAAAGGAGGTGCGAGGCTTTCTGGGTAAAGTGCAATTCATAAGACGGTTTATCTCAAAATTAACCTTGACTTGTGAACAACTTTTTGGTCTCCTAAAGAAAGGAAAGAAATTCCAATGGGACGGCCGATGCCAAGCTACTTTTGAACAGATCAAGGAATACTTACAGAACCCGCCCGTGTTGTCACTGCCAGAGCCAGGGAGACCGTTGATTTTGTATCTTTCAGTAACTGAGACTACAATGGGCTGCATGCTCGGGCAAGAATCAGAGGACAAAGTGGAGAGAGCCATCTACTACCTGAGCAAGAAGATGCTGGAGTATAAGACTCGCTACACACCATTGGAAAAGGCTTGCTTAGCCTTGGTATGGGCTACCAGGAAGCTGCGGCTCTACCTGTTAGCTCACTCTGTAATGTTGGTTTCGAGATTAGATCCCATCAAATATCTCTTCGAGAAACCGGCACTTACGGGTAGGCTAGCTCGTTGGTTGCTGTTGCTTTCTGAATTCGATCTGAAATATGTGACGCGCAAGTCAGTCAAGGGAAGAGCAGTAGCAGAATTCTTAGCCGATCATCTAGTGGAAGGAGGTGAAGCAGTTGAGTACTTATTCCCAGATGAGGCCATTCTTCATATCGATGATGAATTTTGGACGATGTACTTTGACGGAGCGTCAAACCAGCATGGGTATGGAATAGGAGTGTTGCTGATAACACCCGACAACTCCCATATCCCTCTAGCATTCAAACTCTGGTTAAAAGTCTCGAACAACGAAACAGAATATGAGGCAAGCATTGCCGGTCTAGAAGCAGCCCTGGAATTAGGGGCAAAACGGTTGTCATCGGGGACTCGAACCTTGTTGTATTTCAAGCGAAAGGAGATTGGCAAGTCAAAGAGGAAAAGATGATTATGTATCACCAGACCTTGGACTTGTTAATTTCTCGGTTTGAGAAGTTAAACTTTGCTCATCTCTTAAGAGAGAACAACAGGTTCGCAGATTCACTAGCAACTCTATCTTCCATGATAGACATCCCATTTGGAGTCCAGATGCGTCCAGTCATTATCAACCAAAAATTTGTGCCGGCTTACGAGTTGATTGCCGCGATAGATGAAGTTCAAGATAAGAACCCCTGGTATTACGATATTTGGAATTTCTTGGAGAAGGAAGCATATCCACCAGGGGTAAATGCCAAAGATAAGAGGGTAATTAGAAGAATGGCCGTTCAGTTCATCATCTGCGGAGGTAAATTGTACAAGAAAGGTCATCTGGGAATGCATAAGCTGTGCGTTGAAGCTGAAGAATCAAAACGCCTGATGGAGGCCATCCATGGAGGGGAATGCAGTGCGCATATGAATGGGGTAATGCTAGCGCAGAAGATCCTCAGACAAGGTTATTATTGGTCCACCATGGAGGAGGATTGTATCGGCTTTGTTCGGCGATGCCACAAATGTCAGATCCATGCAAACCGCATGAACATTCTGCTGTCGAAGCTGTACAATATGACTTCGCCATGACCATTTTCAGTTTGGGGAATTGATGTGATCGAGGCTGTCACTCTGAAGGGGTCGAATGGGCATGAGTTCATTCTGGTCGCGATAGATTATTTCACAAAGTGGGTTGAGGCCCAATCCTATGCAGTGTTGAAAGCTTCACATGTTGCGAAGTTCATCAGAAACAACATCATATGTCGCCACAGAGTCCCAAATGAGATAATTTCAGATAACGGTTCCCACTTCAAGAAGGAAGTGATTGACTTGTTGCAGAAATACAACGTGGCTTTTCACAAGTCATCCATATACCGGCTGCAAACCAATGGAGCGGTTGAGGCCGCCAACAAGAATATCAAACACATACTGCAGAATATGGTGGAAACCTACCGGGATTGGCCAGATAAGCTGCCGTTTGCTCTATGGGGCTACCGGACGTCAATTAGGACTTCTACTGGGGCGACTCCGTATTCATTGGTTTATGGGATGGAGGTCGTTCTACCTATTGAAATTGAGGTTCTGTCTTTGAGAGTACTGGCTGAGTGTCAGATAGCCGAAGCAGATTGGCAGCAGAGCAGATTTGAGGAACTCATGCTCTTTGACAAGCGCAGACTGAAAGCACTGTACCATGTTAAGGTTATCAGCGCAGAATTGCCAGGGCTTTTAACAAGAAAGTTAAGTCCAGGAATCTAAAAGAAGGAGATTTGGTGCTCAAGGACAACCGAGCTCCCATCCACGACCCAAGAGGCAAGTTCAGACCCAATTGGACTGGTCCTTACATCATTAAGTCTATCTGGTCAGGTAGAGCTGTGGTTCTAATGGATCTAGATGGCCTAGAGTTTTCACAACCGATCAACATGGACAAGTTGAAGAAATATTACCCCTGAGAGGCTCTCTAGGCCGAAAACCCGAAAGGGCGACCTAGGCAAAAGTTAGAGCACAAAAATTTTGAAATGATAAAAACTGAGCTCGCAAGGTTGAAAACCCGCAAAGGGCGGCCTTGGCAAAAGTTAGAGCGTAAAAGGAGAGTGAAAATACTTGAGTGAACCTGAGCCTGAACTACATAAGGCTTGATTCCCATCTTTGGGATACGTAGGCAACTTCATCTTGAAGTTCAGCCATAAATTTTTCCCGATCAACTTTGTCCATTTGATCATCTCGGTCATCTTTGTCTATTCAGCATTCAAGAGTTCGTTTGTGATCTCCGGTACAATGCTATTCAGACTAGGGGCAACTTTCCAGTTGCTGGGGATCTAGGGTTGTGCATCCTGGTGACAGATCTCAGGCGTGTCCAATTCTGATCCATATCGAAAATGGTTTTGAAAAGTTTTTATAAAAGTTGACTTTGTTCAAATTAATCTTTTTACAACCTAGACCATTTTTGGACCAAAGCGGAAAATTTTCAGTACCCACAACCTTCAATTTCATTGATTTCAATACAAAGTTCTCATGCTCTTGCATACAAATTGAAGTTGCTTTTTATTACATTCATAAAGAAAACTTGAAAGTACTAATAAAGCAATAAATTCGGGGCATAGATGAGTCAGGTGTTCCTGCGCCCCCTCCCAGAGCTGGTCGAAGCCTCTGATGCCAAGCTGGGCCCAATCTGCGCCTCTTCATTAAACCAATCTATGCACTCATCAGACAAAGTGCAACTGAAAGTGGGAGCGGGGGCCAGGAGCTCTCTAGTCCTCCATGCTGCAGCATACCGGGCAAGCAGTGCGCTTCAGACTGGGAATGCAGCTGGGTACTCTATCTCCTCTGGCGGGCAAGTTTGATCATGGCCGAACTGGCGCTGGAACCGAAATGGGAAATAGAACACACAGTGAGTGAAGCCAATCAACTGAATCCCAGTCTGCCGGGACATGCTGTAACTCATTGCCGGTAGGTTGAGCTAAGGGCACCACCAAGCAATACGGTCTGTGGACAAACTACACATCCAGTCGAACCACCAGCCCTCATCAAGGGCACCGACTAGACGTTGTCGAAAGAAGTAGCCGCAAGCTGAGTATGCTGGGCAAGAGTCCACAACCTGCAACTTGTCCATTAACCACACCTGGGAAGGGATGAAAAATGAGAGAATAAAGAATAGAGAGATGTACGATGAGAGAAAAGTGAGAAAAGGGTTTTGTGAGAAAAATCGAGCCTGAGGGCCGAGTGGTGTGAGCCATGTATACGTGAGAAAGGGTGGGAAACATTACCTGCAACAGTAGTGGACTCCCCGCAACTCTGGTCGTCTCTTGGCGATAAAGGGCGTCCAAGCCCATCAACGTCTCAGCCAGAATCATGGCAATGCAGCTCTTGCCCTCCGTCAAGCCCTGGGCAACCTCGATCAGCCGGACACTAGATCCTCCGGAGCCCGAGGCGAGCAAGAAATGAGATAGCATGCACAAACAACGGGCATGTCGCCGAAAGCCTTGCCAATGATGGTCGCCGCGGTCACCGGCATCAGAAAACCAGCAAATCAAACTCGAAACATCCAGCATTCCATCACAAATCAAAGAGCGAACGTCGTGCATCGTGAGCCCACACATTCACCCTAAGGCTTGGACGTGGCCAAAGCGAAGCTGAGGCAGAACTTCTTCGTTGCGCTCAGATTCCATCAAAACTTGGAAATCTTCGAATGTAGGACACACCTCTTGCTCGCCAAAGCTAAAGACATGTGTTACCGGGTTCCAAAACCTTGCCACGGCATGAAGGAACGGAAAGTTCAGCGGGGTACGACTCAGAGTGAATAGTGCATTTATGTCGAAGCCCCGGAAATTTAGCTTTTCTGAGCCGTCCAAGTTGGCAATCCAAGCCATGAGATTCTGGGCAAGAAACTCTTCCATTTGGAGCAAATCAGTGTTGAATTGAGAAAAACTACGAAGCTGAAGCCTTTTGTAGAGGATAAGGTGTGGGTGGAGGACAGGTGTCAACATTCTGGTGGTTCTTGCCATTTTTGACCGGCCGGCCATAAATAGTGCCGACCGACCACCATGTTTGGCCGATCGGCTAGTGATAATGGCCAGTGGCCATTTATTGTGGTCGGTGACCTCTTTATTTGGCCGGTGGCCTTCCCTCCTATCCTCAGAGTTGTCCATCTGCTGAAAATGCTGAAAACTTGTGACTGGTTCCACTTCCAGTGTCTTCAGTGATTGATTTTGCGGAGTCGCGCCTATTGGCTTATCGAGTTGTTGTATATTTGCTTATCGAGTTGTATTTCACTCTCTTTAAGTATTTGCTTTGCTTATCGAGTTGTACTCGCACTTGGTTAGCTCATCGAGTTTCTTTGTTTTGCTTATCGAGTTGTAAGTTGGTTCACTACCTGATTATTACGATGCAAGTGCTTAATTTTCAAACGAAGTTCAATTTCATTCACATTGTTATGTGATGCCACGCGATGCGATGCGTAGAAAGTACAAACATAACACCTTTTTGAACAAAATACCTGTTTCATTTCCATCATGTCTTTTGCAAAAACACACAGTCTTGAAAAAGTAAAACCTGCCTGAGGCAGTGCAATGTGCTTAAACTACCAGTAAAAAGGAAAGTAAAGCAAAAAGAGAGCACGGCAGCAGAGTATCGGGATTGATACCGGTGGCCTCCCCTTGCGGTCGATGCACCTCCCGCGCCCTTGTCCGAGTCAATTATATGGTTTGGCACCTTCATTACTCGAGACAGTGCAAGAAAATACACTCTTGAACATTAACTGGCTTTCGTGTTGACCTCGAGCCATGTCTTCTGTGTGCGATGCTCGGTGCGTGCAAAGGGTATCCTTCCTCGTATCCTTTTTATACCTTGTGGATTCCGCAAATCGCTTTAAACATATGGAATCGCATTGTTCTGTTTTGACCGTAATTGTCGCGCACGTTATGCATCTTGCATTACACAATGCCTTATCTTGTTCTAAATTCGCATCTCAGCATCATGAATAACATGCCTTTACCATGTTTTCAGTTGAATTTGCCCCCTTTTAGCATTACCATACACATTGCATATGTTGTCGCGTTATGCTTTACTTACATGTGTTCAAGTTCCCTTTTATACACATTGCATGCGTTGTCGCGTTATGCTTTACTTACATGTGTTCAAGTTCCTTTTCACACACATTGCATACATTGTCGCGTTATGCTTTACTTACATGTGTTCAAGTTCCCTTTTATACACATTGCATGCGTTGTCGCGTTATGCTTTACTTACATGTGTTCAAGTTCCTTTTCACACACATTGCATACGTTGTCGCGTTATGCTTTACTTACATGTGTTCAAGTTCCCTTTTATACACATTGCATGCGTTGTCGCGTTATGCTTTACTTACATGTGTTCAAGTCCCCTTTATACACATTGCATGCATTGTCGCGTTATTGCTTTACTTACATGTGTTCAAGTTCCCTTTTATACACATTGCATGCGTTGTCGCGTATTGCTTTACTTACATGTGCTCAAGTTCCTTTTATACACATTGCATGCGTTGTCGAGTTATGCTTTACTTACATGTGTTCAAGTCCCTTCTATACACATTGCATGCGTTGTCGCGTATTGCTTTACTTACATGTGTTCAAGTCCCCTTTATACACATTGCATACGTTGTCGCGTATTGCTTTACTTACATGTGTTCAAGTCCCCTTTATACACATTGCATACGTTGTCGCGTATTGCTTTACTTACATGTGTTAAAGTCCCTTTTATACACACTGCATGCGTTGTTGTATATTGCTTTACTTACATGTGTTCAAGTTCCTTTTCACACACATTACATGCGTTGTTGCATATTGCTTTACTTACATGTGTTCAAGTCCCTTTTATACACATTGTATGCATGGTCACGCGTGCTTTACTTACATGTGTCTACATCTTCACACATTGTGCACGTCGTCACATGTTCTTTACTTACATGTGTTTGTGCCTTCATAGCATTGTTATGCTTGCCCCAAGTCGCATTGTTATGCTTCCCACTCGGTTTGCGTTGTCACACAGCTCTAGATTGCATTGTTATGCATATTGCTAACAATATTGTACCTGTTCAGTTTCTTCTTCTTTCAGGTACGATATTGTATGTACGGTTCATTTGAAGCTGGAGCGACCAGACGAACCGCCCAGGTATTGTATTCTCCGCGTGAAACGCAGCGAGAATCACATAATTCTCTTGCATCCTTTTTGCATTGTAATGTAGTTGGATTTGTGTTTGCTAGCTTAAAACTGTTGCATTGTCATGCTTCGTTACAACTTTCTTTGCATGATCATAAGTTATGTTCGACTTCTTGCATTGTCAGTTGCATTTTGCCCACGCTTTCAGGCGCATATCATTATTGTCTTGCATGCTTTGTCTAAGTCTTCAGCTTTGTCAAAAATGGGTCGTCTCTGGGCTTTGACACTCACTCCCGTCATTGTTATGACTTTCGAGTTCTGTCAAAGAGGGGCAACTGTAGACACCCCATTTTTGACCGTCCTCAAGACTTGGACGTCATCGTTTGAACACCCGATGATCTTCCTTGTTTGTGTTTGTTTTGAGTTCCCGAAGGACTCGGCTGCGCGCTGTGCCTTGAGATCTCTCAACTTGACTGTGTTGTGCTTGGTCGTGGACCAAGGACTTGTGTTTTGTGCTTCTAAGGGTAGGAGGTGGCTTGTAAGCCATCCCTTAAACCCACTGGCCATGGCATGAGGCCACCGGCCTTTCTTTCTCTTTACCGACCATTTGTTTGGCTGGTTGGCTTAACCTTTTGGCCGGTCGGCTATTTAGTTGGCCGATGGTCTCCTTTTCTGGCCGGTGCCCCCTTTTTTCCTTTTTCAAGCATTGTGCATGCCAGTTGTGCCAACTGGAGGGCAGGGACTTGTCCTCCATATGTGTATGGAGGAATTGCACCCTTTGCACCTTTTTGCTCAAGCTTCTTGGAGAAGCTTGCACCCTTTGCTCAAGCTTCTTGAGGAAGCTTGACCCTTTGTCTTAGCTTCCTCAAGAAGCTCAAACCCTTTGCCTTAGCTTTTCTTAGAAGCTTGCCCCCCTTGACCCTTTTGTTTAGCTTCCCTTAGAAGCTTCAAGCCTTCATCTTGCTCTATATAAGGAGACCTTCCCTCTCCTTTGAGGAGGTTCAGCAAATCAGAGTTATATAGCATATATACACCACTCTCTCTATATATCTCCCTCTCTCTCTTCATTTGTGTGTGTTAGAGGGCTCAAAAGCACGTTTTGTTCTTAGTATTACACTAAGACACCTAGTGTTACACCATACATGGATTTTTGAGGTCTTGAGGGTTTGTTCTTGGAGTTTAGAGCTGGTTTTGATTAGAAGAGGGAAGCCGGACTTGCTACTCTTCAAGTGTTCTTCATGGGTGAGACTATTGCTTTATATTCCCCAATCTTGCACTAGCTTTTAACCTATCTTGCATATTGATTTAAGCTTTATGTATAACTGAAAAAAGTCTTATATTTACATGCTTAAGATCTTTCATTAAGGTCTCTTTTGTATTTGGGGTTGACCTCCCCCTCTTAGGCCTTGTTTGGCCTCTTTTGTGCCTTCTTTTGTTGAGCTTTGGAACCTTTTGTGTATTGGCCTTCTCACCACTGAAATCCAGTGGATTTTCAGTGGTGGTGAAGGGGTCTTGAGGTCTTGCTTAGGGAAGGGATACCCCTCTCCCTTGGTCTCTCATTTGTTCATTTTTTTTGGCTCACAAGGGTAGCATGCATGCTTAGTTGTTTTTGGCTCCATTTCAGAGGTTTTTGGGTGTTATTTGGTCATATTATGTCACTGTTTTTGGTCGGATTAATGGTCCATTTCATGCATTATATGCTTGCCTTGTAATCTCATGTTTTGGTCTAATATGTATTATGTTATGAGACGACATTCTAGCATGATTTTGGTTTGCTTCCAAGAAGGTTTTAGCATTATTTTGCCATGCTTTAGGTCTGTTGGGTACAGATTTGGCCATGCTTGCCATGATTTGTGTAGCCTCCATGCATTTTGGCTTGTGAGCCTTGGGTGTGTGAGTCATAAGCATGCTTTAGTTGAGCTATTTCAGTGATTTAGAGTCACTTATTATGCCATTTCAGTTTATGTTTTATGCTTACATACTTGCATTTGTTACCCTTTCAATGCCTTGAAGAGATGTGGTCTTATGCTCCATGTTTGGGGCTTTTGTGCATGCCTATGTTTTTGAGGCTTTGGGCTGCCATATCAGAGGTTTTTTTTGGGCTCATTTTTGCATAATAAAACTCCGTTTTGCATTAAAAAAATCCATGCCATGTTTGCTTGGGGTAGGTGTTGAGTAATGCTTTCTTTGTGGCCTTGAATGCTTTCTATCTCACACCCATTCCCTAGCATGTTTTGGCATCATCCTTCGCATGCTTTTCAGAGTTTAACATGAGTGCTTAATGTCCATTTTTGTCACCTTTGAGTGTTCTTGAGAGTTGCCTTTCATGCCTTAGTCTTAGGCCCTTCGGTTGGCATGTTTATTTTGCATAATTGGCACCATTATTTTAGCATTCTTGGCCACTGTTTTGGAATGGGCTGAGGCCTTCCCATCTCGGTTTAAGTCCATCTTTGTATATAATCACATGTTTGATGTGTTGCATTGCTTTGGTATCATGCTTGCATTGCATCATGTTTGCACATTTGCATATTGTTTAGCTAGTTGCATTTCATATCCTAGCTTGCATGATAGATTTGCATGGCATTGCATCTTGCATGTTTGGCACATTGCATTTGGCATGTTCATTACCTTAGTCCCATATGGCATACTTGAGCTACTCCGCATGTTTGAGCCATGTTGCATACATGCATTACGTTTTGCTTGGTTTGGGGTGTCAAACCAAGCAAGAGGGGTGAGGTGTGTTCGTACTCCAAGTGACAAAACATGTGTCAACCCTCGGTCGCCGATGCCCTTGATCTCAACATGATAGGGCATGAGGCATTCATTTGTTTTGTCGCATGCATTTACATTGATTTGCAAGCTTGGTGCCTTTGGCCATCATGCATCGAAATGCGTGATTGGTGGCCCGAGGACCAAGGGCCACACTCCCTTGAGTCCATAGCATGATTGGGAGAGTGACCAGACACACATTATTTGAAATTCCCATGCCATGCACTGTCTGTCCTCTGCTGCTGTCAAAACAGCGTTCTGCAGGAAGGAATGGCCGGCCGGCCACTTACAATGCCGACCGACTACCAAAGTCCAGCCAGTGGTTCAATTTTTGGCCGATGGCCACATTCTCATAGTCGGTAATGCTCTATCATGGCCGGTGACATCCCACAATACTCAGGGAGTTATTTAGAAGGGTCCTGGAAACTTTCATAATTTTCAGAGGAGTAAGGCAGTGTAAACAGAGGCAACAGTGGCATGGCATTGGATCTTCGAGCGAAGCCAATCCGAGCATGCATTCATCCCTCTTCCTGAGGCTATTTTATTGCTTTAGTAGCTTAATTAATTTGTTAATTAATTAGAAGTTTTGTAATAATTCATTAGCTAGGATAGTTAATTCATTATTCGGCCTGTATTATTATTTCGGACCCTCCGAGCGAGGGCAATTGTGTAATAAGTGTGCGTGAGTGTGTGTATGTCTTCCAACCCCACGTCTTTCTCCCTTTTATTTACTAGCTTATGATGGTTAGATTAGGGCATGTTTTATTTAGCATACTTATGATAACTTGTTTGCACACATTCAATCTGTTGCATGCACCGGGCTCGGCGCATCATACTAACTGCATTGTATTTCAATTCCAAATTGAATACGTGTTAGTTGTAGCATCTCACATGCCGTCTTAGAATAGCCGAGCCTATCTTAGTTGCATTTTGCATGTGTTGCATTAGCCATCTTAACATGAACTAGGATCATGCATTGATTACTAACTAGTTTTTGTTTTGGCTCGGAGTACTCGGTAAGTGTTTATGCTTTAGCATCCTTGCATGCGTGTGAGTGATTGCCATGATAGCATGCTTACCATGAGGCTATATGCTTATGTGATATAACTGCCTGAATGCCTATGGGTGGAGGTTGGATTATCTGAATTGGAACAATTCATTGATTGTGAGTTTTAAGCCTACTAGATAGTGGCAAATCACCATGTTTTCTAAGCCCACTTGAGGGTGGCAAAATCCGCATTTTAGCCTACTTGCGAGTAGTAAACCGCTTTCAAAAACAAACATGAAATGTTTTCTTCCAACTCAGGCGATCCAGTCTATACTTGTATGCTGCGTGCATCACATAGTAATTCTAGGCTAATAACCGGGATAAGAGCACATAATGTTTTCAAAGCTCGATATCATGGTTAGTAGAGGCCGATCTTTGATCGGGCGAGCGGGGGTGCTCACGAAGTGACCTTCCCCAATCGTACCCAAGTTCCCAAGCCGAGGCAACTTTGGTGATGACGGACACGTGGCCTTAGGCAACGAGTCAGGGTTTCCTAAATTCCCCCAAAATAAATATTTAGGTGGCGACTCTGTATCTGGCAAAGCAGTCCATGTTTGTCACTTCTTTCAAAAAATCTGTTTTCAAAAACGATTTGCCGGATTTGGACTCTTTGATGATTCATCGATCTTGCATTGCACTCTGCGAGATTAGATACAGGACCGTGACATTGAGTCCTGAACTGTAGTGAGCCCAAATGAACAAAACAGGATTCATCCTCCCGGGACGTTCGGGGACGTCTACAATAATAGTCACCAATGTGACTGTTTGGTCAAGAAAGGTGACTGTTGGAGACCAAGGTTTGAAAACTGAAATTCGATTTCATTTATTTATTTTTTTTCAAATAATGGTTTCTCCAAAAATTATAAGTGCCAACCCAACCCAACCCACACCCACGCGTGTGTGTTTTGGATTGAGCCTACCTCGGTCCATAACTCCCCTCCTTACAAAACTTATGTTCATGAGTCGATTTCTCATTCACTCATTAATGGTTTTAACAACCATAATAATTCTTTTGTTCACCATATAACAAGAAACAAATTGCTACATTGACCCACTTAAATAATGAATGGGTCCTACATTATTAATGGTTTAAAACCATTTTTCTTCAACAATCCCCCACATGAATGGAGCTGATGAAAAGAACATGCAGCAATATGCAGACTCAAAGAGTACTAAACTGGAAATGTCCTGCAAATGATAGGTAGCTTTTTGCCTTGAACCATCCCTTGTAAAAGATTGTCGGATTTACTGACAAATCAATGGTCATGATGCCTTGAACTGTTATGTCTTTGGTGTAAACCAAGACAACAACCTTTCACATAATTTTATTTCCATACACAACTTGGTTCTATCGATTGTGCCCATTTTGGCCTTAGACAATTCTTGGTTTTTATGAGTGCTCTAGAGAATTCAGCCCTTTCAATTCTCATAGAACCGGCCCAATTTACACTCATATAGGTGATTCTCGTTAAGAGTATCCTGTTATACCCCACTTAGATTTCCAAGTTTATGAGAATCATTAAAAGAAAAAACTTATCCTGATTATCGCTGCAGGTATCACTATGTCATCATAGAAATGGGTAGAAGATTGGCTCCTTAGTGATCTTCCTGAGTCATTCTTAATTCTTTTGCCCCTTGGAACCTAGATCTTGGGATCTCCGGTCAGCTAGGTTGGGTCGCCATTAAGGTGACTTTTAAGTAATAGGCTTTAGTCCCATTTCCCTCAATGATCTCACAACCTGCTCTCTAGTCAAACCTTTTGTTAATGTATCTGCAATATTATCTTTTGACCTTATGTATTCAATGGATATAACTCCATTTGAGAGCAGTTGCCTAACGGTATTGTGTCTACGTTGAATATGCCGAGACTTACTGTCGTACATATTATTTTGTGCCCTAGCCATGGCTGGTTAACTATCACAATAAATACAGATAGCTGACATAGGTTTTGGCCACATTGGAATGTCTTTTAGGAAGTGACGAAGCCATTCTACTTCTTCTCTTGCTTTATCTAAAGATATAAACTCATATTCCATTGTGGATCTTGCAATGCATGTTTGCTTGGACAATTTCCAAGAAACTGTTACATCTCCCAAGGTAAAGACATAGCCACTAGTAGACTCAGAGTCTACAGTGTCAGATATCCAATTTGCGTCACTGTATCCTTCTAATACTGCTGGATATCTATGATAGCTTAGACCATAGTCACGGGTATATCTTAGATATCTAAGTACCCTTATTATTGCTGTCCAGTGGTCTTCCCCTGGATTGCTCGTGTATCTGCTCAATTTGCTAACTACATAGGCAATATCAGAACGTGTGCAGTTCATGAGATACATCAAGCTTCCAATTATCCTGGAGTACTCTAATTGTGATATACCTTCCCTTAAGTTCTTCATTAAATGAAGATTAGCATCGATAGGAGTCTTAGCAAAACGGTCATCATGTTTACTAAATTTGTCAAGTATTTTATCAACATAATGACCTTGAGACAAGGCATATCCAACAGATGTTTTTGTGATTTTCATGCCAAGTATAACATCTGCTACTCCTATATCTTTCATGTCAAACTTAGAGTTCAACATTTTCTTTTTAGTCTTTATTATCTCATTATTGGTACCAATAATGAGCATGTCATCCACATACAAGCAAACAATGACATATCATTTTTCAGTGTTTTTCACATAAACACATTTATCACACTCATTCATTTTAAAATCATTTGTCATCATTACGTTGTCAAACTTTTCACACCATTGTTTAGGTGCTTGTTTTAATCCATAAAGAGATTTCTTAAGTTTACACACTTTCCTTTCCTATCCCAGATCAATAAATCCTTCTGGTTGTTCATATAAATTTCCTCATTCAAATCTCCATTCAAAAACGCAGTCTTGACATCCATTTGATGTATTTCCAGATCATGCAAAGCTGCAATATCAATCAACATTCGAATGGATGTTATTCTTGTTAAAGGAGAATAAATGTCAAAATAGTCTACTCCTTCAGTTTGTCTATAGCCTTTAACTACAAGTCTAGTCTTGTATTTATCGATTGAACCATCCGATTTCATTTTCCTCTTGAATATTCACTTGTATCCGAGAGGTTTACAACCTGGTGGAAGATTCACCAGTTCCCAAGTATGGTTTTGTAAGATAGATTCAATTTCACTATTGATTGCTTCTTTCCATATAGGAGCTTCTGGAGTAGACATTGCTTCTTTTTATAAGTTTGAGGCTTATTTTCCAATAAATACGTCAAGAAGTTAGGACCAAAGGTTCCTATCTCTCTTACTTTGCCTAGGTCCTTCCATGTTTTCCTCTTCTTGATGTTCCCTAACTTGTCCTCGATTATTGTCAAATGCATCATCATAAGACCATTTAGGAGAATGAGACCCTTATGTTATTTTACATGAAAATACGTGTTGAAAAAACAATGCATTCCTTGACTCAATGATTATATTAACATGGATCTCAGAATTATCACTTTTATGAACTAAAAATCGATAGGCACTGCTATTTTCTATATACCCAATAAATATACAATCAACAGTTTTAGGTTATATTTTGACCTTTTTGGGGTCAGGAATAGCTACCTTAGCTAAACACCCCCACACTTTCAGATATTTGTAAGAAGGTTGTTGACCTTTCCACAATGCATACGAAGTTTCAATGTTTTCTTATGGGGTATTTTATTGAGAATATAGTTAGCAGAGATAATTGGTTCCCCCCACAAGTTCTAGGGTAATCCCGAACTTATTAACATAGCATTCATCATTTCTTTTAAGGTTCGATTTTTACGCTCAGCAACCCCATTTTGCTGAGATATATAAGGCGCAGTGGTTTGATGAATGATTCCAACTTGTGTACAAAAATTACCAGTAGATGTGTCATATTCACCACCTCTATCACTCCTTACACTACAAGAAATAAGGGTTTTCACGGCGTTTTTTTAACTGCGCTTTTTTAAACGTCATTTTTGTTAATATTTAACGGCATTTTAACAATGTCGCATATTTCTTTAATCAAAACTACACCATTTTGTAATAGAAGGTGTTTAAAAATGCCTCCAAATGCAGTAGGCCTCACGCGCCTATTTTGAATATGAGAAAGCCTTTTAAACCCTCACGCCTTCAATCATAAAACAAACATTGAATCCTTATGTCACCACTCTCTCAACCCTCTCTAAACCCTTATTTTGAGTCTCACCTTCAAATCTCACAGATTCACCGATTTCGAAGCTCCACCGCCACCACCATCTGCACCGACGAGGTAGCGAGATTTACCAATTCACCGATTTCACAGATTCACCGATTCACCGATTCAAATCTCACGGATTCACCGATTTCAGATCGGTCTGCACCGCCATCGTGATTTCGATTCAGATCGGCCTGCATTGCCACTGTGATTTCGATGCTCTCTCTAGATCTCTCTCTCAGAGATTCAACTTTGATTTCATCTCAAAGCGATTTCGATTTCTCTCTCTCTCTCTCTCTCTCTCTCTCTCTCTCTCTCGATTTCGAAGCTCCACCGCCACCACCATCTGCACCAGCGAGGTATCGATTTCTCTCTTGGCACTCACGCTGGTTCCATTTATATTGTTGATTTTCATCGGCAATCACTTCTTCTTCGTATTTTGTTTTGATTATCAATTTGTTGTTTTAGCTCTCCAATTTTAAATTGAATTATTGAAGTTATTTGGAGAATGAGAGTAGTTTATTTTGTGAATACGAAGCTGTGTAATTGCATTTATGGTTTTATGATAGTTGTTAACTTCTATTGAAGTTATGGTATTCTAGCAGCTTTAACTTTAACCTCATCAACTCTATTTATTGGGTCTAAGAGTAAGATGAGCTTTAGGTTTTTCTTGATTCCATTTAGTTAATTTCTTGGCTCTCTCATTTTCCTTCATTTTCCCATAGTTCCTCTCTCATTTTCTCTCACTTGCTCGCCCCAGCAAATTTCGACGAACGGTCTCCAGCAAGAAAATATGAGTTATGTTCTTCACTTCACAGCTTTACTCGCTTGAAATTGGTCATTTTTGCATCCTTGAAATGTCTCTTGTTTTTTGCACTTGTTTGTGGTTTGTTTACTGAAATCAAAACTGCGAATTTTTGTGTTTAGTTGTTAAAATTTCATCTTAATTTGTTCGGATCTAGAATACATACTATTGTCGTACTCAAGATACTGTAATAGCGGCTCTGATAATTCTAGCTTGAAATTAGGCTTGATGGAGTTGTAGAAAAACCGTTATGTGGATTGGGAAACATGAGATTATAAAATAGTTATTTCTAATTAACGAGCAACTATTCTCTTCTCACAAAAATATTATGTTTACTGCGTATAGAAGTCCAAAAAAAAATCGATGAAATTGAACCAACCATTCAAGATTGATAAAAAATTATGTTTTATTTTGATTTTGAAAATTTTTACATAGAAACAAACATAACCAACAAAAATATTATACTATGATGCATCTCAAGTATTCATTAAAAGAAAGCATAACAAAAATCAAGCACACCTTTCTAACAATCAATGTGCAAGATGGTCTTGGAAAATGGTATCAAAGATCGATTGTCCAAGTCCAGAGCAATAAGCTGGTCCAAGAAACAACCATGAATACCAACCCAACATTCCAACATATTACATGATTTAGAAAAAAACATCCTAAAAAACAAACGCTAAAGAGGTCACGGAAGGGAACCTCAACAAACAGATTAATAATCATTCACCCAATCAGTTACAAGTCAAAGTACCCAAAAAAAACTTGCCCAAACATCTTGTTTCTCATTCCAACATAAATCCACAAATCCTTGCATGATTAGAATCTTCTCCTAGGACTTCTTGAACGGTGTCCACGTGGTGATCTACAATAATACAGACAAAAAAGGTTGGTGCTTTATGTCTGGATGGATGGACTCAAACCAATAAAAAAAATATAAGAAGCTTATAAAAATGAATTTGCAAGTGAAAATAAGTACACCAATACATACTAATATTACAACTTTAGTGAAGTTTCAATCATTTTACATCTACCAGATTTCATGTCATAAAGGGCTCTCACTAGAGAAGTGAATCAAATGAAGTCACAGTGACAAAAAAGATTCAAGTATTGCTATTTGCTGTCTCTTATTTCTCTCTATGAGTTTGATGTGACAATAGCAAAGCACCCCATGGCATTTAATTATGCTCTTGCTAATACCTGTTTGTTTCAACATGAAATATTTAATAGATGTTTGGGTTTTTGTTGATATGATGTGGTAAAAACAAATTACCTACTAAAATCTAGGAAAGAATTACCAACTTCATCCCAATGGAACCCACATTAGGGGAACTACTGATCTATTGTTTTGGGGTTTCTCATTTATTAGCATACTAGTAAAATGCACGTGCTAACCATTGGTAGAAACATAATATTTTTTTTTTTAAAAAAAAAGAAAAAGAAAAGAAAAATAAGTTGGGAATGGATTAACTCAAAAAGCTAAATACTGTTTCTGTTTACGAATTCCTCGCGTTTGTGCGTTCCTAATTTTTTTAACCAGTTTATCTTGCTGCTCTTTATTTGCCTGCAAAATAAATTTTTATGCTAATGAATTCTCTATTTGATATTTATTTTTTTTATTACTTTTTTGTGTGTTGGCATGGAGTTCAACTTATTGCCTTCAATTGGATTTGGTACTTAATTTTGAGCATGGAGGAGACTATTTTTTTTTTTTTTTTTTTTATTGCATTTGGTTGCTTTATAATTCACCTCTATTTGGTGCAATTTACTATGACCCCTCCCTTTTCTTTTTCTTTTTCTTTTTTTTTTTTAATTTTTTAAATTTAACTTTCTTTATGCTTGCTTTCATTTGAAGACATAATAGTTTGGTCTTTATTGATTGATTTAAGAGAGCAATGTATTTCTTAAATCTATCATATCTATCAAGAGCATTGTAGAAACTTTTGCTTTCTTCATTAATATACTTCATACTAGATATGCCTCTACTATGCTTGATAGTACCGATTTAGATTGCACCATCGGGACGCAATTATTAATCGTGCATGCATGCATAAATAGCCTTAGACTCGTCCAAGAATCTTCATTAGAGATACCTAGTTATCTTTGATGACGCTCTTCTTGGATTGTCCAGTTTGGACAGTTCAGGAGCACAAGTTTGTATTGTAATTGGTAGTTCTACTGCTTATAGTCCATCTCGTAGAGATTTCGGTTAGGAACTACTCATGTTCTCTGAGTGCATACTAGACAAGGCATAGTAGTACACCTAGTCTATGTCGTGTATTTGGGGAACCATGGGGAGATGCCACCGAAATTTTGTTAAAGATGAACAAAGCGGTATGAGCTGCTTTTTACAATATAGACCGTATATTCCTGAATGGGAAAGTAGGATGAACCACCATATTAGAGGCCAGTTAGAGGTGAATGATGTCATATCGCATGCATTATAAGGTATTTAATTGAGGTTAAGATTAATTAAAATGGAACGGTAATTTTGAACTTTGTTGATTTGACAATGACATTTGTAGTGTAAGACGGAGTCAGATGGATAAAAGTTCGATAAATTAGCATAAGTTGTACCCGAAATACATTCAAGGTGTTAAGGACTTTATTAAATTTGCATGCGACAATAAGCTATTGTTGAATGAAGTCACATGCCCGTGTAAACGGTGTTATAATGTCAAATTGGTAGAGAAAGGCCTGTTAGGGGAACATTTAATAATCAACGGGTTTCTTCCAAGTTACACCAGTTGGATTTTTCATGGGGAGAAGTTGACGTCGCATGTGCAACACAGTGTGAATGTTGGGCAAACTGATTCGAATGATGGTGATGAAACTTATGAAATGCTATACGAACGATTTGGACTTCCTCCACCAGGCTTTATTCACGAGGCAGCAAGTTCTGGTATTAAACAAGGTCCAGATGAAAAAACTGAAAAATTCTTCAATTTATTGAAAGAAGCCGAAAGAGAGTTGTATCCTGAATGTCAAAAGTTTTCAATGCTCTCATTTATTGTTCGGTTATTGCACATCAAGTGCCTTAGTGGATGGAGTGACAAGTCTTTTACGATGTTGCTTGAGCTTTTGAAGGATTTGTTCCCAAAGGGTGAAACTTTACCAAAGTCATTTTATGCAACTAGGAAACTCCTTAGGGACTTGGGCCTCGATTATCATAAGGTACATGTATGCCCAAGAGATTATTCACTATATTTGAAGGAAACAGCTAGTATGGATAATTGCATAGTGTTTCATATGCCTAGATACAAATAGTTTGAGGGGGAGGAGAATGATGTTAAGAAGAAGCAACAAAGAATTCCACAGAAGATTGTTAGATACTTTCCTTTGATTCCAAGGCTTCAAAGATTGTTTATGTCATCCAAAACATCTTCTTTAATGAGATGGCATGCAGAGGGCCGAATTGATGACGACAAAATGAGACATCCCACTGACTCTCCTGCCTGGAAAATTTTTGATAATTTGTATCCCAAGTTTGCAAGTGAGCCTCGCAATGTCAGACTGGGTTTAGTAGAGGATGGATTCAATCCATTCAAGGCAATGAATGTCACTCATAGTAGTTGGCCAGTTATTATGATGCCATACGATTTGCCACCATGGTTATGCATGAAGCAGCCTCATATGATGATGACATTGCTCATCGATGGTCCTTCTTCACTTGGAAATAACATTGACGTCTACTTACGCCTTGTAGTGGATGAATTGAAAGAATTGTGGGAAAATGGTGTTGACACGTATGATGCGGAAACTAATCAGATGTTCCGAATGCATGTTGTGTTATTGTGGACTATAAATGATTTTCTTGCCTATGCAATTTTGTCTGGATGGAGCACGAAAGGCACTTTAGCTTGTCCTTGTTGTAACACACATACTCGTTCTTGATATTTAAAGAATTGAAGGAAATTATGTTACATGGGGTATCGTCGCTGGTTGAATGGGGGTCTCAAATTTTGAAAAGTCAGTGCGTCTTTTGATGGCACTCATGAATTTGAACCATGTCAAACTCGGTTATCAGGGGCTAATGTGCTACGACAACTAGGGCCTAAGTTCAAATTGAATTCTAAGTGTCAACAATCTAGCAAACGAAATAGAAAGGGGAAAGAA
Source organism: Camellia granthamiana (assembly GCA_036172215.1). Taxonomy (NCBI): domain Eukaryota; kingdom Viridiplantae; phylum Streptophyta; class Magnoliopsida; order Ericales; family Theaceae; genus Camellia; species Camellia granthamiana. The sequence goes on from CM069916.1 coordinate 74,980,149, forward strand.
AATGAGGAAAATGAGGACTCAAGTCATAATTGGAAGAAGAAGAGTATTTTCTTTGAGCTGTCATATTGGGAGCATAAATTGATTCGCCACAATCTTGATGTGATACACATTGAAAAGAATGTGTGTGATATTGTATTGTGGACGATATTAAATGTTGATGGGAAAGGGAAGGACAATTTAAATACTCGTTAAGATTTGTAAGATATGGGAATTCGGAAAGCACTACATCCTCAAAAAAGGGTTAGGAACAAGTATTATTTGCCTCCTTCATGTTTTGCCATGAACAATAGAGAAAAAAAGTCTATTTTGTACACGTCTAAAGAATATCAAAGTTTCAGATGGTTACGCATCCAATATCTCTTGTCGGGTTAACCTCCAACAGCATAGCATATCTGGACTAAAAAGTCATGATAACTATATACTCATGCAACAAATACTTCCAATAGTAGTGAGAAATTTGTTACCGAAGAAAGTGGTTGAACCATTAATTTAGTTAAGCAATTTCTTCAAGCAGTTGTGCTTCAAAACCTTAGAAGTGGACGGTCTAAATCATCTTCAATCCCAAATTGCTCTTACACTTTGCCATCTTGAGAGAATTTTTCCTCCATCATTTTTCGATATAATGGAGCACTTACCCATTCACCTAGCAGAGGAAGCGAAGATTGTCGGTCCGGTGCAATATCGATGGATGTACTTTGTAGAAAGGTGTGTAATTCTACTCCAATGTCCATTTTGTATATATTTGCTTGTTTATACTTGAAATGTATGCATCTTTTTGTTTATAGGTACCTTATGATGCTTAAGTCATACATACGTAATCGAAGTCATCCTAAAGGTTCAATTGCACAAGGATACATAGTCGAAGAATGTATGACATTTTGCTCAAGGTACTTGTATGATGTTGAGTTGAAATTGCATCAATCGTTAAGGAATTGTGATGTTAGTGACAATCCTAAGATATTAATGGGGTGGGCTTTAGGAAAAGGAAAAGGGCTTGTGCTTGATAACACAACATAGGTACAGGCTCATCGGTATGTGTTATTTAACATTGCTGTGGTTGTCCCACATCAAGAGTAAGATAGATGCAACCTTTGTCTCATTGTGAATGTATTTATACCAACTATAATTATCTTGCATTTTACAAGTAGTTTAATTGTGTAGGGAACATCGTGAATTTATTAAGCGGTCACATCATCGTCTCAGAGATTATGATGTGGATCGTCGTCACAATGATGAGTTTCCCAAATGATTCAATTCTCATGTAAGTGCATGTTAAGCACAACAAGTCTTTTATATTTTTGTAATCCATGTTTTTTTATATTTTTTTAAGTTGTTAATTGATGCTTAATATTGATAAATTTCTTTTAAAAATAGGTTGCAGAGCTGTTAGCTACTGAAAATGTAGCGTTGTCAGATGAGATTAAAATTTTGGCTTTGGGACCCAGCCAAAAGGCCACCAGATTTAATAGGTGTATAATTAATGGTACTAGGTATCATACTAGGAGTCGTGAGTTAAAAAGAAAAACTCAGAATAGTGGAGTTATGGTGAAGGCAAAGACTTCTAGCTATGCAAGTGCAAAAGACATTAATCCAGTGGAAGGTGATTGTAGACACTCCATTTTTGACCGCCCTTACGACTTGGGCGCTTTATTCCAAACACCCGATGATGAAAGTTACACTATGCAATCTTTTGAATTCTCAGCAAAGAAATTTGGATTCAAGCTTTAATACCAAACCTTGCACCCCATTTTGGCCAAATTATTTTAGACCTTAAAACCCTCCTTTCAAAATATTTTCCAAATGCTTCTACGATGTTCCGAGGCTCGCATCTCATTTAAAACATTGCACTTTTTAGTAAATCAAGTAAGTAAAAAGTGAAAATACATGAAAGGTAGGTGAATTCTTTGAAAAAAATCTGTAAAACATCTTATTTATAGGTTTGGAATTGAAGAAAATAGGAGGGGAGGGAAGAAAACCAATTGGGGAAGAAGTTGGGCATCAAACTGTTGAGAAAGAATGAGCAACCTTCACTAAAATAGACATATCTCTTTGCACACTTAGAATTTAGATGTGAGGACACCACCATTGGAAAGTAGACTTCCGAGGATTCAGTTTAGACTCAAGAATCACCTAAAATCGAGTCTAGATGAAGGAGATATGCCCGTTTGAAGTCGAGCTTGAATACAGATTTTTAAGGCCTGACCAGGTCCATTTAGAACTGGCCGGGCCTCAATGAAAACTTTTCCTGGGTTGCTTTTTAGGCTTGGCCATGTGTTTTTAGGCCCGGCCGTGGGTTTTGAGGTTCGGCTGGGTCTCAATGGCGCCAGACAAACAGCTGGTTGGAATTGAAGAAATATCTTTGTTTGAAGATATTTATGATCTTTTTGGCTCAAACTCTATAAATTGGACCTCACACTTCAGATTTTAGGGTTAAAAAAACTTTCCAAAAGGCATAGACATTGATGAGAGCTCTTGAACCTTCAACCTTCTTTTATTCTTCAAATCAACTTTCACCCTCCATACACCATTAAAGCATGGATTTGAAGCTTTCTTGCAGAGAATTCAAGGCATATTTTTAGAACCTAGAGGTTAGAGAATTGTTCTAGGAGACATTTGTAGAAGCTAAGACATAACTTCTTTACAAAAGCTTTCTTGACCTTCAAACCTTCTTTAGCTATACATACACAGTACATACACCATTAGAGCTTGTTTTTGAAGCTTTTCTTGAAGTTTCAAACCTAAATTTCAAAAACTTGAGGGTATTTAGAATCAAGTTTGTTTAACTACAACCATCCTCTCTTTCAAGAGGTATAATTTTTGCATCTTCTTCCTTATTTCTCTTTTACTCTTTTATTCTCTTTTCCATGCTTTGTTCACTGTTTTGGGACTGTTTTGTGGACTAAAACTTGTGATTTAAGAGCTACCAAAGGTGGAGGGGTTAACCACCCTTCCTTGAACCTTATTCCAAGCTTATATCCTTGTGTTTTCCACTTATTTCTCTGATTTTAGCTACTGTTTTGGGGCAGTTTTTGGACTGTTTTGAGACTATTTTCAGAGGCTAAAATATGGTTTAGAAGTCCCAAAAGTGGACGAGTTAGACACCCCTCCTTAGCTTTGCTTACTAGCTTTGTGTCTCTTTGTTTTTGCCTATCTTTTTGTGCTGTTTTAACATGGTTTTAGCTACTATTTTTTACACTTTAAGGGCTGTTTTAGGGCTGTTTTAATTTATTTGATTAGTTCATGCTCTGATTAGTTTGCTTGTTGTCTGAGAAGTTGGCATATATAGCTTGTTGCATGTTATTCTAGCCTTTTTTTGTTTAATTTCCATGTTAAGAGCCTCATTTTAATAATCAACCTATCATCTATTTCTTTAATTTGAGAGTTGTTTCAATCGGTTGGCGGTTGTTCACAACATAAGCTAGAGATCTATGCTTAATGGCTTAATCTCTACGGAGGTTCATCGCCAATGGCATAGTCTCTCTTTCATGTTGAGAATCACTTCCCGTTTGACACGCTTCTCATTTAGTGGACGGAACCATCACCTTGGACTTAATGGACTAAAGAATGGAAAAGACTAAGAAAATTGTTAAAATGAACCAACCCACATAAAGAAAATGAAGTATCTTGCTTGGGTTCGACCGGACGTTATGCCAAGTCCATTGTGTCAAGGGTTGTCTTACATCAATTCATGATGTTTTGATGAACCTTGAAGCGTCTCTACCTCCCTCTTTGAGTTCACTCTATGATAGGAGGGAGGGGTGGTTATTGATTCATTACATTCATTAATTTCTATCCAAATCATGCCCTAACTCATCAAGCAATCAATATGCTCATTGATGGCTTTGGAAATGACTTCATTCTTTTCTTGAGGCTTACCATGAGAGAGAAGAGTAAAAGGGACAAACAGAGTTCATAATAACTTTGTCTGCACTGTTTTCACCTCAAAGCACAAAAAAGGAGTTTTGCACAAAAGTGAGGCACGGTCGGCCTTTTTTATGCCTGGCCGGGCTTCATTGAGGGTCGGTCGGGCCCTAATGTTTTGGTAAGCAGTGTATTTTTGGCAGAAGTAGAGGGCAATGGCTAAGGATGAAACAGAGCAATTGCACAGAAGGCAGACAGAGCAGCTTCTGAAAACTGTGCATATTTAGTTCATATTAAATGTTATAATATTATTGTTCATATTATTGTTGTAATCAGTATTGTTGTAATACTGGTTTATTTATAATTATTATAGCTAGTTAAATTAGGTAGCTAGTTTATTTCTCATTATTACTCTTGTTGTAATAGCATAGTTAGCTAGTAAATGCTTTAATGATTTCATTCGATTTTGTAATAAGTAGTTTAATTCGAACTTTGATTCGCACCCTCTTGCACGAGGGCAATGTTGTAATAAGTTATATGTCTTCCAACCCCACTTTTTTCTCTCTTTTATTTATCCTCTTATGATGGTAGAATAGAGCATCATGTTTTCTTAGCATTTTTCCATGACCTGTATCCATTCGTCTTGCATACATAAGACTTCAGCTCATCATTCTAACCAATGTCAAGATCAAAATGTTTGCTTGAATACATGTTTTATTCCATATCTTGGATTGAATCAAATGCCATGCTAGTAGCCGAACTTGTTATTTGCATGATTGTATGCATCGCATTAGTCATTTTGCATTGGTTAGAGACATGCATGTTTTCTAATTATTTTGCTTTGTTTTGGCTTGGAGTACTAAGTGAGCATTTTGTGTTTTAGCATATCACATTGTATGTCTATGTTACCATATCAAGCATGTTTTCCATGAGGCTAATTGCTTAAATGATATAACTGCTTGAATGCCAGTGGATGAAGGCTAGTTGCTTGAATTGGGATAGTTTGATTAATGTACATTTTGAGCCCACTTTTTCAAATGGCATATTCACAAACTCTTTTCAAAAACAAGCATGAAATCAAATGTTCCAACTTTTGCAAATTGGTCTATACTTGCATGTATCACCTAGTAAAGTTAGTTTAATAATCGGAACAAGACCATATAATGTAGATAAGAAACACATCATGATTAGTAGAGGCCGATCTTTGATCGGGCGAGTGAGGTGCTCAATTTATGACCTTCCCCTCTCGTACCTAAGTTCCCGAGCCGAGACACTCTGGTGATGACAGACTAATGGCCTTTGGCACGAGTCTTGGGTTTACTAAATTTTTCAAAAATATTTAGGCGGGGACTCTGAAATCTGGCAAAGCAGTCCATTTTTGGCATTTGATTTAAACATCGATTTTTCAAAAAGAATTGCTAGATTTGGACTCTTTTTGTGTTTTCACTATTTCACACTGCACTCGTGAAATCAGATTCAAAACCACAGGTGGAGTCCGAACTGTAGGGCTATTCGCCTTCCGAAAGGAGCGCGAAAAGTTGAGCTACAGTGATGTAGCATACTATGGATGTATGACAGATATTATTGAATTGTATTACTCACATGACCATAGATACATGTTATTCATGTGCAACTAGATTGATAACAATAAGGGACTCAAGCGGGATGATTTTGGTTTTACACTTGTTAATTTCAATCACTTGTTATATGCGAAGAAACAGGACAGTAATGAGCCATTTATCCTAGCATCTGAAGCACAACAACTCTTTTATGTTAATGATTCTATTGATGAAGATTGGAATGTTGTACTCGAGATGAAACCTAGAGACTTATATAAGGTGTATGGAGAACAACCAACTATTAATAAAGGACTACATCACAACGAAGTGGAAGGATTGGGTGATAAAGAGTTAGATGTAGCTTCCTTCACTTGTCAGGAGGACATGGATTGGGTTAGGCAGGGTATTAATGGAACAACTGTTGATGAAACTATTGGACCTCCTGAAGCATCGACAGAGGCACAATTTAAAGATGATGAAGAAATGATATGATATTGTAATTGGTTGCATATTCACTTTTACGTTTGTGTTTTCTGTACAGATATTCATGTTAATAAAATCTTTGCTTTATACCTTTGTAGCTTTCTTTAAATGGCCATTTTTACCTTTCATGTACTCTTATTATGTTTTGAATGCAATTTCTTTATAGATTATCATGTCCTTACTTTTATGTTTATAGTTTCTTTATAGAATATCTATGAGTTCTAGCTCCAAGAGTTCTTCTAGTGAGAGTGATCAATCAAGCTCTAATAGTTCTAGTTCAGATGGGACTTATGCCACACTTAAGATGAAAGTCATACCTGATCCATCGGCATCATGGCATCCACCAGGTAGTCTTCCTACCACATCACGTAGCAGTAGTGCATCACATGGCTCAGTTTTAGTTGGTACGTATAAGCTTTTTATTTATATATTTGAATTCTTTTGGATTGAAAAAATGTTTACATATGATAATTTTTTATGTTTGTTCAACCTATATTCTTATGCTTTACAGATAGTACTAACAGGTGACAAAATGAAAACTTTGTTTAATCTCTAATGTTGTTATAAGTAGATGAATTTTGTTCAACCTACATTTATACAGAAATATTTTATGATATTGTTATTATGCACACTATTTAATCTCTAATGTTGTTATAAATAGATGAATTTTTTTTTCCCCCATTGAGATGAATTCCCAAATGTGTTTTATACTATGGATATAGAAGTCACTTGCTTTACCTTGCAAACCAGAAAGTGTAGTTCTAGCAAAAAATAACCTACTGTTGAGAACCCATAATCAATTCTTTGGCCCCGTTTTTGTTTTTTTATAAGTCCTGGCTCAAGTTAAACCACACAAAAGCAGACAAGGGATCCCACATATGCGCATGGTCGATGGGGTACTAGTGACGATGGTGTTTTAAATCTTGTTTCAAATGAGTTGAATCAAATAGTTGAAGGATACACACCCCTTGCTTCACATTTGGGTGTTTTGGCACGAGTTGGGTGTTTTGGCACGAGATGGGAGTCTTGCACCACTCACTTTTACGACTTGGCATTATGTCCCACAACAAAATAAAGATAACATATGGAGGCAGATAAATGTAATACAGATATTTAATATAAAATAAGTTGAAATGCATATTACAAGTGTAGTTGACATTGCATATTACAAGTGTGTATAATTGCAGGCTCATACGAATGTAGATGAATCCGTGAAGAGAACAATAATGGCTTCATTTGGAAAGAAATTGAGAGATTGGAAATGTCGAGTGAAAAATATGGGATACAAACCCTTGGAGGTAGCTAGCTCAACTTATAACTAAACTAAATCAAGTTTAATATGTATAAGATTGAAAATTGAAATTTATTATCTTTAAAATTCATCTTTTCATTTTTGTATTGGGGTGATTGAGGTAGGGGCAGAGGGATAGTGGTTTGTGGTGATAATGGAGGGGTGGTGCATTGGAGGTAAAAGGGTGGTGGTGGTGGTAGTTGTGGTGGCTATAATAACAGCGGTAATGGTGATGCAAATGAGAATTTGGAAATATGATACTCTAATGCTTTGTTTTATCTGTCTTTTATTTACAGGAGACAAAAAAGAACAATGGGGTTTCTGTTAGTCGGCCACAAGTGTGGATGGCCGCATTCATGAAAGATGGTACTTGCAATAGTGACTCAGTTAATGAAGTTATGGTATGTGATACTACTTTATTGGACTTTTAATATGATTTATATTGGATGCTAATTATTGAATTCAAAATTGTAGACTCAAATGAATGAGCTAAAGGAGCACATAGAGGGATCTTCTTCGGACCCTGCTGCATTAAATGAGCAGATTTTCACACAAGTTAGGGGGCCGTAGGGACCTGGTCATGTTTGGACATTTGGATTGGGACTGTCTTCCACTGATGTTTTTGGAGGTAGATGTAGGCAATCACAAGAGCAAAATCATATCTTCCAACCTCGAGTTCAAGAACAAGTTGAAGATCAACTTCAACGATATCAAATGCAGTTAGAGTTAAAGATGAATGACGTAATGGAGAAACAAATTCAAGCTATACATGAAGATTTTTAGTCACGAATTGAGATTTTGGAATCTCATTTGCAAGTTGCGGGCGTACCTGTTACACCAACTGTTACACCCTCGAACCTATTACATAGGCAGCAGGTATTTTCATTATTTTTACTAGTTATTACTTTAAATTGCCCAGAGCTACTATACAACTTAAGCCTCTTATCGAATGATAGGTTGTTGATTCACTTAGTAGTCGTCCCACTGTTCGGCCAATGTCACATCAACAACAATCTCATGCATTTTCATCTCAAAAGGTGAGAAATCATTTAATCAAAGCTTTTTTGACAATACAATATATTATTAATTACAATACTTGTTCTTATTAAATATAGGTTCACCTTTCAAAGAAGGAGAAGAAGATGAAGAAGAAGAACTAACAAGGTAAAAGTACTAACATCACTAGTTTTTAATTTCTCACTTTTCTAATTCTATTAAGACATGATGTGATTTGGTATTGGAAATTAGTGACTAATCCAAATCAGCCACATAGTTTTATATATTAAGCTTTTAAATATGGTATAAATTCATGTTCAAACCATTTAGAAAGAAGATGAGACAAAAGGGAATTAAGACATGATATAGTTTTATATATCCAGAATTTAGACCGTGTATGTTGTTAAGTAATTGTTTTATTTAAAAAAACTAAAAATCTATGTAGTGTAACATATTCATAGTTCTAGTATTTCAACTTAATTTGCCATATTTCCATAAATATTGAGTTGTGGCAAATTATTTGAAGATCTGTATTGTTTAGTTTTTTTTCCCAATATGATTTGTCTGTTTAAGCCACGTCGGCTTAAAGTCTTCTTTGATAACTTTTATTAATCTATTTAATATTTCAGGAAAACTGTTGCTTTGTAAGAAAACGTATTGAAAGGAACAATATGATTGTGGTGTTATAGATAGCTCACTGATTTGGGTTCTAACCAAAATTAAGCATAAGAATGTTTATATCAGTATGTGATTGTGATTTTTGGTATTTTATCTTGCCTATTGGTGACTGATTTTGTTTGAAAATCAACATATTACATGAGATGCCTGAATGATGTGACTTAGCTGGTGGAGGTAGACTTTGTACCGAATGCTTGTTCGTGGGCATGATGTGTATCCTTTAGTTTGTATGGGGGAGTGATTTGATCTTTGTCGATTGAGGGTGTAAACACCCCATTTTTGATCGACCTTCAGACTCAGATGTCATCGATTGAGCACTCAGTGATAGTGCATGTTGTGCTCGTTCGAGTTTCCGAAGTTTTCAGCTGGGTGCCTTGCCTCCGAGCCTCTGAACTTTTTGTGCTTTGGCTCGGTTTGTGGACCGAACCTTGTTTTCTCTTCCCTGGAGGGAGGGAGAGGTCTTATAGACCATCCTTTTGTGGTCGTAGACCACTTTCCACGTTTGGAGACCAGTTTCCGATTTTCAGAGCCTTCGGCCGCGCACCTTGACCCGGGACCGCTTAACGTTCTCTGTTTGGCTTGGTTTTTGAACAACACCTTGTTGCCTCTGCCTAAAGGGACACTGTGGCCTGGGAGACCACTTTTGTGGTCGTAGACCACTTTTGGTGCCCGTAGACTAGTTTTTGAGGCTCCCGGCTGCGCGCCTTGCCTCCCGGACTCTCGTCTTGCATCCTTTTTGGTTTGTTTTTTATACAAACCTTGTTTTCCTTGTTTGGAAGGTGGTACAAGGGTGGGAGACTAGTTCTTCCCCTTCGAGACCACTTTCCTTCCTGCCAGCCAGTTTTCTGGTCGGGTAACTGGTTTTCTTGGTCTTTGGGCCACCTTTTCTGGTCGGCCACCACACCACCACCTTGGTTTCATGTTGCAAACCACCTCTCCCCTATGGCCGACCACTTTTTTCCCTGGCCGACCACTTCCACTGGTCGGCCGACCAATAGAAGTAGCTGGCCGACCACTTCAAATGGTCGGCAGCTTTCCAACTCATTCCTGGAGATATTTTTAGTACAGTTGTGCCAGCTGGAAAGCATAGAAGCCATCCTCCATACATATGGAAGGATGGCTTTAGGCCAAAAGCTTGTCCAACAAGCTTGTTGCTTGTTCTTTATAAGAGAAAACCTCCCCCCTCCTCCAGGTTGAGAATTTGGTGGCTGGAGTGATAGATACACACTTGTCTCTATATTTCCTTGTTTGCTCTTGTTTTGTGCCTAAAAGTGTAATTTTTCCATACTATTACACACAAACACACACTCAAACACCATCCTTTTGTTGCTAAGGCTCTTAGAAGCTAGTTTTGGTGTTTTTGAAGAGGTTTGAGCTCAGAAAAGCTGCTGGAGTTGTAGCTTCAAAGTTGTTCTACAAGGGTGAGCTTCTAACCCTTAAATCCGTTGATTTTTCTTAAGCTTTTGGACCTATTTGCATGCTGATTTAAGCTTAACTTCCTACTGTAAAAAGTTATATTTTTCAGTCTTTAACATGTTTGTTTAAGGTCACTTTTGTGTTGGGGGTAGTCTACCTCCTCGTAGGCCTTGTTTTGAGACATTCCTTTAGGCTCTTGTTTTGACCTTTGCATGACCTTTCTACCACTGAATTCTAGAGGAATTTCAGTGGTGGAAATGGTGTTTTGAGGTCCCAAACAGGAGAGGGTCATCCCCTCTCCTTGTGTTCTTGAATGCTTGCTTCATTTGCCTCATGTTTGAGCATGTTTGTTAAGCTTATGTTGGCCATATCTTAGCATGTATTTGGGGTTATTTCAGCATGGCATACCACTATTTTTACTTGGTTTTGTCATCTCTTGCATGCCTTATGCACTTGTAGTGTATTTCTCCCAAACTAGTCGTGTATGCTTCATGAAGTAGCATGTCTTTCTAGCTTGTTTTGAGTCCATCTCAGCATGTTCTTGGTGTTGTTTTGCCATGATATACCTCTGTTAAGGTTTGGTTTGATAGCCCCTTGCATGCTCCATGCACTTGTAGTGCAATTCCATGAACTAGCCTAACGTGTACCATGCTTTAGACCATCATTCTAGCATGATTTTGGCTTAACTCTAAGAAGCTTTTGTCCATGTTTTAGCATGCTCTAGCTCTGATTTGTGTTGTTTTGGTCATGCATGCCATGCTTTGTATAGCTATAATGCATTCTAGCTTGTTAGCCTTGTGTATCAAGTCCACTAGCATGCATTGCTTGGTCTATTTGAATGATTTGGAATCATTTGTTATGAGATTTCAGTGCATGTTTCATGGTCATACACTTGCATCTTTCACTCTTTCAATGCGTTGGAGGGTTTGCCCTTTATGCCTTAAACATGAGTCATTACGTATGCCTTCATGCCTAAGCTTGCGAGCTATCATTTCAATGTGTTTTTGGGGTTATTTTGCCATGATATAACTCTAATTTTTGTTGGCGAAGCCATCTTGTGCTTGGTCTTCGTAGGTGTAGTGTAATCCTCCCTTTTGGCCTTGCATATTTCATGCTTCATGCTTGCCATGCTAGCTTATTTTGGCTTCCTTCCATACATGTTCTAGTATCATTTTGACATGTTCTAGAACTGTTTTGGGTTGCCTTTGCCATATGCTTCATGTTTTGCATAGTTGTAGTGCAAGTGCCTTGCTAGTTTCAAGCTTTAGGTACCATAGCATGCTTCATTTGTGTTGTGTACATGATTTGGCATCATTTACCATGACATTTCAGAGCATGTAGCATTGCCATGTTCCCACTTCATTCACTCTTTAAGTGCCTTTGAGTGTTATGCATTGTTGTCTTGTTTATGGCCTAGCTTGTATGCTTGTATGCCTAGACATTTGAGCCCCCATTTCAGCATGTTTTGTTCTTTGTTTAGACCTAATTAAGCTCTGTCCATGGTTGGTTCATGCATTTGTGCCATGTGTTGCATGTCCCTTTGTATAGTCCTCTTTGCTAGCCTTATGCCTTAAGGACCCTAGCATGCCATGCTTATGTTGTTTGAATGATTTGGGATCATTTCTTGCTTAATTTCAGAGCTTATAGTGTTGTTACACTCCCATGTTTATCACTCTTTGAACACTCTTGAGGGTTGTGCTCTTATGCCTAGTTGATGGGCCATTGCATTGTGCATGCTTGTATATGCTTTTGCGCCTTCATTTCTTAGCATTATGGCCACTGATTTGGGCATGACTGAGATCTGTCCATTTTTGGTTTAAGTCCATTTAGCATTGTGTATGCCATGTTGTTTGCATGCTTATATCACATGGCATTGAGTATGCCATGTTGTTCATCGCATTGTGTATACCATGTTCTTCGCATTGTGTATGCCATGTTCTTCGCATCGTGTATGCCATGTTACATTGCATTGAGTATGCCATGTTGTTCTTAGCATTGTGTATGCCATGATGTTACATTGCATTGAGTATGCCATGTTATTCTTAGCATTGTGTATGCCATGTTGTTAATTGCATTGTGTATGCATGTTGTTGCTTGCATTGTGTTTGGATTGAGTACTAGTCCAAACACGAGAAACGAGAGACGTTTCATACTTGAAGTGATGAAACGTGCCTCAATTATCGATCGCCGACCCTCTTGATCAATCATGATAGAGGTCAAGGCTTTATGTGTTTATTTGTGCATTCATTTCATATTGAATTGTGCAATTTGGCTTCTCGGCCATCATGCATCGAGATGCGTGATTGGTGGCCCGAGGGTCGAGAACCGCACTCCCTTGAGCTTATGAATTGATAGGGAGAGTGGTTGTGCGCACATACCTTGCAAATACATTGCCATGCCCTTTCTTGCTCTCTGTTGTAGCAAAGTGGAGAAGTGCAGCAACAACTGGTCGGCCGACCAGAAGAACTAGCTGGCCGACCACTTTTTCTGGTTTGCAGCAAAGAAAAGTGTTCGGCAAGTGGCCTTCTCCATCAACAACTGGTCGGCCATGCTCCCACAGGTCCCCAAGGTGAGTTAGAAGCTTTCTGGAGCTCGATGCAAGGTTCTGAGAACAGTTGCAAACAGAGCCAAATTGGGGTATCGTGACGGATTTCCGTACGGGGCGACCGAGCATGCATGCATTCTTCTCCCTCTGAGGACATTGCTTTACCGCTTTACTTAGCTAATTTGCTTAGCTAGTTTATGCTTTGGTTCTGTATTTAAGTAGTTAATGCGTTTAACTACTTATTCGTGTAGTAATAACTAGTTAGTTAACTTGTTAGTTAATTAGCTTTGTTTTGTACTTAATTAGTTAGCTTGTTAGTTAATTAGTTTTGTGATGTAATAATTAGTTTAATTAGCTTAGATTAGCTAGTTAGCTTCTTATTCAGACCCTCCGTCGAGAGGGCCAACTATTGTAATAAGCGTGCGTGTGTGTGATGAATGTCTTCCAACCTCCATTTCTTTCTCCCTTTTACTTAACCACTTACGATGGTTAGTTTTAGGGCATATTTCGATTAGCATACCTTATGCTTGCATGCATTGCATTAGCCATCTTAACATGAACTAGGATCATGCATGATTTCTAACTAGTTCTCTGTTTGGGCTCGGAGTACACTGTGAGTGTTTACGCTTTAGCATACTGCATGTGTGTTAATGTTGCCATGAAAGCATGCTTGCCATGAGGCTAACTGCTTATTTGACATAACTACCTGAATGCATGTGGGTAAAGGTTGGATTGCTTAAATTGGAACAATTCATTGAAATCCGCATTTTTAGCCTACTTGCGAGTAGCAAACCGTTTTCAAACAAACGAATATGCAATGTTTTGTTCGAACTTAGGCGATCTAGTCTATACTTGTATGTTGTGCGCATCACATAGTAATTCTAGGTTAACAACCGAAATAAGAACACATGTGTTTTCAAAAACAAAATATCATGCTTAGTACAGGCCGATCTTTGATCGGACAAGCAGGGGTGCTCATTGCATGACCTTCCCTCTCGTACCCAAGTTCCCGAGCCGAGCAACTTTGGTGATGACGGACACGTGGCCTTAGGCATGAGTCAGGGTTTCCTAAATTCCCCCAAAATAAAATATTTAGGTAGCGACTCTGTATCTGGCAAAGCAGTCCATGTTTGGCACTTCTTTATAAAAATCAGTTTTTCAAAACGATTTGCCAGATTTGGATTCTTTGGTGATTTATCGGTCTCACATTGCACTTTGTGAGATTAGATTCAGAACCGTGACACGAGTCCGAACTGTAGTAGCCCAGAACAAAAACGAATTCGCGCCCTCGCGGGCGCGGAGAGCGGGAGTTCTCCAGGGCGGTCTACAGAGGGTGATAAAAGAAATAGAGGAAGTTCAATGGAAACATGGGCATAGGTGATAAGGAAGGATATAATTGATTGAGGATATGATTTTTAATAGCCAACTGGAGAAATAGACCCATGTAGCTAACTCCAATCAATTATGGCAAACCCTGTCAATAGGAGCCTTGCAAAATTTGTACTGTTATGCCTTCTAATAATTCCATAGTGTCTACAAAATTCATAAAATTGTCCAAAGTAGGGTAACCTGTCCCAGTTTCTATACCTAGAAAGCTAAAACCCAAAAAAAATATGATATAAGAAAATGTACCATGATTTCAGGAAAAAAATAACGTTAAAAAACTAATAATTAGAATAAATCAATTGCATAATCTTCCAATTGCTTTAATGTCAAATCAGCTGAGTCCACCTCAATCAAGGATACATCTTTTTAAAATGTAGTAGTATTTGGTATATAGGAGCTTTTCTGGGAAGTATTTATATACAATTACTCTTCATCAATTGACATCAGAGACAAGTCCTATCAATTTCTTGAATTTTGCTAATCAGTCTCTCCAGTTTTTCTTTTATTTGAATTGTAATTTTCTTTCCCTGTCCTTTCAATGTTTGTTTAGAACTTTTTGAGCCATGTATGAGATGAGCAACATTAAGTTGCAAGGTGATATAAATTCTTTGTTAACCAGGTGGTTGTCATGGAAAAAAAGGTTAAACAAGATGTCTAGTGTTATTAGTAGATGATGTTTGAGTAGGTGTGGGTGGTTTCCAGACTATAAAAATTATGAAGTGCCCTTTGAATTGATTTTCTGTAATACTAATTTTCTTTGATGGACGTATTAGGGATCATACGAGCTTGCACCAAACAGGGTTTGGTTTGGTGAATGTAGGATATTCTTTTATAATTTGAATAGACTGGTTGTTTCTATGTTACCTTCATCCTATCAGTATTTGTAACCGACTTCTTGATTTCAGGTTTTAAACTGGAGTGGCCTGGAGTGTCCTGACCTTAAAACAATGTACATAAAATCTTCTTGTTAGTGCTTCTTCAAGTTTTAAGTACTGTGCATAAGTATTGAGTACAAATTCTTCAATTTATGCTTATTTTGGTAAATCTGATTACAATTTATGTTCTGATGCATGCATGCAGACCAGTGAAGACTAACAATGAACTCTCTCATCAATTTGAATTTAACTCATCCAAGCTTGAAATTTATGTTATAAGCAGGAATATATTTTTAAAAGACAATCTAGTAAAGTTTAATAGAGTCTCTTACTCTGGTGATATCTTGAGTTGGGGATAATTTTCTTGGTAGTAATTTGCCATCTCTTGTATAGTTGGATCCATCATTATAGCTCAACACTTGTTTCTTTGCTAATATCTTTGCTAAAACATGATTTTTGGATTTCATGGTTAATGGTGATTGGATATTAAATTAAATGGGAAAGTGAATTAATGTTGCATTTTAAATGGGAGTTATTATTTCATATTAGTGCTATTTTTCAGTTTTATTACAGGTATTTTTTTAGTTTAGTTACATAAAATTAGCACAATTAAAAAAAAGAAAAGAAAAGAAAAGAAAAGAAAAGGATATCACAGTGTTTCTAAAAACGTCGCTAAATATCATACCAACGGCTGGATGTTTTTAAAAAAGAGATATGACGGCATTTTAAAAACGTCGCTAATGAGCATGGTGACGTCATGTTACCGTTAGTAGAACTTTTCGCGGCGTTAGTTATAACGACGGGTGCATCTTCGATGTTTGGTGCTAAACGTCACAAAAGGATTTGACGGCGTTTTTGGGACCTATAGCGGTGTTTCTTAAACGCCACTAAAACCCCTATTTCTAGCAGTGTTATTGCCTTAATTTTTCTACCAAGTTGATTCTCAATCTCATTCTTATATTGCATGAATTTTTCTAAGGCTTCATCCTTGCTTCGTAGCAAATATACCTAGCAATACTTAGTGCTATCGTCAATAAAAGTGATAAAATATTTTTTCCTACCTCGATTTTGAACAAATTTCAAATCATAAATGTCACTATGTATTAAACCTAGTGGCTCGGTATTTCTCTCCACTGATTATAATGGCGATTTAGTTAACTTTGCCTCAACACATACTTCACATTTGTGATTTGGATCTATTTGAAGCTTAGGCAAATATTCTAAGTTAATTAATCTACGCAAAGTATCATAATTAACATGTCTTAATCTGCCATGCCACATATATGAAGACTCTTGCAAATAAGTAGAAGATGTGTTAATATTATTAATAGTTGGAACAACAGTCATTACATTCAGTTTGAAGAGCCCATCACACATGTAGCCCTTCCCTACATACATCCCATTCTTTGTCAGTACAAATTTATCAGACTTAAAAACTAGTTTAAAACATATTCTTACTCAGCAACAATCCAAAAATCAAATTTTTGCGAATTTCTGGCACATGCAACACTTCATTGAGAGTCAGCTTCTTTCCTAAGGTCATTTTCAGCACCACCATTCCTTTTCCTTCAACTTTAGAAGTCGAAGAATTGCGCATGAGAACAACCTTTTTTATGAACAGATGTGGCAAGTAGTGCCGGTATCCACCCACCATGTTTTGGTATTGCTCACCAAATTGACTTCAAAAACCATTCCAGACAAATTTAAATCCAAAACCATTGCACAAAGACTCTCTTCTTCAATTATGTTAGCCTGACCGGGTTTTTTCCTCATGTTCCCTCCTTGAGTCTGTCGCTTGTGACAATCCTTGGCACGATGCCCCGGCTTGTCACATACATAGCATTTGCCTTGGAAATTTTGACTGTTGTTGAACCCTTGTTTGGAACTTTCTCCAGGATGCTTCATTTTCTTACTATTGTTCTTTGGCTGCTTTTGTTCCACCACATTTGCTTTAGCCTCCATAGGATGATGTCCATTTTTCTTTTCAGCCCCACGATTGTCTTCCTCAATCCTCAAGTGAACAATCAAATCCTCTAATGACATCTCTTTGCATTTGTGTTTCAAATAATTTTTAAAATCCCTCCAAGAAAATGGTAATTTTTCAATTATCGCTACCACTTGGAAAGATTCACTCAGAGACATTCCTTCTGCATGTATTTCATGCAGAATAAGTTAAAGATCTTGGACTTGATTGATCACTGTCCTGGAATCTATCATCTTATAATCGAGAAAACAACCAATAACATATTTCTTTGTTCTGGCATCTTCTGTCTTATATTTACGGTCCAAGTAATCCCACAACTCTTTTGCTGTCTTGATTAGACTATATACATTGTATAATGTGTTGTCCAATCCATTCAGTATATAATTCATGCAAAGGAAATCTGCATGTTTCCATGCATCCACTGCAGCAATAACCTGAGCATCGCTTTCATCCTCCTTTAGAGTAGGGGCATTCTCTCTTAAAAATCTTGCCAAATTCAGTGTAGTAAGATAAAACAACATTTTTTGTTACCATCTCTTGAAATCGACACCATTGAATTTTTTAGGCTTCTCTTCATGATTAATTGGAACAGTTCCAAAAACAGGACCATGAGAGACAACTGGTATAAGAGCAACCGGTGTGGGAACAACAAGTGGAAGAACACCACTCCCTATAACACCACTTTCAGTAGCCATTTCTGTTTAACAAATAAATTTATTAAAACAAAAGATATCTCACGATAAATATGTATATGTAACAAAACCAAAAAAAAAACTAGAAAACTAATTTTATTTTATTTTAATTACAGAGTTCAAACTAAACACAAAAATACTTTAAATGTTAATTTACTTGTTTTTTAAACCTTCCTTCCAAAGAACCCATGAAAACAGTAACCAAATAAATAAAAACCAAACAGATACTGTGATCTAGTAAAATTGTAAGTTACAGAATACAACAAACAAAAAATAATAAAAACAAACAATCTAGTACAAGTTTCGACCACCTAAGGACACCAAATAAAAAAAATTGATGAACACCAAACAAATACTATGTTTGATAAAAGGAAACCAGAACCAGATATTTAGACAAAATATAGATTTACAACTCAAAGATGTATCAATTCTGTATTAATTAAATCAGAATACTACAAAATTTTATTTTCTTTTAAACCAGAAACAAACAAAACTATATATGAAACCAGAAAAACACAGAATGAAATTATGTATTGGGAAAACAGTCACAAAAGAATTAATTTAGCCAGGAAAAAGGAATTTCTGTCTTAAAATTGTTGAAAATAATTTCCCAGTAAATTAATTTATTAATTTAAATATCAAAACGAAATTCAATATTCAATAAAAAAACATAACCAAGTAACAGAAGATACTTACAAATACTGTGAACCAAAACCAAAATAATTAACAGAGGTGTGATTGAGGCCAATGTTTGGACACTGTGTCTTTAAGACATAAATTCACCCTCTCTACTAGTGCTTGAGATTTATAGACGTCCTGTCTTCAGGGTACAACAATCACCTACACATAGAAGTAGCACTACAATCTATGTGTACTGCGAACCAAATTTGTGTTAAGCACTCTCTTAACAAAACCAATAAAAATGAAGATGAAGATGATTATGAACACTACCACAAGAAGACGAAAAAGCTAGGATCCAATCTATCTTTTTCTGATCCTAAAATGAGAGATTGTTTTGCCATTAAATACGCAATAACCGTAGCAAGGAATAGTCACCTATGTGACTGTTTGGTCAAGAAAGGTGACCTTTGCAGACGAAAGTTTGAAAACTGAAATCCAGATTTTTATTTATTTTCAAATGATGGTTTCTCCAAAAATTATAAGTGCCAACCCAACCCAACCCACACCCGCACGTGTGTGTTTTGGATTAAGCCTACCTCGGTCCATAACTTACCTCCTTACAAAATTTATATTCATGAGTTGATTTCTCATTCACTCATTAATGGTTTTAACAACCATAATACATTCTCTTGTTCACCATGTAACAAGAAACAAATTGCTACGTTGACCCACCTAAATAATGGATGGGTCCTACATTATTAATGGTTTAAAACCATTTTTCTCCAACAGGTTAACCATATAGTTTGCTATATGTTTTATGAGAAATTTCACCTATTACTATTTCTCGTCACACTACAAAAAAATGGACCTTTTGCTATGAAAACTTGCAGTTGCAAAAAGTAGAAATGGCATTGCAAAAAGTATTAGCGACAACATGGCAACAACAATCATGGTGGGGCAAAATGGGGTGTGGCAAAAAGTGACTTATGGTCACAAATGGACTTTTTGCCGTCACTAAAGATGTATTATTTGCAACAGCTAGTTATTGTCGCAAAAAGGGAAATCTCACTTTTTAGCAATGGCACTACTTGCTGTCGCAAGTAATAAACTTCAGCAACAGTCTACGCCGTCACAAAATTGTTATAATCTTCTAATAAAATCTTTTCTGACGGCCAATGGGCGTCCTAGATATCTCCTTTTTTATATAAAAAAAAAAAAAGTGACATAAATAAACTTATATAAATGATATTTTCTTTTTCATAATACCGTCCATGCATTCACAACCAAATGTAATTTTTTTTTTTCTTTTTTTTTTTTTAAAAAAAAAAAAGCAAACAAAATGAATTAATACTATCTACAACCAAGTCAAGTAATAGATTATTTAAGTTTGAATATAATTTTAACAAGTTTTCAAATGTTTTTAAATTTGGTTGTTTAATTTGTAAGCTGATCTCATACAAGTTTTGGTCAAGCTAATAACAAGTTGAGTTTAACAAGTTTGATTTTTATTAGTATATAAACTGACAACCAAGTAATAGTTTGTTCAATCTTGACATAATAACTTAATAAACTTTTATGTGTTAAAGTTTAACTTGCTTACATAATAATTTAATCTTGAACGTGCTCTTATTGAGTCGACAATGAAAAGTATGATTTGCTTTACAACTCTATGCTTATGCAACAATCAATAATCAAAAGACTGACTAAACACTAGACAACAAACTATTATCTTCACTTCCAAAAATCGTCCCTTGATTAGAATTATCAGGGGAATCGGAAGCATAGTTGTACTTGCTCCCAACATTACAAGGTCCAAATCCTAATTGATGGTTGCAATCGAGCAGGATTCGCAAGACCTCCCTCATGCTAGGCCTATTTGAGGGATGTGGCCAAGTGCAAATGATCCCAAGCTCAAAAACACAAGTCATTTCATCCAAGTAATGAGGTTCTTTAACCTTCTCATCAAGGACATCAACCATGTGGTTTCCTTCTTGATTGTAATATTGAAATGCCCAATCGGCTAGGCACATATCTTCATTTCCATCATTGGCTCTCCTTCCGGTAACTAGTTCCAAAAGAACAACACCGAAGCTGTAGACATCAACCTTCTCATTCACTCTTCTTGTTCGAGCATACTCTGAAATTCAAATATAGTTTAAAACGTGAATGCCAAAAAGTCTTGCATGCAAAATTTTTGAATTTTTTTGGTTCTAGCTTATAAGTTGACTTATTTTTTAATTATTTTTTTGTTTAGTGAACTTTTGTAAAGTTTGAATCATTTTTTTTTTTTTCCACATCTTGGGTACGTCTAGACCAAACAATTCTAGAAATTAAAAAAAAAAAGAAAAGCTCATCAAAGACAAATAAACAAAATTTTAATGATTTTATTCGACAAGATTTAGCTTATATTTTCCTCTTCAATAGACTTTTATCAAAAGTTTTCAACATTTTTTAATAAATTTTTTTACTTTACCTGGGGAGTTCCCAATACGACTTACAACCAAGATTTTTAATTTGTACCCTTTTTTTTTTTTTTTTTTTTTTTTTGAAAGAAGTCGTTAAAGAGAAAAATAAGATTTTTTTTTTTTTTTTAAGAAGTAAAAAAATTAACTCAAATTTCTTGTAAATAAATCCATTAAAGAAAAATATGAGGAAAAATAAGTCAACTTATATATGTTACTTACCTGGAGCAAAATAACCAAATGAGCCAACCACGGTTGACATTGTATTAGGCTCCACATGCTTTACCAATATCTTGGCTAGACCAAAATCTGCAACTTTAGCATTGAACTCAGAATCCAACAGGATATTGCTTGATTTCACATCTCGGTGAATTACTGAAGGCGTGCAGTCATGGTGCATGTAGCATAGCCCCTTGGCAGCTCCCACCGCAATTTGCAATCGCTTAGGCCAATCTAAAACACCACAATGGACTGAATCCGTTGTGCTTGGCCACATATCTCCATGGATCCACCTATCCAAGCTCTGATTTTCCAAATACTCATAAACAAGAAGCTTTGTAGTCTCACTTGAAATGCAACACAACAATTTCACTATGTTGGAGTGGCGAATTGTCCCCAGTATCTGAATTTCTGCCAGGAATTCCTTCTCAAGCTTTTGATCCAACTTCTTGATATTTTGGATTTGTTTGACTGCTACAACTTTGCCTAAGCAGTTCAATTTAATACGATATACCTTCCCTGACCCACCACATCCGATCACATTGTTTTCAATTAAATTAGATAAAATTTCTGACTCTTTGAAACTCAATTCCTCAATTGTGTGGAAGCGAGTAAACTCGCACTTGGAATTCAATTTGTGCTCTCTTTTCTGGTAAGCTTTTTTGATCTTGAAAAGTGTGAATAGAATAGCTGATGAAACTAAGATTGTCGTTACGACTACTATTATAGCAATAAGCCATGGGGATATGTTGCTTGAGGATTTAAATCCAGAATAGCAGATATCTAGGGCGAGTGATGGATTACTAGCGCAAAGACCGGGATTGTTCAAGAAACTGGTATTGAAAAATGTGTTTTCAAACTCATTTGGGATTCTCCCGGTGAGAGAATTGGAAGACAGGTTGAGAAAAGTTAGCCTTAAACGGCCAATCTCAGTTGGAATTTGACCTGAGAACTGATTACTTGACAAGTCCAAAACATTGAGGCTTGGTAAAGAACCAAGTTTATTAGGAATTGGACCAGAGAGCTGGTTTCGACTGAGATTTAGAACTGTTAATGACTTCCAAGAGACAATATCCGATGGAAGATGGCCAGAAAATTGATTCCCATCGAGCTCAAGTGTTGACAGGAGAGGAAGAGAGGTCAATTCTTGAGGAATTGTACCACTAAAGAAGTTGTTACTTGCGCTGAACATGGTTAAATGTTTCCAAGATGACAACCCAGATGGGATTTCACCTGAAAACTTGTTGTTACTGATCTCGAGTTGCCATAAACTCAGTGCCAGTGTTCTTGGAAGCTGACCGGTAAATGAGTTGTCGCTTAGCATCAACTCTTGCAGATTGGATGATGTCCAGAGACCTGCTGGAATGCTACCGGAAAGGCGATTACCATGAACCCAAACAATCAACAAACTTGAACAATTCCCAAGTGAATTAGGCAATTCACCGGTGAGATTGTTATCAAATGCCACCACTCCTAATAGTTCACCATTGGCACACAAGTGCTTTGGCAACTTGCCAGTGAAATGGTTCGAGGGTATTTCGAACCCCCGGAGATTCGAATATCGCCCAAAGTCTGGTGGCAATGTTCCAGAGAGATTGTTGTTGAACAATTTTACATCTCTCAGTGAAGGAAGGCGGCCAATGGTTTTGGGTATTTCACCGGAGAGTTGATTATCAAACAGAGCCAAACCCGACAACATTGTTAGTTTGCCAAAATCAGCCGGTATTGTTCCGGTCAACTTGTTTTGGGATAAATCAATTATCTGCATCTTCAAAGCTTCAATGGGCCAAGGAATCGCCCCGGACAAGTGATTTTTGTAGAGATACAACTTTGTTAAATTCTTTAGCAGAAACAAACCACTTGGGATTGTGCCAGTCAAATTATTGTTTGACAAGTCCAATTCCTCGAGCTCTGTTAAATTCCCGATTGCTACCGGGATTTCACCGATCAAACTTGAATCTTTGATCCATAGTTGTTTAAGTTTCCTCAACTGCGTAAAGCTCGATGGTATTGCCATCAGCAGAAATGCATTGTCGGACAGCTCCAACATTTCAAGATTTGACAGGTTTCCAATTTCTGGCGGGAAAGAGCCGTTTAACTCATTTTGAAATAGCCGAAGGACTCTGAGCTCGTGGAACCGCCCTATAGCCAGTGGGATGTCGCCGGAGAAGTTGTTGCCGTTGAGGTTGAGGACCCGGAGCGTGGTCGACAGCCGATCAACGTCGCCAGGAATGCGGCCTACAAAGAAGTTTTGGGAGAGGTCTAAATGTTTCAGCTTGGAACAGTTATAGAGAACCATAGGAAATGGTCCGAGGATGAAATTGAACTGGAGATCGATGACCGTGAGGTTTTTGAGGGCACAAATGAACGGTGGGATTAACCCGGTGATGTTTTTATCAGGGAGAGAAAGTCCGGTGACGGAGCTGTTGGTGCAGGTGATCTCCGGCCATTGACAATGGGTAGTGCTGTTGGAGTTGGATGGTGTTGGTGGAGTCCAGTGGCTGATGGGGTGTGGATTGTACCAGTGTTGTTTGAGTCTTAATAGAATTGTTTGTTCTGAATCAGTAGTAGTAGATTGGGTGTTTCCATGCAAGGGTAGGGTGAGGAGTAGGAGGGAGAATATGGAGAAAAGGAATTGGAGGGAAGCTGTTGGGGTTGTTTTGGACATTTCAGAGGTTGGTTTCGCGGGGGTTTTTGGGTGGTACATAGTTTGGGAAGTTCAGGTTTGGAGTGATGGTGAGAGGGTCGTGTTCGGCAGGCAGATGTTTTGAAAATTTCAAGCTGGTGGCTGGGTTTTATAATGTGAAGAGTCCAAGTTTCCTCAATCCTCAGGTCAAGTTTGGCATCTTTCAAAAAAATTCAAAAAGTCAAAAAGTTACTATCCTATTTCAGTCACATCATCTTAAGTCACATCACCTCTTTAACACATCACTTCAAATCCAATCCAAATCCAATTCATATTTCATAAAAAGTCAAAAAGTACACTTATTTAGTCTTCCCAAACTTAACCTCAATCAATGGTTAATGAGGGAAAGAAACTTGCACTCGAAACAGCCAACAACCAACTAATTTATTTTTTTATTTTATTTTTTGTTTTTTTCTTTGATAGAGGGTCCAAGTCAGTTACACGCATTTTGACTAATTTCAAGAATTATGAAAAACCAAACAAGTTTCGGGCAGATTCTGCAGGCATGATGCAAAAAATAAGTTGCTCCTAATAAAAGTTGACTGTGAGATCTCGATTAACTTTTACATTTTAGTAGTTGTTGGAAATGTGTTATATAAGTGTATTTTTTAATTTTTTTAGTTAAAAAATAAAAAAGGATATGTATGTTTGGAATAATTTTTTAACTTTTTAAGAAAAAATGAATAATATAATATTGTAATAAAATCAAAATGATAATTTTATCCTTTTGACTTTTAACTGGATAGTTGAATTCAAAGAGAAAAATAAAAATTTTGCACTAGTGACTTTCTCCACAAGCTACCCTTGAATAGTATCGACTTTTTAACTTTTTGTGCATATTTAAATAGACCTAAAAAAGATAAAAAGTCAAAAAAATATTACAAAATCCAAAAAATTTATACTATTCACAATTTTTTTTTTTAACGGAAAACAACAATACTGATTAGACTCCAAAAAGACCGAAATGCTCCTGTTTTTGTCCACAAATTCAAGTCAAGTGTGGACAAGCAACCTGTACATAAAATTTAAAAGGGCAAATTCCATATACCTCCTTCAAGGTTTAATTAAATTACAGATATCTTCTTAAAGTTTTGGAAATTATAGATATTCTTCTGAGATTTATATTTTCATAACAAATTACCCATTGAGGTTTATATTTTCATAACAATTTACCTCCTAATTTGTTAGGCAAATAGTACCTTCAGAGTGTATCTGTAATTTCTCAAATCTTAAGAGAGTATCTATAATTTTACTAAATCTCAAAGAGTATATATAATTCGCCCAATTTTTAAAAGAGAAAAGTTAGCGATCATAAAAAAATAAAAAAAAGCACTTTGTACATAGCTCCCACCACACATTGCATGCACAAGCCGTACTCGTCTTATCGCGTGACGCACAGTCAGTACCAATAGGCGAGTAGGGTGAAACAAGTTATTTGCATATTTATTACTCCTTCCATTCTAAAATAATGGTCTCTTTTAGGGAATTTAATTTTTTTTAACAGTATAATTATTGGACTTTTAAAAAGTTGATTTTTAAAAATTACCCTTTGATAATGTATTTTTTTTATAATATCAATGTCATAATTGTACTTTTTATATTATTTGTGAATTTAAAAGAATGGCAAACTAGGAAATTTATCTTATTTTTGTACTTGATTTTTGAAGATGGACTAATATTTTGGGACAATGAAAAATGAAATAAGGGACTAATATTTTGGGATGGAGGGAGTATAATATTATAATACATATTTTTTCTTTTGTAAAAAATTAAAAAATTATTCCAAACACTTTTTTTTTAAAACCTTTTTAGTCAAAATATATTTATATATCATCACAAACAACTCCTAATAAATTTTTAACTTTTTAATTTTTTTTTTTTAATTTATACCAAAGAAGGCTTTAATTGTCAAAATACACACCTTTTTCCGTCTTCCTTTTTCCTGCGAGTCCTTTTTTAACGAATGATTTTATAATTGATTATAATATTTGTTACTATATATTGTTTAGCATCTCATTGCAATTCATCGAGGAGATTAACTTCCGTCTAGATATGGATTGGAGAGGTATCTGTGTATATATTATTTATAAAAAATAAAAATAAAAAAAAATTGATCGATTAAATATTTATAACATATTTATTTTATCTCGTTTTAAAAATCCATTTGCCATTAATTTTTATTATTTTTATAAACAAACATGGTAAGTAAAAATGTTAAAATTATCGGATCGATTCATTTTATTTTTTTATAAATAATATATACACCAAAAATCTTAAATAATGAACAATTTAAATTATCAAAATAGAGTCTACACAGCGTCCACATCTAGACTAGAAAGGATCCCATCCATTCCATCAATAATGACACAGATGAATTGTAAGACCCATCAGATTGTTGTGTTGTTGATAAATAAATAGAATAAATTACATTTTTAAGTTTTTGTTGTCTTAAATTAAATAATTACAATACATGAACTTTAAGTCTTATTTTAATTTGATTATTTCGTTTAAAGTAGTAGTTAAAATTAACGATTTTGTGGTAATTGTCAATCTCTTGACCTGTACATATAGAAAAATTAACTATGATCTAAACAAAAAAAAAAATAAATAAATAAAAATCAAATTAAAATTAGACTTAAAATGTAAGTGATCAAATTATTCAATTTAAAACAATAGAGATCCCAGTAAAATTTGAGTCAAATTATAAGTCTGAAAATTATAATTTACCCAATAAAATTTGATAATATATATATATATATATTAGGGAAAATTAGAAAAACATCCATCTCCAACTTTGTGTAGTAACAGAGACCTAAGATTTTTTTATATTTTTTATTAGCTAAGGTCTCTCAACATTTTCACAGAAAAAATTCGACTTAAAGAAATTTTGCCTTACTCACAGAAATTTCATCCGACTCAGAAAATTTTTGAAATTTCTTTGGTATGATCATTGAGAAATTTTTCTGTGAAAATTGAAATTTCTCTGAGTCGAGGCAAAATTTCTCTGAATCAAATTTTCTCTGTAGAAATGTTGAGAGACCTTAATTATTACGAAAATATTATGTCATTTATCTTATAAAATCTTAATATCATAGACTTTAAAAATAATTCCTCTATATTTTATTGTATTATTATTTACAGTACCAATATTGTGGTAACATTTTTTAACATATTTTGTTTACTATCTCATGTATTAATATTATATTACTGAGTGACAAACATAAATGATATAACTCATTAGGTTATGCTATAAATTATTTTTTAGTCATAATTAAAAAATAATGAGTCATACTAAAATACAATATAAGATATAATAAAAGATTTTTTTTCAATCATAATCAAAATAATAATCATAATTAATATCACAACCAACTATAATTAATCCCACAATAAATTATAGCTAAACCCTACAAATATCTTAACCAACTGAACATATACACAACTTTTGTGTAGTATAGAATTACCAGTTATGGCAAACGGCACATGTCATCATAACACTACAATAAGTTTTGTTTGGTTTTAGATTTTTGGTTAAAAAAGTAAAAAAAAAAAACAAAAACAAAAACAAAAACAAAATTTATTACATAAATCAATAAGATAAAATATTACATCTAAACCATAATCATTATACTTTTTCTCTCATAAAAGTCAAAAAAACTAAAAAAATAAACCAAATGAGATTAAAAAAATCGAACTAAAAAAGTCTCAATACAAAAAAATAGCTAAAAAAACCAAGGTCAAACGAAGATTAAATAATTTTGTAACCCCTCAATTATCAAAAATCATGTTGACACTTATTGTCAAAAGTTTAGAAATTATTTGGAATGTGCTATATAAGTACATTTTTTTAACTTTTTGGTTAAAAAAGTAAAGAAAAAAATATGTATGTTTGGAATAATTTTTTGATTTTTTACGAAAAGATGTATAATAAAATATTGTAGTAAAATAAAAATGACAATTTTATCCTTTTGATTTTTTCACTTTTAACTTTTTGACTTTTTGAGTAGTTGAATTCAAAGGGCAAAAATTTTGCCCCAGTGGCTTCCCCCACAAGCTACCCTGGAATAGTATAGATTTTTTAACATTTTTAGTAACTATTTCACTTTTTGACTTTTTTAGTTTATCCCAAACAAGGCCTTAGTGCAACAGTGAAATACTGATAATGTCCTCATTTGAGATTCTAATTTTCATTATGTCAAAAGAATAGAGAAGGGCAAACAAATCTAATTTTAATTCTAGAAATACAAACAAACCTAGTGAAAAATACAAAAGATTTTTCCAATAGCAACTCTTCAATAATAAAAGAAACCTCTTCAATGAAAACCACCACCCAAAAAGCTATACAAAGCGAAACCTTTAAAACTTTTAAATTCCTGCACACCAATATTATTAATATAATAACCATAGAGGAGAAGTAGAAGATAGAGATAGAGAGGGGGGGCGAAGGGAAAGAACCCAAATCTAGTGATTCCTCATCACACTAGCTCCTTCGTCTAAACTATATCAAAGGATCCATCGATGGCAGATTGCTCTCTCTCTCTCTCTCTCTCTCTCTCTCTCTCTCTGTGTAACGCCCCGAAATAAACATAATATATCCATCTCATAATAACCAATAAATAGCAACATAAATGAATTGATATATAGCAACCCCGGTCTTCTCCCATTTGATTATTGTATCGGGACTTAGGTTCCGTAGATTCTGGCATTATATAATTGTTGTTGTCATCCTTTATTTTCTCTTTGGAATTGTAGGATGTGTTGGGCATGTTTTGTTTCAGGTTGGTTGGGTTCAGAAACCAAGTGTTGCAGTCTAGTTTTTGGGTTGGTCGCTCGAGCGAGTACTTGGTCGCTCGAGCGAGGGTTGAGTTTGTGTCTGGTAGCTCGAGCCAGGGTTTCTTCGCTCGAGCGAGCGATTGCGTCTAGTATAGACCTGAAGGTTGTGTTTCCTCGCTCGAGCGAGATTTCCTTCGCTCGAGCGAGCGAGGTGTATGTTTTCGAGTTCTTCGCTCGAGCGAGCTTTTCTTCGCTCGAGCGTGCTTCTGGGTTGCAAACCTGAAGCATTGCGTTCTTGGCTCGAGCGAGTTTTTTCTTCGCTCGAGCGAGGTTTTCTTGTGTCTGGTCGCTCGAGCGACCAATTCTTCGCTCGAGCGAGCCTGTCCAGTTTAAATAGTTAGCAGCGGGGATTTTAAGCAGTTTTTTATCTTCTTTTTGTTCTAAACCCTAAGGTCCGACTTTTCTTTCTCCCTATTCACCTTTTCTCTTAGGTTTGATCTATTTAGGGTGTGTTTCTACCCTAGTTCCTTTATTAAAAAGTTAGAGTGGGTCGAGAGCTTCAGTTTAATCTGAACAATCTTGGATTTGGAGCACTTTGGAGTTTGGGTCATCATCTCAGTCTTCTAGTTTTGGGTTCTTTCTTCGAGGTAGGGATTTCCTACTCCAATGTATACGTTTTGTTCTAAGTTCTGGCATTTTAATATGTTGGGGGTATTTTGGTAATGTGGGAAAAACCCTAGTCGTTTAAATAAATTGAATTGTTTAATTAATTTAAGGAACATTGGGGAAATTAGTTAAATTCATGAGATTGAGGAATTTATTGATTAAATGGGGTAGTTGGTTGATTTAAATCACTCGTCTATTTAATTGTTGATTTATTTATTTCCAGTCTAGAAATAACTGTTTTGGGCTATCGGTGGAGGATAGTCGTGATTGTTGTAGACATTGCATGTGGATTAGGGATAATTGAAACTAATCACATCGGTTAAGTCATTAATTTTGACTGTTGAATTAATACAGACACTATGTGTATTGATTGTGTGTTGTACATGTTATGTGTTTACATACTTTATGTTGTGTGGGAGGAGATAGGGGATGTACTCCACGGTTTAGGGGAAGATAGGGGATGGACCTCTAAACCGGATTTTTGTTTGGGAGGAGATAGGGGATGGACTCCATTAGCATCACTTTTATGTGTGCTTATTTATATTGAAGTGTTTTATTGATACAGCACTAAAATGTGTATCAAAATGGAAGTATGAAGTGTTTGATATGAGCCTGAGTCTCATTTGTGTTGTTGATATTGGAAGAAATGTGAAATTGATATATCTATATCTCATTGTTGAAAGTTTGGCCAGGTTCTGAGCCATATTGGTAATAATGAAAAGTGAAACATGTCGTAGAGAATGATATAGTGATTATCTTGTTTAACCATCTATTAAATGCTATTGCTTTATTCAATGCTTATATTTGGTTTAGTATATTTCTACTGGGTTGTGGCTCACCCTATACGGGAACCTCATTTTCAGGTCCAGGTGATTCACTACCTCCAAGGACTTAGCTTGGAAGGATTTGGACTATGAAGCCTTGCCTTTAGTTATTAGTTTTTTTTTATTTGAATTACATGTAAACATTCAAGCCTAAGGCTTTATTTGTATTTGAGTTAGAACTCATGATATTTGTGTCCAAGTGTTGGCTTGGCAAGATGTAAGCCCGTAGGGCATTTATTTTGGATGTTATATGTAATGTCTTTATTTAGTAATACTCTGATGAATGAATTGTGGTTAGTTTCTTAAGTAATGCATCTTATTATTGTGTATGTAATGGGTTAATTTTTGAGGGCGTTACAACCTGGTATCAGAGCGTACCGGGTTTGAATACTTTGGGTACGTGGGAAGTGATTAGTATCACAATGGGTTCGTCTCGTTTGATAGAGACTTAGTGAAATGTTATATGCTTATGTGATAACATGTTTATGTGATTATGTGGGTATGGAACGTAGTTTCTAGGATGCTAATTGGACCCTTGAGTTTCTTGTAGTCTTGTTGGAAAGGCACTTGATCAATGCTGCTTCCAACCGGAACTATAGTAACCCTTTGGGACAATTATCATCCAGGAATGAAATTCGTAGGTGCTTATGTGATTATGTGCTTACGTGGAATGAATTATTTTTGTCCAATGCATTAGGACGCGAGTGGTTAGCTTCGGCACATCTATTAATGTGCTAACATCTTTGTTTCCTTTATTAGGATGTCAGGACGAAGACGAGGACGCGGTAGGCGTGGTAGGCCGGGTAGGCAGGAGGTGCCTGTGCCAGAGGAGATTCCGGCAGTTCAGGAAGGAGTTGGCCAGGCCAATGTGGCCGAGCCAGTAGGCCAACAGGCTATGGGCGCTCTAGCCCGAGAGATAGCAGGGGCATTCAGGGAGTCAGTAGGCATTCTCAGAGCTGAGAATCAGGCCCGGGTTGTTGTTGCAGATGCAGGACCTTCCTTTCTGAAAAGGGAGTTCTTCCGGTCTAATCCGGATGAATTTGTGGGTGATCCCAAAGAGCCGCTTAAGGCAGATGAATGGCTCGAACAGACAACGAAGACGTTTGAGATGCTAGGCATCGAAGACGGGGCACTGAAGGTGACCTTGGCATCTTTCCAACTTAAAGGGGATGCGGGTCAGTGGTAGAAGTTCACTAAGGCTCGCATAGGAGGTACTTGGGAGGCTTTTGTGAATGCTTTCCAGGAGCGGTTTTTATCTCCAGCAGTCAGGGAGAAGCTGAGAGGCCAGTTCTGTCAGCTTAAGCAGAACAGTTTGTCGGTGGCCGAGTTTGAGGCCTTGTTTATTAGCTTGTCCAGGTTTGCACCTGAGTTGGTGGCGTCTGAGGAACGCCGTTGTATTGAGTTCGAGAAGAAGTTGAGACGCGGCCTCAAGTTGAGAATTGTAGGGTCTATGATTCGAGATTATGGGCGTCTGGTTGATGCTGCAGCTCATATTGAGATTATGATGCAGGAAGAGGAGGAAGGGCAGAAGGGCTCCAAGAGGAGTCAGGATGGTCAGAGTGATGGTAAGAGACAGAAGGGTTTTAACCCTCAGCAGTCTCAGAGTAGCTTTTCTAGATCGACTTTTCCTGTGCCGAGTGCTAGTTCTGGGAAAGGCAGCCAGGGGGACATTACCTGTTTCAAGTGTGGTCAGCTGGGCCACAAGTCTCCAGCTTGCCCGCAGAAGGAAGGAGGACAGAGGGCAGCGTCATCTTCGGCTCGATCTCAGAGCCAGAGTCAGGGTAGAGGCCAGCCGCTCTCGTGTTATCAGTGTGGTCAGCCAGGGCACATGAAGAGGTATTGCCCGCAGTTGAGGGGCACATCTGGTGCATCTGGTTTGAGTCAGACTCAGAGTCAGCAGCTAGCTCAGTCCGTTCAGGCCTCGAGGGTCAATCAGGGGGCCTCATCGTCCCAGTCCGTGCAGCAGTCTTATGCTCCTAGGGGTGAGCAGGTTGATCAGAGGTCGTCTGGGCGCGTGTATGCTGTTACCGCGTAGGATCTTGTACCTGCTCCATCTGTTGTGAGAGGTACCTTCTTGTTTTGCAACTCGGTTGCTAATGTTTTGATTGATACGGGTGCATCTCATTCCTTTGTGTCTGCTGCATTTGCATCTGTTTTGGAGTTGGAGTTAGCACAATTAGCATCTCCTATTTGTGTAGTGTCACCTCTTGGGGGTGAATTGATCTTGAAACAAGGTGTTAGGGGTTGTGATATAGAGGTCGACTATCATAGACTTCCGTTTCCTTTTGTAGTTATGCCCATGAAGGGCTTCGATGTTATTTTGGGTATGGACTGGTTATCGTCATACCGAGCAGTTATTGATTGCTACCACCAGAGGGTCACTTGTTGTACCGTGAGCGGGGAGTGTTTTCGTTTTCTGGGGGACCGGGTTGGTAGTGTTTTGCCACCGGGGTATGATCAGCGAGGACGGAGTGAGCTTAGTGGTCTACTTGCTAGCTTTGAGAGTGGTGAGTGTGATGAGACCCAGACTGTATTGCCAAGAGTGGTTTGTGAATACTCGGACGTCTTCCCCGAGGACCTTGTTGGTTTGCCACCTCACCGAGAGATTGAGTTCTCTATTGACTTAGTGCCCGGCACGGCGCCGATTTCTATGGCACCTTATCGTTTTGCCCCAGCCGAGTTAGTTGAGTTGAAGATTCAGCTCCAGGAGTTGTTAGACAAGGGCTATATCCGTCCTAGTGTTTCGCCGTGGGGAGCACCTGCCCTCTTTGTTAAAAAGAAAGGTGGTGCTTTGAGACTTTGTATAGATTACCGGAAATTGAATCGGGCTACGGTTAAGAATAAGTACCCTATGCCTCGTATAGATGATCTGTTCGATCAGTTGAAGGGTTCCCGTTGTTTCTCGAAGATAGACTTGAGATCGGGTTATCATCAATTGAGAGTCAGGGAGGAGGATATTCCGAAGACGGCATTCCGTACGCGGTATGGCCACTATGAGTTTCTGGTGATGCCATTTGGGCTCACCAATGCACCGGCAGTGTTTATGGACTTGATGAACCGGATATTCCGGGAATTTTTAGATCGTTTTGTGGTCGTCTTCGTGGACGACATCCTTATCTATTCACCTTCGGAGGAGGAGCACGAGGAACACTTGAAAGTGGTGCTTGAGTTGCTTCGAGCCCATAAGCTGTATGCTAAGTTTGGAAAATGTGAGTTCTGGCTAGAAGAGGTGAAGTTCTTAGGCCATGTGGTTTCCGGGGAAGGGGTGTCTGTTGATACATCCAAGACTGAGGCAGTGCAAGATTGGGCACAGCCGAAGAGTGTGTTTGAGATCCGCAGTTTTCTGGGATTAGCAGGGTACTATCGACGGTTTGTGAAGGATTTCTCCAGATTAGCTTCACCGTTGACTAGATTGACTCGGAAGGGAGTCAAATTTGTATGGAGTGAGACTTGTGAAAAGTTGTTTCAGGAGTTAAAAGTTAGACTGACCACCGCTCCAGTCCTGATTATTCCGGAGAGAGGGTTGGGTTATGCAGTCTATTGTGACGCCTCACGAGAGGGTCTGGGTTGTGTGTTGATGCAAGAGGGGAAAGTGGTTGCCTATGGCTCGCGTCAGTTAAAAATTCACGAGCAGAATTACCCTACGCATGATCTAGAATTAGCAGCTGTGATATTTGCCTTGAAGATTTGGAGGCATTATCTTTACGGTGAGAGGTTCGAGGTATTCTCGGATCATAAGAGTCTGAAATATCTGTTTACACAGAAAGACTTGAACTTGAGGCAGAGGAGGTGGATGGAGTTCATAGAGGATTATGACTTT
Organism: Camellia granthamiana; assembly: GCA_036172215.1. NCBI lineage: Eukaryota > Viridiplantae > Streptophyta > Magnoliopsida > Ericales > Theaceae > Camellia > Camellia granthamiana. The sequence continues at coordinate 75,013,986 of CM069916.1, forward strand.
GAGTTGCTTTATCATCCGGGAAAGGCCAATGTGGTAGCCGATGCTCTTAGCAGAAAACCTGTTGGTGACATAGCTAATATAGCCATCCGGGAGTGGGAGATGTTGGGTGCACTTGGAGAGTTTGATTTGCTTCTGGGCGAATCCGTTGAGGCTGCGACATTGTTTTCTGTTGTTGCGCAGCCTACACTTGTGACTCGAGTGTTAGAGGCTCAGAGGGGTGACCTTGAGGTAGAATTCCTTCGAGAGAAGATCTCCAGTGGGAAGGTTGAGAAGGGTTTGACGGTGTATCCCGACCTGACTGTGAGATACCGAGACCGTCTGTTTGTGCCGGAGTCTTGCCGAGAGGAGGTACTCCGAGAGTTTCATCATTCACGCCTTGCGGTGCATCCGGGAGGCACTAAGATGTATCGAGATTTGGGTCGCCAGTTTTGGTGGCGGGGTATGAAGAGAGATGTGGCAGCTTTCGTGTCCAAGTGCCTTACTTGTCAGCAAGTGAAGGCCGAGCATCAGAGGCCAGCGGGTTTGTTACAACCCTTGCCTATTGCCGAGTGGAAGTGGGAGCATGTCACTATAGACTTCGTTGTAGGTCTTCCGAGGACTCAGCGGGGTAGTGATGCTATTTGGGTGGTTGTAGACCGGTTGACTAAGTCGGCGCACTTCATTCCTATGCGCGTTAGAGATTCAGTAGATCATCTTGCCGACTTGTACATTCGGGATATAGTGAGGTTGCACGGGGTCCCAGTGACGATCGTCTCAGATAGAGATCCTCGTTTTACTGCTAGGTTGTGGCAGAGTTTGCAGAGTGCTTTAGGCACTAAGTTGACCTTCAGCACGGCTTATCATCCTCAGACTGACGGGCAGTCCGAGCGTACTATTCAGATCCTTGAGGATATGCTTCGGGGTTGTGTTCTTGATTTCAGTGGGTCGTGGGAGAGGCACTTGCCATTAGTGGAGTTTGCCTATAACAACAGTTTCCAGTCTAGTATCGGTATGGCACCATTTGAGGCTTTGTATGGCCGACCGTGTAGATCTCCAGTTTGTTGGGCCGAGGTGGGTGATGCACCTCTGTTGGGTCCGGAGTTGGTGAGGGAAACGACGGAGAAAGTTGAGCTTATCCGTAGGAGGCTTGTTACAGCCCAGAGTCGTCAGAAATCGTATGCCGACCGTAGGAGGAGACCTTTGGTGTTTGAGGTAGGTGATCATGTTTTTCTGAAAATATCACCTAGGCGGGGATTGATGAGGTTTGGGAAGAGTGGGAAGTTATCCCCTCGGTTTATTGGGCCTTTTGAGATCCTTGAGAGGATTGGCGAGGCTGCTTATCGTCTAGCTTTGCCACCACAGTTATCCGGAGTTCATGATGTGTTTCATGTAAGTATGCTTCGGAAGTATGAGCCGGATCCATCACATGTGTTGGATTGGACTGATTTAGTGGTCGATGAGGATGTCTCGTATGAGGAGAGACCGATTCGAGTCTTGGATAGACGGGATCAAGTTTTGCAAGGCAAGACCATTCCTTTGGTAAAGGTTCTGTGGAAACATCACGAGGTGGAGGAAGCCACTTGGGAACGTGAATTGGAGGTCCGCGAGAAATATCCGGACATGTTTAATGATTTGTAATTTTGTATTTAGATTTTGTAATATTGTTAAACTTAAGAACTTTATACATGTCCTAAGTTGGAAACATTGAGAATGTTTTGGTTTAATGTTAATATTTTGAAACTTGCCTTATAATGGAAGTTTAGTATAACAGTGATTATGTTGAATATATGGTTGAATTCAAGTTCTATCATGAAATTGAATATGATATTGAAAATGTTGAGATTGAAAGAAAAAAAAAATGCATAATATTGTTGCAGGTTGTAATATATGTTCTTTTATATACATATTGTGAGATGCCTCTTGATAAGAGATGAAATAACCCATATGGGGTCAAGTTGTTCATTATTGTAATGTCATGTTGTTGGAAATGGAGAAAAACATGTTTTCAAAAACTTATGCTTAATTTCGGGGACAAAATTCTTTTAAGGGGGGAGGTTATAGCAACCCCGGTCTTCTCCCATTTGATTATTGTATCCGGACTTAGGTTCCGTAGATTCTGGCATTATATAATTGTTGTTGTCATCCTTTATTTTCTCTTTGGAATTGTAGGATGTGTTGGCCAAGTTTTGTTTCAGGTTGGTTGGGTTCAGAAGCCAAGTGTTGCTGTCTAGTTTTTGGGTTGGTCGCTCGAGCGAGTACTTGGTCGCTCGAGCGAGTACTTGGTCGCTCGAGCGAGGGTTGAGTTTGTGTCTGGTAGCTCGAGCCAGGGTTTCTTCGCTCGAGCGAGCGATTGCGTCTAGTATAGACCTGAAGGTTGTGTTTCCTCGCTCGAGCGAGATTTCCTTCGCTCGAGCGAGCGAGGTGTATGTTTTCGAGTTCTTCGCTCGAGCGAGCTTTTCTTCGCTCGAGTGTGCTTCTGGGTTGCAAACCTGAAGCATTGCGTTCTTGGCTCGAGCGAGTTTTTCTTCGCTCGAGCGAGGTTTACTTGTGTCTGGTCGCTCGAGCGACCAAGTCTTCGCTCGAGCGAGCCTGTCCAGTTTAAATAGTTAGCAGCGGGGATTTTAAGCAGTTTTTTATCTTCTTTTTGTTCTAAACCCTAAGGTCCGACTTTTCTTTCTCCCTATTCACCTTTTCTCTTAGGTTTGATCTATTTAGGGTGTGTTTCTACCCTAGTTCCTTTATTAAAAAGTTAGAGTGGGTCGAGAGCTTTAGTTTAATCTGAACAATCTTGGATTTGGAGCACTTTGGAGTTTGGGTCATCATCTCAGTCTTCTAGTTTTGGGTTCTTTCTTCGAGGTAGGGATTTCCTACTCCAATGTATACGTTTTGTTCTAAGTTCTGGCATTTTAATATGTTGGGGGTATTTTGGTAATGTTGGGAAAAACCCTAGTCGTTTAAATAAATTGAATTGTTTAATTAATTTAAGGAACATTGGGGAAATTAGTTAAATTCATGAGATTGAGGAATTTATTGATTAAATGGGGTAGTTGGTTGATTTAAATCACTCGTCTATTTAATTGTTGATTTATTTATTTCCAGTCTAGAAATAACTGTTTTGGGCTATCGGTGGAGGATAGTCGTGATTGTTGTAGACATTGCATGTGGATTAGGGATAATTGAAACTAATCACATCGGTTAAGTCATTAATTTTGACTGTTGAATTAATACAGACACTATGTGTATTGATTGTGTGTTGTACATGTTATGTGTTTACATACTTTATGTTGTGTGGGAGGAGATAGGGGATGTACTCCACGGTTTAGGGGAAGATAGGGGATGGACCTCTAAACCGGATTTTTGTTTGGGAGGAGATAGGGGATGGACTCCATTAGCATCACTTTTATGTGTGCTTATTTATATTGAAGTGTTTTATTGATACAGCACTAAAATGTGTATCAAAATGGAAGTATGAAGTGTTTGATATGAGCCTGAGTCTCATTTGTGTTGTTGATATTGGAAGAAATGTGAAATTGATATATCTATATCTCACTGTTGAAAGTTTGGCCAGGTTCTGAGCCATATTGGTAATAATGAAAAGTGAAACATGTCGTAGAGAATGATATAGTGATTATCTTGTTTAACCATCTATTAAATGCTATTGCTTTATTCAATGCTTATATTTGGTTTAGTATATTTCTACTGGGCTGTGACTCACCCTATACGGGAACATCATTTTCAGGTCCAGGTGATTCACTACCTCCAAGGACTTAGCTTGGAAGGATTTGGACTATGAAGCCTTGCCTTTAGTTATTAGTTTTCTTTTTTTTGAATTACATGTAAACATTCAAGCCTAGGGCTTTATTTGTATTTGAGTTAGAACTCATGATATTTGTGTCCAAGTGTTGGTTTGGCAAGATGTAAGCCCGTAGGGCATTTATTTTGGATGTTATATGTAATGTCTTTATTTAGTAATACTCTGATGAATGAATTGTGGTTAGTTTCTTAAGTAATGCATCTTATTATTGTGTATGTAATGGGTTAATTTTTGAGGGCGTTACAGATAAGCTTTTATTAATCAGATTTTGATATACAGAAGGTGACACATGCGATATACATTCATAAATAGTACATCTTGAATCTACAGCATATGTTACAAGATTATGAAAAGAAATGAAAGCTAAACAAATATTCATATGCCCTAAAGGCTTACATCTTTCCAAGTCAAGGCTTGGGTACGTCAAAAGTGAATCTTAAGCTTAATACAGATAAAGCCCTAGACTTGTACAAAATTAAATACAAAATAACAACACTGAGCCTTTAGCTCCACAGTCCTCCCAAGCTAAGTCTTTGGTGAAGGCATATCACTAGCACCTAAAAATGATTTTTCCCACATAGGGTGAGCCAAAACCCAGTAGAAACACTACAACACAATGTATAAATCTTAACAAAGCCATAAGATTTTATGCATACGCAATGCCAGTACCAAAATATTTATAACATTTTTCAAAAGTCGTGCTATGCCAGGTTTATATTACAATTCTGAAAACCATGCCCTTTACAATAGAAAGCAGAGGGAAATCTCAAACCAATACAACCTTTCAGGGATATTTCATCTACGGGAAACCGTCAAATGGCACCCATGTAAACGTAGCCTATACAAGCACTACTATTGCTATTTTACGGATATTTTTTCCGCAGGAACTAGCACCCATGTATATGAGCGTTTTTCAAGACTTTCACCCTCGACACACATGCCAACTTGATTTGGTGATACACACCTTTTTCCCACATTCACTCGTTTTTCTCAAAATCATATACATTTTCAATGTATTAAATGAGCAACAATGTTCAATGCACATGGATGAGAAATTAGTTTTAATTCACCTAATTTTCATGCAATTTCTACAACATTCATAGCTATCCTCCACCGATAGTCCAAAACAGATATCTCTAAACAGATAAATAAATTTCATTAAAGATACGTTTTTTAAAAATCTCAAGTTGGGAGTGATAGTATATATCCAACCCTGCCATCATCATCAACATTACTTCAATTTCATAATTCTCAACATCAATTCCATTTTCGCTTTACAATCTCAAACATTCACATTTTAGGGTAAAATCCCTTTCTCTTTGAAAATCAATTTCAATGTAGAAAATACCTCATTTCAACATATGTCAACTCCAATTTCATACCCACAAGCTTTTCCAAAAAATCATTTGAAAACCCCTCATTTTCATTTTGATTTCAGACCCTAGGTTTTGTCAAACCCCTCCTCAAAGCCACTATAATATTTTGAATTAGCAAATAACTAAAGTAAAACTCATACAAGAGTGTGAAAAATCCCTACCTCAAACTTAGAAAATGATTGAGAGAGCGAGGAAACTTCAACAACGTCGAAACCCAACTTTGTTCAGATGAAAATGAAGCTCTATATGAGCTCTACCTTCTTTTAAAAGGGAATAGGGTAGAGAAATCAATGGACCTGAGTATTGTAGAAGAGAGAATGTGAGTTTTAGAGAGAGTGTGTGTGTAGATCTAGGGTTTTTAGAAAGTTTAGAGAGGGAGAAATGAAAAAATGATGTAAAAAGTGACTTTTATAGACTGATATACGTGCAGACCGCTCGAGCAGAAGAAGTGATGCTCGAGCGTAAGACACAAAAGATGTGACTGTTTGAGCGTAAAAATTTATTACTCGAGCATGAAATACCAACCCCCAGTAGTTTTACAGACGGAAGGCCAACGCTCGAGCGCAATAAGGGCTGCTCGAGCCAAGACCGCTCGAACGCAAGAAGTTTTGCTTGAGCGAATAATACCAATTCCCAGTAGTTTTACAGACCTGTAAAAGTATTGAGAGCTCACAAAGACCGCTCGAGCGTAAGAAGTGACACTCAAGTGTAAAAGCAAAATTCTAGGCAACAAGGTTTTTGAAAAACAAGGTACTAACCTATTCCAAACGCAACCAACACAACCCAAAAGCGAATCCCATAGGGATATAAGGGAAATAAGACATAAATGACTATACAAGGCAATGAAACCCGGATCCAAAACATCAAATGGATTGGGTCCAAACCAGAATAGCTATAATCTCCCCTCCTTAAAGAATTTGTCCTTGAAATTAAAACCATGTTTAAACCAATTACAACAATGATAATCAACTAATCCCATTACCATGACTCACTCACCGGTCATTCATTCATATCAACATGATAAACAAGTTCTCAATATTGAATATACAATTCACATTTCCAAAACATATACAATGTTTACATTACATTAACACAACAAAACTCTCAAAACATGCTTAAGTACTAACAAATAAGTCCAGATACTTCTCACGAACTTCCAATTCATGTTCCCTAGGTGCTTCCTTAACCCCGTGATGTTTCCATAACACTTTAACCAAAGGAATTGTCTTGCCTCACAAGACTTGGTCACGAGTATCTAAAACTATAACCGGTCTCTCCTCATACGAGGCATCATCGTTTACCTCTAACTCAGTCCAATCCAACACGTGTGAAGGATCCGGCTTATACTTTCGAAGCATACAGATGTGAAACACGTCATGAACCTCGGAAACCTGTGGCAGCAAGGCCGAGTGATAAGCTACCTCCCCAATCCGCTCTAGGATCTCAAAAGGCCCAATAAACCTAGGAGACAACTTCCCGCTCTTCCCAAATCTCATCAAACCTGGCCTAGGTGATATCATTAGGAAGACGTGATCTCCTACCTCAAAGGACAACGGTCTCCTTCTATGGTTGGCATAGCTCTTCTGAGGACTCTGAGTCGCAACCAACCTCTTGCGGATAAGTGCAACTTCCTCCGTCGTTTCTTGGACCAACTCTGGACCCAACATAGGTGCATCGCCCACCTCGGCCCAACACACAAGAGACATACATGGTCGGCGCTATTGTTATAGACAAACTCCACTAAGGGCAAGTGCCTCTCCACGACCTCTTAAAGTCAAGAACACAACCTCGCAGCATATCCTCTAGAATTTGAATGGTGCGCTCTGACTGCCTGTCATTTTGAGGATGATACGTGGTGCTAAAAGTCAATCTCATGTAACAACCTCGACCTCTGATTAACGTTAATCCATGATTAATTGTGTCTAATCAGTAATTAAGATGAAATTTTTGCATTTATTACATGTGTTATGTGTTATATGAGCTTCTATTTGTTCTGTGTAGGAATATCTGTCTCTGATTTTGTTCTATTTTGTAAAATTGAAGGCCTTATCGACATCCGATCACGTTATTAACTTGGAACATAAGTTAGTTAGAATTTTTAGAACATTATGGTAGGTTCAATTGAAATTCGATTCAAACCAAATTAATTAGAATAATTTGTGCCCATTTAATTAGTGGTAAGCTTAATTAATTGAACTCCCTAACCAAGCCTATATAAGGCTAGTGTGTGTGCATTAACTCCTCTTTTTACGCACCTTTGAGCCTAATCAACGAATCTAAATGTGAGAGAGAGTAAGAGAAGGAAGAAGTTGAGATCAAAGCTAGGAGAGGGAAGAATTGCTAGAGAATTAAGGAGAATTGAAGAAATTGAGCAAGAACTCACTACAATTCAAGGAGTGGAGAACCTAAGGTAAGAAATCAAGCATTTAGTTGTATAATTAGGGTACTTAACTCATGCATTCAAAAGAATTAAGTGAGTTGAGGCAAGAATTAAGCTTAATGAAGTAGAAGAGAAGAGTATACATGCATGCATGTGCATTACATTGCATTTAGAGCATGTTGTCTAAGAATTTGTCACATGCATGCTCATATTTTTGTTATAGTTTAAGAATTCACCATGTTTTTTACTAGAATATCTCATTTGATCATGTTTTGGAAGCTATGAACTCAAATGAATATATGCATGTTACGTTTACATTATGTTCTTACATTTCAAGTTGAATTTTTGCATAATTGGCATACTTTTGGGTCTTGATTTCATGAAATGATCTTTAATCCTTCATAATTTACAAGTTTACATATGTTTCCTCAAGTTTTGCGCCCAAAAGGATGTGAATTGTAGCTTGAATTTCAGTTTTGAGCTGAGAAGAGCAATCTGGAAATCCTAGATTCTGCTTTTTCACTCAAGCGACAAATCCTGCGCTTGAGCAACCACCTTCATTTTCACACTTCTACTCGAGCGACCAAAAGTCTGCTCGAGCGTAAAATGCATGCTCCCAGAAGTTTGCATGTTTTGCAAACTGCTCGAGCAACAGAAGTTGCGCTCGAGCAAGAGCATGAGTCACACGCTCAAGCGAGTGTCGAGCGAGCATTGAGCGGAAAAATCAAGCAACAAGCACTTTTGCAGAAGTTTACAGACCGCTTGAGCAACAGAAGTTGCGCTCGAGCGACCACTCATATTTGGCATGTCAGCTCGAGCGAAGAAAGCTGTGTTCAAGCGAGGCCCCTGTTTTCAGCAAGTTTTATAAAATGTTTTCAAGTGTATTTTAGCATCCTCATTGCATCCTAGGCATCGCTAGGCCAAGATTAGGACACTATAATGAGAACAAGAAGTAGAAACTCACAAAGAGCAAAGTAAAATGAGTTATGTACTATTCGAGCGTGTGTTTCATATATATATATTTGTTATGTGTTTGTGTAGGTTGCATGTCATAGGCTATCCGGTTATCTGTTCTATCTATCTGCTTTAGGACTATCTGTGAGTAATAACCTTGTAAAACTATGTTTACGTTTAAGTAATCTCTTATATAATATGATATGACAAGAAATGCACTATTTTGCGAAATGTTATATTCTGCTCATAAATGATGATCCATGTTTCTGAAATGTTTATGTGGTATCCTTAGCAGAGGCCCTTGCCTAGGGAAAATAGTACTGTGGTTTATGGTCATGAGGCCCTCGCTCGGGGAAATAATACCGTGGCATAGGCCCTCACCTGGGGGAATAATACCTTGGCCCATGTATGAGATATGATACCCAGTATCGGAGGTTCCATTATAGAACTTGATATGCTTGACCAAAGAGATATGTTCATGCTAATAGATGTACCACACATGATTTGACAATGATTATGAACTCTATTTCTGATACGAACATGCCTATGTTTCTGTTTGACAAGTGAATTAAAAGCTATATCTGTAATGGACATCATTCATTTAAACTTTTTACATCTGTTATTATTCATTGGGCTTCCACTCACTATTTATTTATGTATGTAGGTGAGCAGGCTCGTGACAAGGCTTAAGATGATGCTTGAAGAATTTTGTGTTTGTCAGCCACCTTTTACGCCTTCCAAGGAGGTTCCGGACTAAGTTAAGTCTCGTGGCAGTGGTTTGTGAATGTTTAAGACTTTGTTTCTTTTGGTTTATGAACAACATTTTTGTTTATATGTACATGGGGTGACGTATAACTACTGCATCTTTTGATATCACGCGTATGTTTTAAAAAAAAAAAGTTTAAGATTATCTGTCCCATATATGTCTGCACAGCTCAATGGACTATGTATATTTCTGTATATTGCTTCCGCAGCCCCTAATTATATGTTATTCTATTAAGAGGCCTTTAGTAATCCAAGGATTACTGGCCGGTTACGACGCTTAATCTATAGGAGGGGTTTGGGTCATAACATCTCGTGCTTAAGGCCTTTTGTAGGCTCTGCCGCAAACGAGCCGTAGAACGCGAATCTCTGTTTGAAATAATCGTTATAGGGACCCAGTGCAACCTCACTATGTCCTTAATGTAAAAGGTCGGCTAGATAATCTACCGAGTCACTCATGTGCATAGGTACAAAGTGCGCTGACTTGGTCAATCGATCAACTATCACCCAAATGGCATCATTTCCTCGTTGAGTTCTCGAAAGGCGTACAATAAAATTCATTGTAACATGCTCCCACTTCCACTCGGCTATAGGAAAGGGTTGTAACAAACCCGCTAGCCTCTGATGCTCGGCCTTCACTTGTTGACAAGTAAGGCACTTCGATATAAAACACGGCCACATCCTTTTTCATCCTCTTCTACCAAAACTGACGACTAAGATCGTGATACATCTTTGTGCCTTTCGGATGCACTGCAAGACGTGAATAGTGAAACTCTCAGAGTACTTCCTCTCGGTAAGACTCCGGCATGAAAGGACGGTCAAGGTATCTAACACTCAAGTCGGAATACACATTCAAGCCCTTCTCTACCTTTCCACTAGAGATCTTCTTCCGTAGGGTTTCTACCTCAAGATCACCGCTTTGTGCTTCTATCACTCGGCTCACAAGTGTTGGTTGTGCAACTATCAAAAACAATACTGCAGACTCAACGGACTCGCCAAGATGCAAGTCAAACTCACCAATAGCACCCAACATCTCCCATTCTCGAATGGCCATACTAGCTACCCTGCTAATGGATTTCCTACTTAAGGCATCAGCCACAATACTTGGCCTTCCCCGGATGATAATGCAACTCAAAGTCATGATCTTCTATAAAGTCCATCCACCCCCCTCTGCCTCAGATTCAAGTAATTCTATGTAAACAGATATTTCAGACTCTTGTGATCAGAAAATACTTCAAACTTGTCACCATACAATAATGCCTCCAAATTTTCAAAGCAAAGATCACAACTTCTAGTTTTAGGTCATGAGTGGGGTAGTTCTTCTCGTGTGTTTTCAACTGATGTGAGTCATATGCCACTACTTTCCCTTCTTGCATCAAGACGCAACCCAAACCTTCCTGTGACGCATCACAATATACCGAATAGCCCAAACCCCCTCTTCGAAATAATTAACATTGGTGCAGTGGTAAGTCTAACCTTGAAATGATTTCTCACAAGTTTCACTCCACACAAATTTGATCCCCTTTCTCATCAGTTTAGTCAACGGTGAGGCTAACCTAGAGAAATCTTTCACAAACCGATGGTAATACCCAGCCAACCCCAAGAAACTATGAATCTCAAAAGCATTCTTAGGTTATTCCCAATCATATACTGCTTCTATCTTAGATGAATCTACAGTCACCCCTTCCCCGAATACCACATGGCCTAAGAACTTTACTTCTCTCAACCAGAATTCATATTTTCCAAATTTAGAGTACAACTTGTGGGCTCTAAGCAACTCTAGCATAACTCGCAAGTGTTCCTCCCTGGAGGGTGAGTAAATCAAGATGTCATCAACAAAGACGACTACAAAGCAGTTTAAGAACTCACAGAAGATTTGGTTCATCAAATCCATAAACACATCTGGTGCATTGGTTAGCCCAAAAGGCATCACTAAGAATTCATAATGGTCATACTACATACAAAATGTCGTCTTTTGGATATCTTCCTCCTTTAATCTCAAAAAGGTTGCAAGAAGACCACCAAGCTCACTTCGACTACGTAAATCATACACCAGTGATAAAACTCGATAGGCTCTGTCTCCATGAAATAAAAACAGTCACCACTCAAGGTATATACAGTAACCCTCTAATGGTAATAGTCTAGTACAGCCTGATACGATGACAACCAGTCCATGCCTAATATAGCATCAAAACTCGACATGTCAATCAACACAAATGCAAAAAGAAGTCAGCGACCGTAACTTCTATCTCACAACCCTAACACCCCCTGTTCTAAAACAATCTCACCACCAATAGGTGACTCTACACTGAGTGGAAATGCTAACTGATCCTATTTTAACCCCAATGCCAATGCAAATACAGACGAGATGAATGAATGGGATGCACCCGTATCAATTAACACATTAGCAATAGAATTACATAACAAGAAAGTACCTCTTACAACTGAAGGTGCTGGCACTAAGTCTGGCGTGATAACAGCATATATACGCTCTGAAGGTCTCTGCTCCATCTGCTCACCCCCTCGGAGCATAAGTCTGATGCACTGACTTAGTCGAAGAGGCTCCCTGATTGGCCCTCGAGGCCTATGCTAACTGTGCAGGCTGGTGGCTCTGTGTCTGCCTCCAACCAGACGCACCAGGTGTGCCACCTAACTGAGGGCAAAACCTCTTCAAGTGCCCTGCCTAGCCATACAGATAACAAGTAAGTGGCTACCCTCTCCTCTGACTCTGGCTATGGGAACAAGCCGCGGATGAAATAGATTGTTGCCCTCCTCCTCTTTGTGGGCAAGTTAGAGACTTGTGGCCTAACTGGCCACACTTAAAACAAATGAAATCTCCCTGACCACTTCTTCCAGAACCCGAACTCGGTACTGGAAAAGTAGACCTCGACTGTGCTCTCTAGGACTGCAATGGGTTAGAACCCCTCTGCCTTTATTGTCCCCTGAACATCCTGACTTCTCCTAGAGCCTCTTATCTGTTCGTCCTCCATTTGCATCATGGTCTCAAGATGAGCTGTCGACTCTACAAGTCACCCGTAATCTCTAATCATTAAAATGGCTACCTTGAAAAGAAGCCCAGTCCTTAACCATTTCTCAAACTCCACACAACGACGCTCCTCTGTCGTCACTAACTTTGGTGCAAATCTAGAGAGGCTAGTAAAGGCTGCATCAAACTCGACGACAGGCATGTTGAGCTTTGAGAACTGCTCCCTTAACTTCTTCCTAACCATGGGAGGTAAGTACTTGTCCTGGAAGGTGTCAAGCCCTAAAATTTGGATAATTAAACATTCAATCAATATTCCATCATCCAAATCCTAGGGGTAAAACAAAATCTAAATGCTCTCGTCTCCATAAAGTTTAAGTAAATTTCAATGCTAAAAAAAATACAAGGGATAAAAAACAAATTAATAAATGCCAATCAAACTATCTATCATAAATTCATAACTATTTAATACCTCCAACATTAAAGTAGCAACAACTAGTCAAAACAACTTAAATAATGTAAAGTTGAAAAAATAACCCACAATGCCAAATCGTCAAAATACTAAGGTCACAAAAAATAATAAAAAAAAAAATGATAATAAATACATAAACTAATATCAATCCCTAAACTCTAAACTCCAGAAAACAAAAGAAGACCAAACGACATGTCCAACAACTATAGTTATTTCTCATCACCACCGTAGCCCTAACTAATTCTGCAAAGGAAGCTCAGATGCGCTCAAATAGAACGAACCCGAGATGCCAAGAGACAAAACAAGTTAGTATACAAGTATACTGGTATGAGTACAAATATTTGACACCCACATGTCCATCAGACACAAATAAAAATACATTCAATTCTTATTATAGGACAAGACAAGTAGTTCCATTTGTACCGAGACGAAGGGGTAGTTTCCCGAGATATAGTGGCATTTAGTTTCTTACTTGTACACAACTAAATATAAATGGAGTATAAAATAAACAAAATAAACATAAAAATATGGTGGGTCAGCCCTATATAAAAAAAAATTAGTAAGACCCACCATTCTGCAAAAAAAAATAAAGTTAGTATAATTTAATCATAAGTAAATTGTTAAAGAAGTATAAACAAACGCACTGTTTCATACTTAAATAATTCGAATTGACCAAAATTCAAAGAACAAAAGTTGTACATAATCAAATTTCTTAAAAAACATCATGATCGAGTTTAGTATAAACTGAACAGGTTGAGAGAAAAACTTGATAGAAGAACCTAGACGAAATTCAATTGAAAAATTTGAACCTGTAACGCCCTCAAAATAATACATATAAACCTACATTCTTGACATGCATAGACATAAGAGAATAAAGCATATTTCCATTTATCAGAGTATTCATTACAAAAGTATTACATGTTGACAACAAAAGTAAATGCCCTACGGGCTTACAACTTTCCAAGCCAACACTTGGTTACAAAAAGAGAGTATTAACTCAAATACACTTTAAGCCCTTGGCTTGAATTTACATGTAATACCAAAAGAGAACAACAAAAAGATCTATCTGCCTCAAGCCTCCCAAGCTACGTCCTTGGAGGTGGCATATCACCTAAACCTGAAAATGATGTCCCATATAGGGTGAGCCAAAGCCCAGTAGAGATATACTAAACCAAGTATGAGCAATAACTAAAACATTAGCATATGATAAATGATTAACACTTGTAAATCAACTTACAACACATTCCAATTCCATGACAATTATATATGTGTTTCATTCCACTTTCCTTTACTTATCCAATTTACATTCATAAACCTAGCTCAATATCTAGCCAAACAATTAAATGAGACTACAACTTATATTAAAACACTTCCATACTTCGATTATCTACGTTATGCAAACGTAATCAAGATTTCAGGACTTTTACCCTGGACACTCCGGCCAACTTAATTATCAGTGGAGTCCATCCTCTATCTCCTCCCAAACAGGTTTGAGAGTACATCCCCTATCTCCTCTCAAACCATGGAGTACATCCCCTATCTCCTCCCAAACAATATACATATACAATGTATTTAAACACTTATCATATATAATGATCAATCAATATACATATTCGATGTATTATTCCAACCGTCATATTCAATGACATATTCAATGTGATTAGTTTTAGTTTTCCCAAATCAACATACAGTGTCTACAACAATCAAGACTATCCTCCACCGATAGCCCAAAGCAGTTATTTCTAAATAGATAATAAATGCATCAAACAGATAAAACGTCAACATTTTCATAGGTGAGTGATTTATTTATCCAACTTCACCATTCAACCTTGTAATTTCCCAATTTCATAATTTCCAACTTAATTTCATAATTTCCCCAAATTAATTATTCAACATAATTAGGGCATTATCCCTCTTTTTCAAATATCAACCCTAAGGTTCAATTTCATCAATTTAACAACAATAATCCCATTTTCCAATGTCTCACATACACATGGAGTTTAACATTTGAAAACCCCCTATTTATAACCTCAAATCAAACCCTAACTTTCCCAAAATTACAAAACAACACCATCTAATCAAAATGACTAAAATTCATGTCAAAACTCATAAGATGGAGTACGGTATCCCTACCTCGAAGTTAGAAGCCCAAAGGAGTAGATGAAGAAAACCCAAAGTGCTCCAAATCCACTATTTTTCAAATTAAAGTGAAGCCCACGCCACCCTCTATCTTTCTTACAAAGAGATTAGGGTAGAAACACTCTAGGAGTAGATGAAATCTTAGAGAGAGAGTGTGTAGAGGGAGAAAAGCAGTTGGTCTAGGGTTTGAGCAAAGAAGATGGTGAAAAAAATGAAGAAGAACCCGCTGCTGTAAACTGATATACTCGAGGCTCGCTCGAGCGAAGGAGTGGTCGCTCGAGCGACCAGACACAAATAAACCTCGCTCGAGCGCACAAAGCCTTGCTCGAGCCAACAATTCGAAGCTTCAGGTCTGCAACCCAGAAGCACGCTCGAGTGCAAGAATGCTCGCTCGAGTGAAGAAACCCAAAACATAGTCCTCGCTCACTCAAGCGAAGGAAAGCTTGCTCGAGTCAAGAAATGCAACCATCAGGTCCAAACCAGATGCAGACGAAAGCTCGAGCACAAGACTTCTCGCTCGAGCCAACAGACACATCACTCAACTCTGGCTCGAGCGAAGGAACTAAAACACAGAGCTCGCTCGAGCGACAAAAGCCTCGCTCGAGCAAAGACACCAAAATCTGGGCAGCAACCATTTGTTTCAAACACACCCAACCTGTTACAAACCTACCCAATACATCCTAAAACTCAAATACAAGGAATTAAAGGATGGAAAAAAGACATATACAACAATAGACATCTACAAAACCGAATCCGGAATACAATAACCAATGGAGGGAAAACCGGGATCGCTATAGAACCTAAAAACGAAAAGAAACTGCCCTAAGATGGCTTTTTTTGGAAAAGTTCAAAACACGAAATGTGTTCAGAATAATGTTTTACTTCAGTTTACTCGAAACCAATAAAAATAAGCTCGTTTCGTGGGTTAAAACAACATCTAAAATCTACATTGCTAAAATGAACAAAAACTATTGTAACCAAGATAATCCGATTACAAGTTCTAATTGATCTTTTTAGTAAAAAGTTAAAACACAAAAGTTGTCTATAATTACGTATACATGACTCTGCCCAAATTTCATAATTTATCAAGGTCGTTTACTATTTTTCGAGATGTACAAATCAAAGCAATTCAAACTATACCAATAAATTCATATTTAATTCTTTGTACCTTAACTGCACCACTTCGGCCCTTTACTTCCGGCCTACACGTATATCCCATGTGCCTCTCGTATACCTAACACCGCTCCGAAGCCAAACTTGCACGGGGATATCGTCCCGAGTTTGACCCACACTCCCCGGATGGTTAGCATATACGTACGCATGTAAATCAAAGTACTCGTCTACTCTTGAGAACAAGGCAACAATATATATACACAATCTCTCATGTACTCATGAGAACAAACATAACAATGCCAAAGCTAAGCCATTCAAATAAATCTCATAATTCTTATATTTTTTTTATACACTTTTTCTTACTAACACTCAAATAAAATAACAGTCCATGGAGTCATGATGGAGTATAAGGAATTTATCTATGAGTTCTAAATTTATTTTAATTTCATATAACCATGAGTGCAATTACAATCATAAAATAAATATATATAAAAATCCTAAACCTTACATACACATTTAACCAAATAATGAAATCAATCCATCATCTACATGCAAATACAAAATCAAACCAACATCAAATAAATAAAAATAAATAAATAAAAACAACGAATTAAACATAAATCAAGGATAGTGGGTTTTGCAGTCACAATTATTTTGAAGATCAAAGAATCACTTAGAGAATTAATGGAGCCACCAAAATAAAACCTTAACCCATTTTGTTTTTGTCTCTCTTCCTCACCTCTCTTTACTGTCTCTCTCTTCTCTCCCTGTCAGTTTGCACTCTTTGATTCCTCACAGAGCCCCTCTCTCTCTCTCTCTCTATCTCTCTCTCCTCATAGCTTGCTTCTCCCTCTTTTTTTTTTTTTTTTGTTTTGTTTTAGTGAGCCTCTAAGCTTTGTACCCTAATTGGCATACATTATTATATTATAATTGACAAATACAACCTAAATACAACATATATAAATATAAATATCTTATATAAAATCTATATAAATAATTTCTTTATATATATATAAATATAAATATTTAGATTAATTATATATAATTAACTAACACATTAAATTAACTAAATATCAAATTAAATTCTCATGGATCCGCACAATTAATAAAGCCAAAAAAAATAAAGTAATAATAACAATAATAAATAATGTCTTAAGAAAATTAGGGTCGCTACAGAAGACGTTGACAAAAACCTCCCGAGTCACTCCAATGCGCCCACGTGCATACTTCCACCATTGACCCACATTTCCCTTCAGCTGGAAGGATGCCAAGGTCACTCTCAGTCCATCGTCTTTGATGCCAAGCATCTCAAACGTCTTCACTATCTACTCTAGACACTCATCTGCCTTCAGTGGCTCCTTAGGATCACCCAAAAACTCGTCCGAATTAGACTAGAAGAACTCCCTCTTTAAGAACAACGGCCCTGCTTCAACAACTTGGACTTGGACTTGATTCTCAACTCTAAGAATGTCCATGGATTCCCGCAAAGTTTCGGCCATTTCGCAGGCCAAGGTGCCCATGGCCTGCTGACCAACTGGTTCAGCCACATTGGCATGACCAACCCCTTCCTCTTGTGCCGGATTCTCATCCGGTAAAGGAACCTCATATGTCCTAGGCCTACCATGCCTACCACCGCTATGTCCACGTTCTGGCATCCTAATGAAGATAATAAAAGAGATTGGCACATTTACAAATGTGCCGAAGCTAACTCACTTGCGTCCTAATGCAATGGATAACAGTAATTTACTCCACATAAGCACATAGTTACACAAACACATACGAATTTCCTTCCTAGATAATGATCGTCCCACGGTATTGCCAGAGTTCCGATTAGAAACAACAGTGATCAAGTGCTCTTCTAATAGGACTTCTAGAAACCTGTAGGCCCAATCAATATCTTAAGAACTAAATCTCATACCCATATAACCACATAAGGATATTATCGCTTAAGCATTTCAGACATACAAATATCTCTATCAAGCAAGACAAACTCATTGTGCTAATAACTACTTCCCACGTACCCAAAGTATTCAAACCCGGTACACTCTGATATCAAGTTGTAACGTCCCGAAATAAACATAATATATCCATCTCATAACAACCAATAAATAGCAACATAAATGACTTGATAAACTTTCATTAATTAGAGTTTGATATACAAAAGGTGACACGTGCGATATACATTCATAAACAGTACATCCTGAATCTACAACATATGTTACAAGATTGTGAAAAGAAATGAAAACTAAACAAATATTCATATGCCCTAAAGGCTTACATCTTTCTAAGTCAAGGCTTGGGTACATCAAAAGTGAGTCTTAAACTCAATACAGATAAAGCCCTAGGCTTATATAAAATTAAATACAAAATAACAACACTGAGCCTTCAGCTCCACAGTCTTTCCAAGCTAAGTCCGTAGTGGAGGTATATCACCAGCATCTAAAAATGGTTTTTCCCACATAGGGTGAGCCAAAGCCCAGTAGAAACACTACAACACAATGTATAAATCTTAATAAAGCCATAAGGTTTTATGCATACGTAATGCCAGTACCAAAACATTTTGTTAGACTTATGTATTTTGATGATTTATTTAATTATGTTTTAATTTATTTGAAAGAGAAAAATAGAATCCAAAATTTATTTTGATGATTTATTTGAAAGAGAAAAATAGAATCAAAATTTATTTTGTCCCATTATTTCTCACCTAAACCTTTATCCTAAATGTTGTTAGAATGTATTTAATATTTGATTAAATCAGGAGTTCAAATAGCCCAAAACAGAGGTTCAAACAGCCTAGCACAGCAACAGGCCAAAAGGTTCAAAAGGTTCAAGTGGAAGATATTCAAATTAGTAATGATGGAAGTATAACGGCTATAAACGGCTATAAATGTTCAAAAGGCCAAAAGGTTCAAGTGGAAGATATTTAAATTTGTAATGATGGAGTGGAAGATATTCAAATTGGTAATGATAGAAGTACAACGGCTATAAACGGTTATGAATTCAAATGACTACAACAGCTATAAACGGCTATAAATTCAAATGAATACAACGACTATAAACGACTATAATTTTCATTATATACCACAGTCTCTAATGTAAACAAGTTATAAAAAAAACCTAAAAATATTCTTTGATCTATAATCACTCACATCTATTCTCAGAAATTATACACTGGGCCTTATAGCATTAAGCTCATCTTTCCTGTGTGAGATTTACAGGAAAATCAAAGTTTCATTTTATATATCTATCTTTGAGAGATATTTATTGTAAGCTTTTTTGGAAAGCAAAAATACCATTTCATCTTGTAAAAGTGTTGCAAACACTGTGTTCTTGAAATCTTAAGAGTGATTGTGAATCACCTAAGATTTGCAAGGATTTTGGCTCGTGAAGTCTGTGTAAAATCCGTGGAAGATTGCTCCATTTGTAAAGAGGTTGCTAGCACCCCTGTGAAGCTAGAAGATAGTGAAAAATCTCAAGTGAAGCTTGAGGAGTGGATGTAGGCTTGGTTGAAGCCGAACCACTATAAATCTGTTTGTCTCCTCTTCTCTAATCTCTTTACTTTCCTACTGCTGCTATAGCTATCTAATATTCATGTGTTAATCATTTGATTTACCCTATATGTTAGTTATATTTCATTGTTATTTTGCTTGATCATTTACTGCTAAGTTCATTATTGTGCTTGTTAATAATTTGTTCTACTAGGAGTTAATTTTATTGGGGTATTATTAATTTTAATTTGTAGAAACCTAATTCACCCCCCTCTTAGATTGCTTTTTAGGTAACACATTTATAACCTTTTTCAAAAGTCGTGCTATGCCATGTTTATATCACAATTCTCAAAATCATGCCCTTTACAATAAAAAGCAAAAGGAAATCTTAAACCAGTATAACCTTTCACAGATATTTCGTCCATGGAAAATCGTCAAACGGCACCTATGTAAACATAGCCTATACAAATGCTACTATTAACATTTTATGGATATTTCGTCTGCGGGAACTAGCACCCATGTATACTCTCGTTTTTCAGAATTTTCACCCTAGACACACAAGCCAACTTGATTTGGTGATGCACACCTCTTTCCCATGTTCATCCATTTTTTTCTTAAAATCATATACATTTTTAATGTATTAAATGAGCAACAATGTTCAATGCACATGGATGAAAAATTAGTTTTAATTCACTTAATTCTCATGCAATTGCTACAACACTAATAGCTACCATCCACCGATAGCCCAAAACAGAAATCTCTAAACAGATAAATAAATTTCATTAAAGATATCTTTTTCCAAGATCTCAAGGTGGGAGTGATAGTACATATGCAACTCTGCCATCATTATCAACATTACTTCAATTTCATAATTCTCAACATCAATTCCATTTTCTCTTTACAATCTCAAACATCCACATTTTAGGGCAAAATCCCTTTCTCTTTGAAAATCAATTTCAATGTAGGAAATAACTCATTTCAACATATATCAACTCCAATTTCATACCCACAAGTTTTTCCAAAAAATAATTTGAAAACCCCTCATTTTCATTTTCATTTTCATTTTAAACCTAAGGTTTTACCAACCCCCCACCCCCCGAGAAAAAAAAAAAAAAAAAAAAAAACCCCACTATAATCTTTTGAAATAGAAAATAACAAAGATAAAACTCATACAACAGTGTGAAGAATTCCTACTTCATGCTTAGAAGATGATTGAAAGAGTAAGGAAACTTCAACAACGTTGAAACTCAACTTTGTTTGGATAAAAATGAAGTTCTAAGTGAGTTCTACCTTCTTCTCAAAAGGAATATGATAGAGAAATTGTTATCCAAAACACAACCTAAGGGGGGTGAATTAGGTTTTTACAATTAAAAATTAATAATACCCTAATAAAAATTATGACTAGCACAATAGATAAATATAGTTAATAAAATAAAAATAATTAAAATAAGTGTTCTAATAACTATGTCAGTTAATGATTTTAGCATAGTGAAAATGTGAAATATAGCTACGGCAATTTAAATAAAATAAAAAGATAAGGGGGAGAGAAACAAACAAATTTATAGTGGTTCGATTTCAACTCGGCCTACATCCAATCCTCAAGCTTCACTTGAGATTTTCCACTATACTCTAGCTTTGCAGAGGTGCTAGCAACCTTTTTCACAAATGGAGCAATCCTCCACGGATTTTACATAGACTTTCTAAGTTCAAAACCTTTGCCTTCTTTAGTTGATTTCCAATCACACTCAAGGAGTCAAGAATACTTAGTGTACTACACTTTTACAAAGTTGAAAAGAAGGTGCTTTGGCTTTCACAGAAAGCTACAAGAATTATCTCTAAAAAATAGATATATAAAATGAAACTTTGATTTTTCTGGAAACCTCACACAAGAAAGATGAGTTTAAGGCTATAAGGCTCAGTGTATAATTTTTTAGAGAAAGATGTAAACAAAAAAATTGAATAACACATCTCAGAGAATTTTTCAGAGAATAGATGAGAGTGATTATAGATCAAAGAATGTTTTCTGAATTTCAGTAAGTAAGTAAGTAGTTGCTATGTGTTGTTCTCTGAAGCTCTGGTATATAGGCTCTAGTATATATATATAAATCATGAGGCTTATAGATCTGTTGAAACCATTTTGAATATAAACCATTCCATCATTATTGATTTGATCTTGTGGGAGACAAGGCTTGGATTTGGAACAACTTTACTTTGAAAAATAGCTGTTGTAGCTCAGAGCCGTTGAGAGAAAAGTTCGAAACGAAGCAGAACTAGGCAAAAAAGGCCTGGCCGGATGTCCACCCAGACGTCCGGTGCTTTGACATATTTGAACCTTTTGGACTGCTATTGTGCTGGGCTGTTTGGACCTCTGTTTTGGGCTATTTGAACCTTTGATTTTGGTTTGAAATGAACTCCTGATTTAAGCAAATATTAAATACATTCTAACAACATTTAGGATAAAAGTTTAGGTGAGAAATAATGAGACAAAATAAATTTTAATTCTATTTTTCTCTTTCAAATAAATTAAAACATAATTAAATAAATCATCAAAATAAATAAGTATAACATTTTCTCCCTTTTTGATGATGGCACACAAAGATGTTTTGATTTGTTTTGGAGGAAAGAAAAGTTCCCCCTCAAGTCATGCTCCCTGAATGATTATTCATTTTTGAATACATAGGTTAGCACTTGTGTAATAAATAAGCTTTAATCAGATACATGATATAAGACTAAGATAACAAACTATAAATGAATAAAAATCATCATTTATAATTACTAGATAGTCTATATCAGTTTAAAACAATAAAAAAAAATACTACCCCAAGACCACAACACATAACATAACATCACAAGTATTTTCTCCCCTTGTGACATTATCAAAAGGAAATCATGGCGCAGAATCTGGAAGGGGGAGAGTGATAAATGGCATCAAAAATAGATATGCAAAACATATATATACATATATATACATGATTTGCCCGCCTCTCTCTTTTCTGTCGAAAAACGCGTCAGACACGCGGCCTCGCTTTTGCGTCAATCAATTGCCTCGGCTCTCTCTCCCTCATGTTGTCTTCTCCTCTGTCTTCTTCTAATCACTCTCTTCTCTTTGTTCTTCCTCATTCACGTCCATCCCTTTCTTCGTCTTCTTGAGAGAGAGATAGAACAGAGAGACTGAGCATAGCAGAAAGTCTTGCCAAAAACTACCCTCCTTTTGATTACATCTCTCTCGTCTACTACATGGCCTCGTCCCATCCCCTTACTCTCTTTCCGGACTTGAATAATCCCGTAAGCGCCGCTGGGTCGAGTGCCCTGGCTCCTACTCTTCCCAACCTTCCTGTGATGTCGATTGAGCAAATAATGGCAACTCAATCAGACATTAAAGCCAATCATTTCACACTGACGTCCTGTATGGAGACGGTGACTGCAGTCACAAAATTGGCTCACCGACTGTAGAACAGGACGAGTGAGGTCCATCAAGTCAACGGCCAACTCTCTTTGCTCCAACGCATGCACAAGGATGTGCGAGCAAAGATATGCGCACTGAAGGCCGAAAATAAAGAGCTGAAACGGAAGGCCACCTCCAGGGCCCAATTTGGAGCATCTACGTTCTTGGCCTTTGATAGTTGGCAGTAAGTTCTCACTCTCGACGAAAGCACAAGGGCAGGGCCTTAAAGGGCCTCCCAAGGTGATAAAAAGAGGAAGAAAACGATGGAAGAGGCAAGTAAGTGAGATCGGCGTATGGCCGTACAAAAATGAAAGGTTTCTTTTTTGTACATATATATTTTTATTTTGATTTGTTTTTGTTTTTATGTTTAAGTACAGAAAAATGAAATTAAAAAACAGAAAATAAAAAAATTAAGCCTAATAGCAGAACGAAAGAAAAGAGAGAAAAAAAAAAAAGAAAAAGAAATTAAGCCTAATAGCAAAAATTTAAAATAAAATAAAATAAAATAAAAAATCAATGTATGCAAAGTTAAATTAAGCTGAAGATGCAGAATAAAAACACACAGTTGTGAATAGCAAACTGTTAAGGATAATAAATGCATGAAGGACTTGAGAGCATTCAGCTAATAAAATGTTTTCATATCAATGTAGCAATATACATATATCATTTTAACAAAAATTCAAGTTTCACAGTCACAACAAAACCTTTTAAATAGAAATTGACATTCCAAGCTCACCACAAATAAAATTAAAGTGATCCTCGCTTAGGGTTTTTGTGAAAATATCCGCCAATTACTTGTCGGTGTTTACAAATTCAAGTACAATATCCCTTTTTTGAACATGATCTCTTAAAAAATGATGTCGAATTTCAATATATTTTGTTTGTGAGTGTTGAACTGGATTTTTACTTAAATTGATGGCACTAGTATTATCACATTTAATAGGGATATGATCATAATATAAATCAAAGTCCTCCAATTGTTGTTTCATCCAAAGTATTTGGGCACAACAACTTCCGGAAGCTATATATTCAGCTTCGGCCGTTGATAAAGCAACAGAATTTTGCTTTTTGCTAAACCAAGATACTAATGAGTTACCAAAGAAATGACAAGTGCCACTTGTGCTTTTTCTATCAAGTTTGCATCCGGCAAAGTCGGTATCCGAGTAACTAATTAAATCAAATGCAATATCTCTAGGATAAAACAGTTCCAAATTTTGAGTGCTAACAAGATATCTAAAAATTCTTTTGACAGCACTAAGATGTGATTCCTTAGGATTTGATTGATATCTAGCACACATACAAACACTAAACATAATATCGGGTCTACTTGCGGTTAAATAAAAAAGTGAGCCGATCATATCTCGATATTTTGTTTGATCAATGGACTTACCTTTTTCATCCTTGTCTGGCTTAATGGATGTGCTCATAGGAGTTCCAGCTATTTTTTAGTCATACATACCAAATTTTTTGAGTAGTTCTTTTGTGTACTTAACTTAGTTAATAAAAATTTCTTCCTTACATTGTTTGATTTGAAGTCCAAGGAAATAATTTAGCTCCCCCATCATGCTCATCTCAAACTCACCTTGCATACACTTAGCAAATTCCTTACACAAGGTTTTATTAGTAGCACCAAATATAATGTCATCCACATATATTTGCACAATAAGTAAATCATCATTTTTAGTTTTAACAAAAAGTGTTGTGTCAATCGTTCCTCTAAAAAAATTATTTTCAATCAAAAATTTACTCAATTGTTCATACCATGCACGAGGTGCTTGTTCCAAACCATATAAAACTTTTGATAGTTTAAAAACATGATTTGGAAAAGCATGATCTTCAAAACCTGGGGGTTGTTTAACATAAACTTCCTCATTTATAAAACTATTTAGAAAGACACTTTTTACATCCATTTGATAAAGTTTGAAATCTCTAAAACATGCAAATGCAAGTAACATGCGAATGGCTTCTAATCTAGCAACTAGAGCAAAGGTTTCATCGAAATCAATACCTTCTTCTTGATTGTATCTTTGTGCAACAAGTCTAGCCTTGTTTCTTATAATTGTGCCGGATTCATCAAGCTTGTTTCGAAAGATCCATTTGGTACCGATAATGGTATGATCTTTAGGTCTTGGCACAAGTTCTCACACTTTGTTTCTCTCAAATTAGTTAAGCTCTTCATGCATAGCTATCATCTAATGTTCATCGAATTCGGTTTCTTGAAAGTTTTTAGGCTCATTCTGTGAGAGAAAAGCCAAGTTACTACAAATGTTTCTAAGTGAAGAGCGAGTTTTGATACCTTTTGTAGGGTCACCTAGGATTAAATCCTTAGAGTGATTATGAACAAACTTCCATTCTCTTAGCAAATCATCATTGTTTCCTCCTTCTTCTTGAGGTGGGAGAATAGGTTGTTTAACCTCTTTGTTGAACTCACACGGTTGGTTCTCTTCTTTATAGATATTTGAGTCTTTCACGTTTGGTTCCAAATCTATATTATTGCTAGCAATTTGCTTTTGAAAAGCGATGTTAGTTTCATCAAACACCACATGTATAGATTCTTCCACAACAAGAGTTCTTTTATTAAAAACACGGTAAGCTTTGGTAGTCAAGAAATAGCTAAGAAAAATTGCTTCATAAGATTTTGAATCAAATTTTCCTAAGTTATCATTGCCATTATTATGCACATAACATTTACATCCAAACACATACAAGTGGCTAATGTTGGGCTTTGTATTATGCCAAAGTTCATAAGGAGTCTTTTTGAGAATAGGTATAATCAATGCACAATTTAAAATATAGCATGCGGTGTGAACGGCCTTGGCCCAAAAATATCTAGGAAGATTATTTTTGCAAAGCATTGTTTTACTCATTTTTTCTAAAGTTATATTCTTCCTTTCTACTATACCATTTTGTTGAGGGGTTCTAGGTACTGAAAAATTATGTCCAATACCATGCTCATTACAAAACAATTCAAATTTCTCATTTTCAAGTTCTCTACTATGGTCGGTTCGAATATTAGTATTAAGAAAGCCTTTTTTATTTTGAATTCTACAATAGAGTTTTGTGAAAGAAGAAAATGTTTCATCTTTGTGTGCTAAAAACATAACCTATGTAAATCTTCAATAATCATCAACAATAACAAGACAATAATGTTTACCACCTAGACTAGATGTCCTTGAGGGACCAAATAAATTCATATGCAATAGTTATAAAAGTCTAGTTGTGGAAATATGAAATTTTGATTTAAACGATGTTTTAGTTTGTTTTCCTTGTTGATAAGCACTACAAAGATGATCTTTTTCAAATTTAATTTTTGGAAGTTCAACGATCAAATCTTTTATCAAAAGTTTAGCAATTAAATCCATATGAGTATGACCAAGTCTTTTATGCCATAACCAACTATTTTCACTATTAACATATAAACATTTAACATCACTAGCATAGAGATCATTGAGACGAAAAACACAAATATTATCATGGCGATTACCAACGAATAAAGCTTTATGATCATTTGTGCTTTCAATTGTGCAATGTGATTTATCAAAAATAACACGATTACTCTTATCACATAACTGACTAATACTAAGTAGATTGTGCTTAAGTCCATCAACAAGTAAAACATTTTCAATGGACGAGTTAGGAGAGATACCAATGCTACCAGTATCGATGATTTTTCCTTTCTTGTTGTCTCCAAAAATAACAAATCCTCCATCTTTCGATGATAGTTTAGTAAATAAGGATTTATCTCCGGTCATGTGTCTGAAACATCCACTATCAAGGTACCACTTCCCTTTGTTAGTTTTGGACTTAAAGCAAACCTATAAGATGACAATCAAATGTTGGTTTTTGGTACCCATAATTTCTTGGGTCCTTCTTGGTTAGTTTTGTTAGATCCTTTAATAATCCAAATCTTTTTAATTCCTATGTTTATATTCTTTTTGAATAGACAATAAGATATATAATGGACTTTCTTTCTACAATAATGACAAGTAATATGAGGGTGTGTCATGAGAAGTGCCTTTTCAAAAATTGTATTGAGATTCTTTTGTTTCTTAATAAGGTCATATCCAATGCTTGCTTTATCGAAAACACATCTTTGATTTCCAAGAAGCATGTTGAAATTATTTCTACCTTTTACAAAATTTTCAAGTGATTTTGTTAAATCATCAATATTGTTTTTCAAAGTAGTTTTCTCATTAGAGATGGTATCAAAATCATTTTTCAAAACAATTTTTTCTTTCTTTAATTCTTCTACATTACTAGATAAAGATGCAACAGATTTTTTTAACACATTATTTTTGGCACAAACTTTTCTGAATTCATCTTGTAATTCATGGAATGTACTTTCAAGTTCTTCATAAAGAGTAGTTACCTCATCTTGAGTAGAGTCTTCATCTTCAAGAGCCATGAGACACAAGTTGGCTACTTCATTTTCAATTTCATCACTTGAGCTTTCATTTTCACTTTCTCCCCAAGCTGCTACCATGGCCTTCTAGTTTCTTTTGTAGTCTTTTCTATGATTTTTCAATTTTGGACAATCCATCTTCATATGTTCAGGATTTTTGCACTCATAGCAAATAATAGGTTCTTTCTTATTATCTTTGTTGTACTCCTTTTTCAAAGGTCTTCTTCCTCCATAATTGTTTTTCTTGAAGTGCTTTTTGAGATTTCCACTAAACATGATATAGCTTTCATCCTCTCTGGAGTTTTCATGTTCTTCTTCATTTGATGAGGCTTTGAATGCAATTCTACTTTTCTTTTTGTTTTCAACATCCTCATGTCCTTTCACGGTGATCTCATGAGTCATAAGGGAACCCATAAGCTCATCCAATCCAAGTGTGGAGAGATCTTTAGCTTCTATAATGGCAGTGACCTTTGCTTCCCAATTCTTTGGTAAACACCTAAGAATTTTTCTCACTAACTCACTGTTAGTATAAGTTTTGCCAAGAGATTTCAAAGAGTTTATAATTTCAGTAAATCTAGTAAACATACTTGAAATAGATTTATCAGAGTTCATTTTAAACATTTTATAACTATGAACAAGCATATCAATATGAGATTCCTTTACTTGGTTTGTATCTTCATAAGTTACCTCAAGTTTGTCCCAAATTTCGTTTGTCGAATCACAACTTGAAATTCTATTATACTCCTTAGAGTCTAATCCACAAACAAGGGTGAGTTTGGCTTTAGCATTGGCTTGCAATAATTTGTGATCCCTTTCATCACATTCGTCTTCAGTTTTAGGTACACTAATATTGTCTACTAATTTCGTAGGAATTTTTGGACCTTTGGTGACAATAATCCACATGGCATAATCAGTGGCTTGTAGGTATAGGGTCATCTTATCTTTCCAATGACTATAGTTGTTTCTGTCAAACAATGGTGGCCTATTGGTGGCTTGTCTTTCAGCAGTGCTAGTGCTAGCTAAGGTTTCCATGGATCGAAACTCTAAGATGGTTAAATCTAAAGCAAGAGTCTAGGCTTTGATACCAATTGTTACCCAAAAGACAACCAAAGGGGGGGAGTGAATTAGGTTTTTACAATTAAAAATTAATAATACCCTAATAAAAATTATAACTAGCACAATAGATAAATATAGTTAATGAAATAAAAACAATTAAAACAAGTGTTCTAACAACTATGTCAGTTAATGATTTTAGCACAGTGAAAATGTGAAATATAGCTATGGCAATTTAAATAAAATAAACAGATAAGGGAGAGAGAGGCAAACAAATTTATAGTGGTTCGGCTTCAACTTGGCCTACGTCTACTCCTCAAGCTTCACTTGAGATTTTTCACTATACTCTAGCTTCACAGAGGTGCTAGTAACCTTCTTCACAAATGGAGCAATCCTCCACGGATTTTACATGGAATTTCTAAGTCCAAAACCTTTGCTTTCTTTAGCTGATTTTCAATCACACTTAAGGAGTCAAGAATACTAAGTGTACTACACTTTTACAAGGTTGAAAAGAAGGTGTTTTTGCTTTTACAGAAAGTTACAAGAATTATCTCTCAAAGATAGATATATAAAATGAAGCTTTGATTTTTCTAGAAACCTCACATAGGAAAGATGAGCTTAAGGCTATAAGGCTCAGTGTATAATTTTTGAGAGAAAGATGTAAACAAAAAATTGAAGAATACATCTCAGAGAATTTTTCAGAGAATAGATGAGAGTGATTATAGATCGAAGAATGTTTTCTGAATTTCAGTAAGTAAGTATGTAGTTGCTGTGTGTTGTTCTCTGAAGCTCTAGTATATAGGCTCTAGTATATATATATAAATCATGAGGCTTATAGATCCGTTGAAACCATTTTGAATATAAACCATTCCATCATTACTGATTTGATCTTGTGGGAGACAAGGCTTGGATCTGGAACAACTTACTTTGAAAAATAGCCGTTGTAGCTTAGAGCCGTTGAGAGAAAAGTTCGAAACGAAGTAGAACTGAACAAAAAAGGCCTGGCCGATTGTCCAGCCGGATGACCGGCCGAATGTCCACCCAGACGTCCGGTGCTTTGACATATTTGAACCTTTTGGACTGCTGCTGTACTAGGCTATTTGAACCTCTATTTTGGGCTGTTTGAACCTCTGTTTTGGACTATTTGAACCTCTGGTTTTGAATTGAAATGAACTTCTAATTTAAGCAAATATTTAATATGTTCTAACAACATTTAGGATAAAAGTTTAGGTGAGAAAGAATGGGACAAAATAAATTTTGATTCTATTTTTCTCTTTCAAATAAATTAAAACATAATTAAATAAATCATCAAAATAAATAAGTCTAACAGAAATCAATGGATCTAGATGTTTTAGATGGAAGAAGGTAAGTTTTAGAGAGAGAGAGAGAGAGAGAGAGAGAGAGAGAGAGATGAAAAAGTGATGTAAAAAGTGACTTTTACGGACTGATATACATGTAGACCACTCGAGCGCAAGAAGTGACGCTCGAGCGTAAGACACAAAAGGTGTTGCTACTCGAGCGCAAAAAGTTGCTGCTCGAGTGTGAAAAACAAATCCCCAGTAGTTTTATAGATAGAAGGCCAACGCTCGAGCGCAATAAGGGCCGCTCGAACCAAGACCGCTTGAGCGTAAGAAGTTTTGCTCGAGCGAAGAATACCAATTCCCAGTAGTTTTGTAGACCTGCAAAAATACTGAGAGTTCACAAAGACCGCTCGAGCGCAAGAAGTGATGCTCGAGTGTAGAATCAAAATTCTGGGCAACAAGGTTTTTGAAAAACAAGGTACCAACCTGTTCCAAACGCAACCAACACAACCCAAAAGCCAATCTCAAAGGGGTATAAGGAAAATAAGACATAAATGATTGTACAAGGCAATGAAACCTGGATCCAAAACATCAAATGGTTTGGGTCCAAACCAGAATCACTATACTCTCTCCTCCATAACATAAAAACCTATCAATGATTTCATAGAAGATGCTTCCATAGAGGTACATGGCTGACCCTGGCTTAAAGGCAACATCTTGAGCTTTTAAATTTCCTCAAATTTTAAGCGTGTCAAATAATTTTAACTCTTATGGTGTTAGTAGGTTTACAAATGAGAAATTTTAGAGACCCATAATGATGCAGTAAGAGAGTTAGGCCTATATCATTGGATTTGTAATAAATCAAAAATTGACACATATGATGTCACATTACTGTTGATACAATTGTGGGTATTTTTAGAAATCTCAAATATATTCCTTTAAGAATAAAGGTCCAAACCAACTAATAAATGTCTTTAGAGCATCTCCTACTCTTCATTACTTTTTTTTTTTTTTATAGTGGCTGCGGTACGTTGAGGCACTTCTTCGCCCATGCTGCTATCTGCCGCCTAAGCACTCAAGAGATTCGTGCTAAATAGTTTTCTGCATCATCAGCGGTGCTGGAGTAGGTTTTTTTTCCTTCTGCCCAACTCCCCGGCCTTATCAATTAGAAACCAAATCATAAACTTAGTTTTTCGTCACACGAAGCTCAACTCTTTTGAAACCGGTATTTTCGAAAGGATTGGCACTTTCCATACTTCATGGGTGCAGCATCAACAAATTCACTCATGATCAAGTTATAGCCTAAGATCGATGACCATATTATGTTATCTGTTCATATTTTGTTCATTCCATTAGTATGCTCTTAGGTGCCTGTAATTGTGATTTGATTTTAAATTTGAGTAAAAAATCTGATTTGATATGAACTAGTCCAACTCTTTTTTCAAATTTTCATCAAAACCTTTCTAACAATTTTTTTCAAATCCCAAATTTCCTTTTTCATCAAGGTAATCTTCAATACTTTAATGAATTCAAAAAAATTATGTTCATCAAATTTTATGTTTTTAAATTTGATCAAATTCAAATTTAATGAATTCTCATTTTGATATTAAAAATAAATAAATAAATAAATAAAACCTTCTTTCTTAAAAACTAAATAAAAAAATATATTTATAAATTTCATTCATTTTAAGTATAAATCGAATTACACTACCTTTGAATATATTTAGCATGGATGGAGATGAAGAGTTCTAAAGAAATGGGGTTTGCTTGATTCTCTATTGAGATACTGTTGTTTAAACCTCTTTTTATTTTTTATTTATTTATTATTATTATTATTTTTTTGTATATACGTTCAATCTAGAAGATTATCCAGCCTTTTTTTTTGGTATTTAACTGGTAGTTAGGAGATTTTTCTTCTTTGTAAGTTTTCTGTCTAGAAGTTTCTATAGCAGTACTCTATCTATTTGTAAATCTGGTTCACACCTTGGCTTTGAATAATTTTAGGTTCTAACGCAGAATATGACTTTCACTTTATAGATTAAGATTTGAATTTGATTATTTATGCACATATGTGAATTGAGGGATTTATGCACATATTTGAAGATTTCCTTAATCAAATTAGTTTTTGACCGAGCTGTTTGTCTCAGCTTGTACAAGTTAATTATAGTTTATTTTTATTTTAAAGTCTGTGTTAGATTGATTGATAAGTTTCTGCTTATAGATTATTGGATAAAATTTGCTTAAATGAACTAAAAAAAATTAATTATATAAAAGTTAAGGGAGGGATATTTTTAACTCCTATTTTTTAAGCAATTGCTTTTTACTTAAAAAAATTATAACAAACAAGGCCGATGCCTCTTCGGATAGATTTTAGTTTTGAACATATATATATATATATAGATATATATGATACAATTGTGTGTTTGGTGGAGGTGGGATCAGATTCACACGTCCTTGATCCTTTATAATGATCCCAATGAGTCAATTAAATCATAACTAAAACTACTTGAAATATAATTAAAAATCTCTTCAATTATAATTAAAATAATAATTATAAAATATTATAATAAATTATAATTAAATATAAAAATAATTATAACTGAAATATATAAGGCATACTTTTTTTAAAATATTTTTTAATGTGTATTATAAAAATTCACAACAAGAATATACACCAAACATAGTTTTGTCTTTTATGTTTCTAAAATTATTAGTAGGGACGAGCACAGTATTAAACTAAATCCATATTCCATGAGAATGACTTTGACTTTGACCACAAAGACTCAGGGAACCAGGTGGCCATGGCGCGCACCAGCTGTTTGATAATTTAACCCACTAAAAAAAGGCTAAGAATTATTAGTGAAGTAGAAAGGCAACATTATGGGTGATTATTGGATATTTTTTTTTGAGTACGGTGACATAGTATTTTATGATATTATAATTGATAGAGAAATCGAGATATTATGATTTTGTGTGAGTGATTAAAAAACATAAAAATATATAGTCAATGATGATTGGTGAAATAATATAAACACGGAATATTTCAAGAATACTTAATAATTTTTCACATTTTATGAGAGCCACCCAATCTAATAACATATTGATAATCTCTGTTCCTAGACCAAATCAGAGATTAATAACCACATAATTAATTATATAATAAAACAATCATTAAATGACTATTTCACTTAGATTGCTTCCTAGTGTATCTTTTGTCACCACGCGAGTGCTTTGTATTGACTATTACCAGACCAGTCCTAAAAATAAGATTATCGCCTTGATTTCCTAAGTGCGCAATCCAAACTAAAAAGTTGATTGAAGTAGTTAATTATTAAAAATAATGAATGAATATTTTTTAAATGTACGAATTATTTGTTAACTATATCAATTATTATTGTGAACGAAGCTTTATAAAATTAAAATTATCAAATCTTACATTTGGTTAATCATGTCACAAAAAATTGAACGAATTATTTATATTATCTACTAAAAAGAATGTCGCGAATAAGTTATAATATGCAAGAATAATTTATAATTTTATATTTAAAAATATGAGAAGAGTAATATTTATGTGATATTTTACTGTAATATGTTTTTTTTTTTATTTGGTATTATAAATTTAAATTTTGTTTGATATATATATTGATTTTCTAAATTATAAAGCAACAAGAACAAATTTTTAGTACCTTTTTCAATCATTGTAATGATTTTTTCATATATACTACCTAAGTAAATTTTAACATATAATTTTAATAATTATATATGCAACAAGACTTTGCGCGAATACTAGCAAATAAATAAATAAAAAAAAATCACACGTACTTACGATTTTGCCCATAAACTCTTTTTGTTATCGTTATGTATGAAGAATTTTATTTTGTGAGTTCGCCTAGGACTTCCAAAGAACTCAAGATTGCACTTGGACACAACACAATTGCAAATAATGTTTTTTTCTTTTTAACTAAATTTGTGTCGATTTTTATGTTCTTAATTTTTTTTATTTTTTTGTCAATAGATAGGAGAATAATTACAATCATTGACAAATATTTACATAATTGAACAGACGATTAGCCTATAACGATTAAAAAGTTTAACAACCAACAACCGAAAACCCACCAAGCCCAACACAACTAACTCACCAAGCTTAAACCCAACAACTATATACAATCAACCCCCATAATGGGGATAACAAAAACCATAACACTATCAAACTTTTCTCTATAGGAGTTGAATCTAATACCTCACACGACAAACGGGTGCTACATAACCACTAAATATCTGAATTTGTATCAATTTTTATGTTGTCAGATATAGTTTTTGTTTTTTCATTGGCTAGTGTGGGGACATAATTTTGAGTTATTCACGTGGCTTAGGTGGTTAGCGGAAGTACCACGTGGGTGATTCTGATTGGCCAATGTATGATTAAATCACATCTAAATCCAAGATATTTGAATGAGGGATTAGAGTCTTAGATGATGATAGACTCTCTATTTGAGTAAGGTTGGACTCTTGAGAGAGTCGATCTTAATCCAAATAGGATGAGTCTTGGATAAGTGATATCCTTGTAAAGGATAGAGTCCTATGAAGTGATACTTCTAGGAGACGAGGGCACTGTTGACTATAAAAGTAAGGCCCCTGTGAGTCTAAGGTATGCTTTTACTTGTGCATTGTTACTTGAGTTGATATCTTTGTGAGATACGTTGATTGATTTGATCGTCGGAGTGCCTTCGGGTGGACGAGCTATCATGATATTTCTTACTCTCTTGTGTATAAGTGTTGGCTTAATCTATTCTGCCACGTGCTCTCCAGCAAAGTTCCGTAGATCTCTACAGAGAAGTCTATTTGGTTGTGAGGTCAAAAATTAACACCCATAATTTGGCGCCGTCTATAGAAACTTAGTAGGAATAGATAGCCAACATCTGACAAGGAGGATAAGAAGGATAATCTTGATTCTTGATTCTTGGTTCTTTGTTTTTGACGAGTGGACATTTGAGTCCTTGTTTCATGAAACTGACGAGTCATGATCTCTGTCGGAGGAGTATCTTTAGCATGTTGTTTAGCCGACATATTGAAAGATTTGACAAAATAGCTTCCATCATCTCAGGTTGCCGAAGTAATAGAACCTAGGGGGTAGTTGTGGGGACATAATTTTGAGTTGTCCACATGGCCTAGGTGGTTAGCCGAGGTGCCACGTGGTTGATTCTGATTGGTCGAGGTGTGGTTAAACTACATTAGCATCCGAGATGTTCGAATGAGGGACTACAGTCCTAGATGATGACAGACTCTTTGTTTGGGTAATGTTAAACTTTTGAGAGAGTTGATCTTAATCCAAATAAGAGGAGTCTTAGATAAGTGATATCTTTGTAAATGATAGAATCCTATGAAGTGATACTTCTAGGGCACGAGGGCATTGTTGACTATAAAAGTAAGGCATCCCCATTGATCTAAGGTATGCTTTTACTTGTGCATTGTTGCTTGAGTTGATATCTTTGTGAGATAAGTTGACTAATTTAATCGTCGGAATCCTCTCGTTGGTATTTCTTACTCTCTTGTGTGTAGGTATTGACTTAATCTATTTTGTTGCGTGTTCTCTAACTAAATTCCCTAGATCTCTACAGAAAGGTCTATTTGGTTGTGAGGTCAAAAATCAACATCCACAACTAGCATATATTTGCAAAAATTTTGCAATTAGTTTTTTGACCACCATTACACCTTAAATGTATTGTTTTTAGCCCAATTGTTTGCATCACCATCTTCAATGTAAAAACCATTAGTAATTTTTATATGTGGATAAGATGTATATCATGTGATACCTTCTATTATTATGATTAGTTTTGACAGTAACGTCTACTACATTTATATTGGGTGTTTGCAGAACAATAAAAAGTATATATATTTATAATTGATAAAAGATAATATTATATGATATCCTATTGACA
>CM069916.1:75049785-75121916 GCA_036172215.1 Camellia granthamiana
TGAGATTGATTGTCACTTTGTCCGCCAGCATCTGCAGTCTAGCTCTATCTCGCTTACTTTTATCTCATCGGCTTTGCAACTTGCGGACTTCTTCACCTAGACTCACACTACCGCTCGGTTTCAGTTTCTTCTTAGCAAACTCTCAGTGTTTTCTGCTAAACACCTTGAGTTTGAGCGAGGGTGTGAGAATATATATTGTATATGGCATGATTTTGTAAAAATAGGAATCTTTGTATTTCCATTTTCTTCCTTTTTCAGTCCTAGGTTTAGGCTATATAAATTGATGACCTCTTTGTAAACAATACACAATTGAATATACGAATTCTTTTAGAATACTTACAACAACCACATGGAGGGTTGCTCTAGACATACTTTAAGAAATAACCTGAAGATAAAGTCCACATGGAAACAAATGATTACCTGTTTTGACATCTCAAGACCTATAAGTTCTACTATTCCAGTTCCAGCCTACAATTCAGAGGACTAGAGTGAGATAGATAAAAACAAATTTGATTATGCATTCTTCTGTTGATGACCGATGCTTGATGATCTAGAAGCAGGCTGCTGGAAAGGGATGGCAAAATAAGAACTTAAAAATTAAAACAGCCTAACCAAAAAGATCCTCCCTCCCTCTCTCTCTCTCTCTTTTCTTTTTTTTGACTGCGCCGGGGGGGGGGGGGGAGTGTGAAATGCAAGACTATCATTATGCTCAAAACTGGGACTGCTGAAAAACAATTAGAATGATTGAGGCCTCAATATGAGTAAGAGGGGAAATTCTTCTGCATGAGCCTGTAGAGAGAAAACATGTCTAGAGTGTGAATACATTAATTAGTTTCCACCGAAGTTATTGGCTGCCCAATGTTTCGACCTACGCTTTCCCATGCTCGATATATTTAGTTTTTGATTTTCCTCAGAATGCCAAAATATAAATGAGATGAAAGAAGTAAAGCAGCAATTAGATTCTTACTTCCCTAGCACCAAAAAATAAAAATGTGTGCTCAGCCAAGGTACCGCCAAGTAACTTCAGTACTACAATAAGACCTGCAAGAACCACAGATGCTGTCCCCTGCAAAATTTAGACAACAACACAGGATTCCAAACCATGGATATCACCATGTTGCCATATACCTGGATATCGTCACTGAAGAGAAGATGAGTAGAACCATATTTCTCTAGCAGTTCAAAAGGCATTGTGGTTTGCAAAATCTGCAAACTGTAAAGTGATAGTAAGAAATCAAACCAATATTAGAACTGCATTAACAAGATTAAGCTTTGAAAATATTCAAACTAAAGCTGCAATCCAAACATGGTATAAAAAATTTTCTTAAGAATTTGTCTAGTTGAAAAAATTAGGGCTATGTTTGGAACGATTTCCAAACAATGATTCTACACCCATATTCCAATATGATGTTTGGAACGAATTCTCAAATCATATTTCTACAACATTTGAAAACTCTGCAGGAAACTTTGCGTGGGGCGCATTTAAAAAAAAAAAAAAAAATTCAAATTTGGCCTAACCGGTTGTCCTACCGAATGTCCCACCGGTCGACCGGAACAGTGCAAATTTTTAATTATTTTTTTTATTTTTTTTTTCAATTGACCTATGTTAATTTTTATATATTCAAAAAAAATATTTTTCGAATTTTAAAAAAAAATTTATGTGCTTTAATAGAATTTTGAGTTGTATGTTTGGTTATGAGTTGTAAGTTTTTGTATTAAATATCATATGTTACATCAAAAATTTCTCACTCAATTCAAAACTTTTTCAAAACTCTTTTACCAAACAAATTTTCCACACTAAAATCATAATTCAAAAACTCACAAACTCAAAATACAACTCCTACTTTCAAATCATATTTACAAAGCTTTACCAAACGCAACCTAGGTTTTTTTTTTTTTTTTTGGATTTCTAAACTTTCAGATTCATATTTTCTTCTTAGCTTGGGTGTCCGAAGAGAGATATATAGAAGCTCCCAACGTAATAAAGAAATACAATATTTTTTAGGGCATTTTGTAAAAATGTCAATTTAAACCTCTATAAGGGAAATTCTATTTCCACACACATAACACTTAATGAAACTTTATTTTAATGACAATTATACCTTAAAATAAAATGACTATAATGGACATCAAAATACACCTTTAATATTCTATTTCAATTTTCTTTATGTACATCTTTTCAAAACAAAAAAATCTCAGAATTTTCAAAAGGAAAACCTTTGGCTAGGTCATAGTAAATGTGGATGTACATGGAAACTGCTTCATACCCATTTCTACACACTCCTCTCATCAACAACAATGGCAAATTCCATGAATTCCAACAAAACCAATTCCATTTTCTCCCTCTATTTTCGTCTACTTTGAAAATTCAATTTTCCCGGCATAAGTTTGCAGTTCAAGTGATTCACGGTCTCGAGCTCTTCGTCCAGCTCTTTGGAACATAACCCATCTCAAGACCTCG
Source organism: Camellia granthamiana (assembly GCA_036172215.1). Taxonomy (NCBI): domain Eukaryota; kingdom Viridiplantae; phylum Streptophyta; class Magnoliopsida; order Ericales; family Theaceae; genus Camellia; species Camellia granthamiana. The sequence goes on from CM069916.1 coordinate 75,052,247, forward strand.
CTGTTCTTCTTGAAGTTGAAGGGTGATAATCTGATTTTTCGCTACTACTATTTGCATCCACACAATACAGTTTTTCTTAGATCATAGGCAAGTTTGATTGTTTAGTCAAGTTTAAAACAAAATGGTAAATGCAATCACAAAATGGAAAATAGGAGATGCCTCACCCTTCAACAATGCAATGGAGGGTCTTTAATGGTGTTGTCAATGGAATGTCTTCAATGGAATGGAGGTCTTCAATGGAAGACTGTGGTCTTCTTTGTCTGGAATGGAACTGTAGCAGTGGGTCTTCAATTTTCAACAAGTATGTAAAAGGAGGGTTGAGGTGGTGTGGGTACAATGGTATAATCGAAACATTAGTGCGTAGATTGAAAAGAATAATTAATAATCAAATTAATAAGTGTGTGCATTGAGAAATGATATGCACTGAGGTAAGTACGTGTGAAAATAGAATTTACCCTTTATAAGTATTATAAGGGTAAAATTGTCATTTTAAGTTAGTTGTCATCATTTTCCATTGGAGCTTGTATTTAGACACCAATAATAATCTCAAAACATATCATTAAAGTCTTTAAATATTTATTACAATAATAACCTTAAGTAAAATTACTATTAAAGACAATCATGGTCATCAAAGCAAATACACACCTCAAAATGCAAAAATTCTCATTGCACACCAAAGTGTTGAAAACGCTATACCCTCTCTTCTCCCCTACTTCCGTAGATTAGTTCTTCTAACAGTCATGATAGCTCCTTGAAGTTTTTGGCTTGAAGATTTGGCATTCAAAAAAGTAAAGTTGCAACCAAGTAAAGGATGAATCCATCTGGCATTGATGAACACACCAATGAAAAGGTGAGGGTGCGTTTGGTTCAATTTTTCAAAATCCAAAACCCAAAACCCTAAACTCTAACAAATTTCAATGGAGATTTCCAATAATAAATAAAAATCCTAAACCCTAAGAAATTTCAATGGGGATTCCCCCCCCCCAAAAAAAAGAAAACCTTAAACTATAAAAAATTTCAATGTGAAATCCAGATTCCTAACCTTTTTATGGCATCCAAAAGTGATTCCTTTGATGAATGCCCAACAATTGCAAATTTTTGGGATCATAATGAACTAGAGGGAAGAACAGCCGTCTGTGGTGTGTTTGAACTTGTGTGCTGTGGTTTGTACTAAATTAAGAGCCCTTTTTAGGTATGCCTTGCATACCACATGCAAAGTACTTACACATTTTAATGTTTTTGGTTATACAAGTTTGTGTTACTAGTTATACAAATTTGTGTTAACACTTATATCAGGTCACCTTACAGGTACAATTAATAAAATAATATATTATATTATATACGTGTAAGTATTTTTAGAAAAATGTGTAAATTTTCACAAAAAACGTGTAAGCCTTTGCACAAAATATTTGGAATAACACAATGCGTAAGTTTTCACAAAGAACGTAAGTGATTTTACAAAAATACGTAAGTCAACATAATAACGCGTAAGTTTTTTTTCAAGAACTGACAACAACACAAAATGCGTAAGTTTTCAGAAAGAACGTAAGTGATTTCACAAAAAAGCGTAAGTCAACACAAAAAGGAGTAAGTTTTTTTCAAGAACTAACAACAACACAAAATGCGTAAGTTTTCAGAAATAGTGTAAGTGATTTCACAAAAAAGCATAAGTCAACACAAAAACGGGTAAGTTTTTTTTCAAGAACTGACAACAACACAAAATGTGTAAGTTTTCATAGAGAATGTAAGTGATTTCACAAAAAAGTGTAAGCCAACACAAAAAGGCGTAATTTTTTTTTCAAGAACTGACAACAACACAAAAGGCGTAAGTTTTCATATGTCAATAAAGTTACGATAAACTTACTGGGTTGCTATCCACGAGTTGTATTGAATGGTCACACTGGGCTTCTCTTTCTTTCACATTTATTGATTTCTAGCATATAATAATGTCAACTTGAAAGTACTTGTTTTTCTAAATTTTGATTCTTTGTAAAACTCCATCTACGTTTTTCCTCTGACTTTTTTCTACAACTGTTATTTCTATTTGCAATCATATTTAATTACCAACAATGCAGACACATTGCATTTGCCAGAACTTGTAGTTACAATTATTTTGGACTTATAGTTGTTAATTGTCTTGTATGTGTGTCACTTTCCTCTAACGCTTACAGAGTAGAAAGGAGCTTAGGGAAACGTGGAAGGCACTCCCCTACGATGAGAAGAAGAGATTTGAGGACGTGGCTAAGGTGAGTGCCGAGGAACACACCAAAGTTGTTCCACGTGCACCGAAATCTGAAAAGGTAATTGCGTACTTCATGTTTTCATAAATCATTTGGCTAGGTCCTACTTTCCAAACATTGTTGGTTCTATTTTTTTATTAATTTAAACTTACAAAATTTGCAGACTAGAAGGCAAGTCCGCATATCACTGAAGTCAATTATTGATCTAGTTAATCGGTTTAACGAAGCACAAAAGCAGGCAGTCATTGATATTGGGTTTGGTGGCCTCCTGGGTATGAAGTGTACACATATAGATCACGACTTCTGCGAATGGTTGGTACAGAACTTCAATCTCGACACTAGTTCATTGAATGTTCATGGTTGTCAACTGAGGCTCACCTGTAAGGCAGTTAATGTTTTATTAGGAATACGGTCAGAAGGCAGTGATGTGCAGTTGACTGGTTCATTAGACGCATATCCCAATATCTATGAAGAGGTTGGAGTTGTTAAGGGAGTCATTTCTTTGAACCAGTTGAGGCTTTATCTAATCGAGACTAATGGTGTGGAGGACGAGTTTCGGAGGAAATATGAGTTGTATGTGTTGGGGACTATGTTGTGTCCCACTACAATGGCTACCTTGAGTCCATCGTTCATTCATGCCGTAAAGGACGTCAACGGTATGCGAGGTTGTAATTGGGCAAAGTTGACACTGCAATTCCTTCTGAAAGGTGTTCGCAAGTATAAGACCAAAGGTCATCGCGATGCAACTGGATGTTTTCTTGCTAATAGTATGGTAATCAACCATTGTTTTTACCATTCCCCCCTTCATATGTTTCATGCATTGTTCTGTTATGGTTTAAGAAATTGGCCTTCGTTAGGAAATACAATGTTACCTGTTATGTCAATACAACAAATAACACTCTTCCCGACCAAATATCCTGGTCGCAGAAAGAGATTTTTTAATTGCAAGTGTCATGAATTTAATAATAAAGGCTACAGAACAAAATTTTTTGACCAACCTCAATCGAGGGACCAATTTTCCTACTTTGTGAAGAGGGGAACAAAATTGATTATTCTTCATCCGTTTTGAATAATCAATCAAAGGGATAACTTGAACATGAAATTTTATACACATCTGTAGGCAGACTTGAAGAAGAATATATAGAAGAAACCTTGATAGGACCATTAAGAAAGCAAACGCATTCATTTTGGGAAAGGTCCTTGCGGTTTCAACCATTCATATACACAAACATGTACATAGTTTTTTTTTTTCATCAATAAAGTCCTTGATTTGCTGTAAAAAAAAAAAAAAAATGCATCATATGTGTCAATAAAGTTCATAGCATAATAAACAAAATTGGTATTCTATGTACGTTCACTTCAAAATTGACAAGAATCAATGTCATTGTTCCTGTGTATAATTGATTTTCGCGGGAAAAAAAATTTAATTATGATGTCCCCTTTACTGTCGACAGTTATTGTACTTCGATTGTGTTTGTCTGAGCTCCACAAGTACCTCGACTACAATGCGGTCCATCTCTCGGCTTCATGATTGGGGTGATGCCCAAATACAGGAGACGCTGAGATGTATCCGAAGGAAGCAAAATTTCCCAAAAAGATAAGGTAAGCAACCCAGCCATTATGCACATTTGACACCATTGACCCACTTGTCTTCAACATACAATGTCAGACTTCATTTATGTGTTTGTATGATTAGATGGAATTTGATTGCACTAGGGATGAAAGTGACGCCGATGATGACGAAATGGACGCAACATGTCCGATAAAAAAGTTGTTTGAGTTCGTGAAGAACTTGCTTCATCATTTCCTTTAGTTCACGAATCGTGAACTAAAGGAAATGATGAAGCAAGTTCTTCAGAACCAAACAAATTTAATGGACATGTTGCGACATTTCCGAGGCAAGCAAGTTGTTGACAATGAAAAGGTAATCTATCCAATCATTACGCATATTTGACAGAGTTGACCCACATCATTTCAAGATGAATTATGAGACTAAGTTAATCTATGTGTTTGTATGATTAGGTGGAAGGCAATGATGTGTGCATTATTAACATCTCCTCCAATGTTGCTGAACTTAAGGAAATGCTGAGGCAACTGCTTCAACGTTTCAGTTTTGGTAGTAACCAACCGTTGACTGAACAAACCAATTTGGCTGAACTGAAGCAAACGATATAGCACACCATGGAAGGTATATTCTGTAGACCACAATCGACAGGTGTGGAGAAAAAAAATGTGGACCCTTCTGGTGGAGGGGAGGTGCATGATGATGGCATGGTGAAAGCAACTAACAAAGTTAACCCAATGGAGTATAATATTTCAGATGTACAAGGGATGGATCACCAAGAACAGAATGTCAAGGGAACCTTGGCAAGTGAGAAAAGTGATTTGCATGATGGACATAAGCTTAACATAGAGAATGTTGGGACAACCAGAAGAAGGGGGGCCTTGACTTGGGGGAAAGATACGAAACTAAAGATAAATACACTCCTGAGCTTGAGTTAGTGGTCGTGAAGAAAGTGGCATGCGATGTGCATACTTCTCCTACTAAGATTAGCCAACCACTGGGAGCAAGTGGAATTGTTAGAGGAAGAGGAAGAGGAAAAGGAAGAGGAAGAGGAAGAGGAGTTCAACCCACTGAGGTTAAGGATATGCATTTGTGCAACGATAGCAAAATAAGTACTCGACTTGCAAAAGAAAAACTTCCAAGTCACCACATCACTTCACCTTTTGTTGTTGATGGTGTGAATAAGGCGAACAAGGTACAAATACTGTATTCTGCCCCACAAGTTCTGAATAACCAATTCATGCCCACATCAATAATGGGTTCACTAATTTTACAATGATTTGTGTTGTATTGTAATAGTTGTCAAACAATTGCATGTTTGCACTTATGACTGCTGTAATATTTTTTACACATTTCTAACAAACTCCTCACCAAACTTCACAAGTTGGACAAACTGTGAGGTTCAGAGGTTATACATCGCTTCACGTTATTTTTTATCCGTAACAACCTTGTTATGTAAGCTTCAATTTTTTTTTTTATCAAATGTGTTTTGTTACTTGACTATTTATTTTAGTAGGGGTTGTTGAGGATGTTGGAGAGTGAAGGGTTCTTATCGCCGGAGGAAGAAAAACTTGTCGACTATGTATTTGACGATAGCAAAAATGAAATGTATAGTTTCATTTACTACTTGCAAATTTTTAATGACACTCCATTGTCAAATAATTTTCATTCTAAGGATAATTATTCCTAGTAGGGACATTGTTTCCATGAACTCATGGAAAGGCAAGTGAAGTTGGTACCCGGCGTGACATGCGCACGCTAAAACTAGGGGCCTGGCTATCCGACACTATAAGTGCTGGCACCTCACATATGAATCTGCGTTTTTCATTTAAAGAACTTGCAAACCTTATTTATCAACTTGCCTCGTGTCTTAGATATAATGTTCCAGCCAATCAACTTGGTGGTGGTGCAATTGACTAATTGACAGAGGGATTTACACAATGACAAGAGGCATACTGATTGGTTCTTTCCAATATATCTGTCGGTAAGTAAGTGTTTTAGCTAGGCTGTGTTTTTTATATGACATATTTCAACAAATGTTTGGCTCAATGACCTTTCTGCATTACATATACAGACTTTCATTCTAAATAAAAATACGCAACCTCTATACTAGGAAAATATCGTCACATTGTATTTTGGACATGACAGATACACTAGTGCGATTGATGCATGTCAGAGGGTAATATCAATGTCGATTCCATTATATTCAATGTAAATATGAAAGCTAGTATATGTTCACATGCCCTCTAAACAATGTCTGCACTTGTGTTTGTGTTACAGAGTACACTGGTTGTGCCTTAAAATTGATATGGTCGACAGTGTAGCCTACCTATTTGACTCGTTCCCATCCACCAGACTGAACAAAAGGAAGCTAAATGCGGCAAAAATTTTGGTATGTCCTTTTGGTGGATTTCTCAACACTACAACAAACATTCTTTACATAAACCAACTTTCACCTTCTGCAACAGGTTCAAACTATGCACGAGTTACTATAACTAGAATTTCAAAATGAATATGTTATAGATGTGCGTAGCTTTGACGTCCACATGTTAGATGAAAGGCCATTACAACAACTGGATGAATAATCCACAATCCCTCCATCACATTTATGTGTCTCCTGAATGAGTCATTTAATGAACCTACTTACATTGATGACAAATTTAATGTTAAATTATTTTTGTAGCACTTTTGACTGTGGGATGTTCGCCATAAAGTACATGCAGCGACTTGATTTACCCGCCGGTCCACACAAGGTACATTCTACCACTTCATTTTCAATTGTGAATCAAATCCTTACTTGTATTTGCGACAATTGTGATTGATTTGTGATATGATCTTTCTGTACAAAGTTCCATCCTGCTGTGTGTCATAAGTTGTTAGTTGACTTCCTTATGGATGTTAATAATTCAAAGATCGCAGAGTATCTTCAATTCCTTGATATCAGCAATGCCACAAAATAGGGCAATGATGGGAATGGGCTGGTACTACGACACTAATTTGGGTGGCAACAGGACTTCACCAATTTTTTATTCATTGATTTCAAGACGGATGTTAAATATGGCTTCACAGTATTTTTTTATTGAAGGATGTAAAGATGGACAAATTGTTTTGTTGAACTCATATGTAAAGATGGATCAATCAGCTATTGGCCATCATTTCAATGTGGCTGCTGTGTTATTACTATTTTGTTTACGCATGTTTTTTGTGAGAAAAATTCAGATGATTGCGACTGAAACAAATATAATTTACAACTGTTTTTTTTTTACTCATATTTTGAGGAATGTACTTGCTGAGCAAATTCTGAGCATAACTTCGATGTGGCAACTGTAATGTTAGTATTAACATATCTATGTTTAGGTGGAATGATGTACACTATCTTTGTGATGTTGTTACTCAAAAAATTATTATGTCATACGTAATTCGAAATTGATTCAACACATCTCTAAAGTATCCAATATTGATTTAGAGCTTGTCTAGAGCCCTCTTTTTAGAGCTTTCATTAAATCAATCTGTTGTGGTTGTTGTCCCCTGCCTTACCAACTTCAATTACTTCTTTGGATGTTGTAGTTTTAAGAAACAAGTACAACCAAACTTCCGATTTCATTAATAACACTTAAACATGTCACTTAATTACAATAATTAAATTACAGCCTTCATACCATTACAATCGACAAGTCCAATCTTACCAATGAAACATTGAAATTACTGTTAGTACTCCAAAGTACAACTAGTCCTACGATAAGTTTAGCTACTCCCAATCGACAGGAATTAAACAATAATTCACACGAACTACTGAACAAAAAGATCAAGCGATTGTGTATTTGGTTCAAATTTAGTTCAACGTACGACCACTTCTTTGGAACAAATTACAAACGAGAAGAGGGGTGGAGTAAACAAAGTACACAATGCAATTTCAGAATACAACCAAATTTCACAAAGTTACAAAGTACAACTTACAGAGAAACTACTCCTAAATTATAGAAGAACTCTTAAGTCTAAAATCGAAGTGTTGTTCAATTGTTCATGTCCCTCCTTCCAAAATCCATGGCTTTTATATCTATATCTTCTCCCTTGTTTTGTGGCCCATGATCACATGACTCTGCATCTGCAACTGCCCTTACCTCAAATGCTTCTATAACTCCCTCCTTACTCAAAGGATTGGAAACTCCTCCAAATATTTAACTCTGCCTGTCGAGCTACTCTCTCTTATGATGGCACGTGTCCCTAAACCCTTTGAACGTTTGATCGACAGAGAGAAGCCCTTACTCTGTACTTGATCACTTTTGCAATAACCCACCAAGTCCATGACTTAGTGTAGTAACTGCTCCATCACTTGGATCACTTGCTGCATTTCAGCCATTCTTATGATGCCATCTGTCCATTTCACTAATAAAATACTCTCAGTTAAGTCAAAGTGCCACTTGTCACCATCTGGTTCATCCACTTGTTGACAGGAATCTAACACAAATTGGTGCAACCAATGGCCACCTTATTTAATTTTAATTTAACTATGGGTGACACATGCGAAGCATGTGCAATTCGGATAAGTAAGCATAAAAACAAATAATAAAGAAATTAAGAGTGTTCTTAATAAAACCCAAGGTCTTGGGTTCAAATCTTGCTGCCTATGACTAATATTTTTTGATTTTAGGATAGAAAATTTGTCATATGGTAGAAGAAGAAGCCACCACACTTATGGAAACCAAATCAGTGTGCACATATATAGTAGAATAGATTAATTGATTTTAACTTCAATAAACCCCCTTCTTTGGCCTAGGTAAACGTTTGCATAATTAAAATCAAGCAAGCAATAGGCCCAACAATAGCTATATAAGCTTCACCTCTTCAACTTCAACTTACTTCAGACTACCCTTCTTTGCTTCATAACCTTCATAGCAGCTCTTACACGACTTATAACCCTAAATGGCTCCCAAGAGATCAAAGCCTACTAAAGAAGATGAACCCATTGAAAAAAACTCCTTCGATTTCCAAACTCCATTACGTAGTTGTTTGTAGCCATTTTTTTTGGGGTTCCGATCGACAAGTGGATCAATTGGATTGTGACACGTGGTACAGTGAAAGTGAGATTCTTGCCTCAATTAAGAGGACAAGTGGCTTTCAAAGATGGAGCATGTGCATTGAATGGCTCCGATTATGTGACGGTTATGAAGTCAAGTCATGGACTTGATGGGTGCATTGCAAGAAGAGTCATGTGTAGGGTCAAGGGTTTTCTCTATCGATAAGAAGGCCAAAGTATTGAGGGGCACGTGGCATCATGGTATAGCAATAGCTTGACAGATGGAAGTGGAACTTTAGTGGGGTTTGAGAGCCTTAAAGTGTAGGAGCAGTTGCAGCACCGAAGCATTGGCAATTGCAGGATTGTGTAGGCATGGGCCAGAGAACGAGGGAGAGTAAAATGTGAAGAATTGCGAGGACCAATAGAGACATCAGCAATACAACAATACATAGATTGTAGACTTAGGAGTAGTTCTGTAATTTAGGAGTGAATTCTCTGGAAAGTGTATGTTGTAACTGTGTGGACTCTGATAGTTTTATTATGAAATTGCCTTGCTGTTGTGCTTGTGCTTAAAGCATAGTAGCAACTGCTACGATTGAAAAATGGCACCATTTTTCTTCATTAAACTACGCAATGCATTTTCTTCTTTACACGACATCGTTTATCTCTTAATTTTTTTTAATTTTTTTTAATTGAGCAAAGGTGTTTTCATCATAAATGATAAAAGGATAAATTACAAATACACCCTTTCAAACTTGCCTTTTTCATACGGATTGGCCCATGTGGTTTGGAAAACTATAAATATTACATTGTGAAAATATTTTATCTAAGAGAATTAATTGGAAAATTTATTTCTATATTGCTAAGAAAATTAATTGACATTTACATTGAAATTTTTTTTTTTTTGATATCATTACAAACTATTAATTGAAATTATGATATAGTAATAAAAGGGCCTATGTGTTATGAAATTAGAAACTTCAAGGGGCGGGATGGATGTAGTTTTCAGACCCACAAAGGCAATTTAGATTTTAAACAAATTTGTGGAAGTATATTTGTAATTTACCCTAAATGAAATGATAATAACTTAATTATTCCAACAATGCTGCTATAAAAATGATATTTACGTCTTTTTTTTTTTTTGGTACCACAATTTATATTGTGATGTGTCCAAAATTGTTTGGCCCATTGATTAGGGCAATAGTTTTCAATACTATAGCTAGACATTTTGGTCAAGGAGATAGAACATCCTACTAAGATATGTCTACAGGCGAGAATATGTTTCCATGTTTCAACTTGACAAATCTTTTCTTCATCTGTTAGGTTCGAGGGATCCATGAAGAGATGTTGTAGTCTAGAAGATGAGAATTGACATGAACAGTAGGGGTTCTCTGTCAGATGGAAGGTTGAATAGTGTAGTAAGGCATTCAGAGAAGCTAAGTTTAAGCGTGTCAACAAAGGTTAAACATTCTGCATAAGCATAATGTTTAGGGATCATAGTGTTTGGTTTAGGAGGTTGTATTTCAGGAAAATAGGCATACAACCATGCTTGGAAAAGCCATAATGGCCTACCACAATTGGCAGATATTTTCTTATCAACAAGGGAAGACATGCCTTTGTAAAGTGTGGCGAGCAAGTTAGCCCTTTCTTGGTCAGTGACAAGAGTACCTTGTTTGCCTTTGTATTTTTTGGAAAAGTCAGTGTAACTCATGTCAGTCTCAAGGGTGAAAGGTACTTTTATGGGTTCTAACAAGGCACTAATTTCTAGCCCTAGAATAGGAAGTCCAGTGAAATGGGCTACGTCAAGGATAGTTGGTGATATCATTCCAAATCTTAAAAGCATGGAATTACAGGATGTGGACCATAAGCATGCAGCAATGGCTATTAACCATTTATTCATATCGAATTTGAGGGTCAACAGACAAATTACCTCAGTGATGCCAAGATGTTTCCACACATTGGAGTCATGACCTCAAATTCGTTTGACACAGCTCTGCCAAGTGGAGTCTGGTTGCCTCCATGATCGAAGGGGATTTTTGCTACTCTTCCAATTGGTCCAGTTCAGTCAGGGTTGGTTGATAAGCAAGGATTCACCATTGGCAAGTGGGTAGTATGGAGCCAATTCATCGGGGAATTGTTGTTTCAAGGTAGGGTCTAGTGTTGCTTTGGCCATAGTGCTGCAACTTGGCATCAGAATGCAATCAAGTTTCAATCAGTTCGTAAGGTCTCTGATGCGTTTGGGAAATCAAAGTTGGTCGTCATTGGTTTCATCTTCTTTGGTGGACTTCAATTTCTTCGGTGCCATGGGTTAGGGTTTTAAGATGGGAATTTTTTAGAGGGACCAACACAATTCGAAAGTTTTGACAAAAGTTTTTCCAATGTAACCAAAAAGAAAGTTTTCAAAGAAGAAGAGACGAGCCGAAGTAAGACGAAGTTGAAACCAAGTTCCGTCTTTTATAGTTTCCGTCAGGCCCAGTGGTTGGGTGGGTTGAAATTTAAAAATTGTTACTTATTTCGGCCCAAAAGGCTGGTTTGTCATTGTATATATTATTAAAATTTGTGTTTTTGCTTTGCTTAGGTGGCACATTCTAAAGAGTTACAGTTTTATAAAAATAAAAATCCCACATCATCATGCTTTGTCCATTTACCTATAAAGTTCAACCAAAACTCAATTTCAATTTTAATATTCCATTTTATATGTACTCTATTTGATAAATACTTATTTTTCATATATTTTTCATCGTGTATATAGTCTTGTCATTTTGAAATTTCTTCTATGTAGGTGATATTTGAAAGTAATTATTATGACATATGGAAACAAATTATGCATTTTTCATTTACCTATAAAGTTCTACACAAACTGAATTTCAGATATAATAATCAATTTCATAAAGACTCAGTTTGATAAATACTTCTTTTTTTGAAAAAATTCATCGTGTAGTTAGTTTTGTCGTTTTCAGATTTCTTCTATGTACTTCATATTTTAATTTAATTATTATGATATTTGCAAAACAATTATCTTCATTACGACATAATCTACTTAATTATCTTGCAAAAATAAATGAATAAATAAATAAATAAGACAGAATGTGCTTAATTATGTGCATCGCATGGATCAAATATCATTTAATTTCATATTTTGTATTTGTTGTCTATCTTATTGATGGCTTCCTATTCATTTATATTTCATATTTTATTTAACATTAAATTACTTAGTACAATATATATATATATGTGTGTGTGTGTAATTTACATTTTATATATCTATACACAATATATATATAATTCAATACTGAATATTAAAGAAAAAATCAATGCTTTACATGTTTAATTTATATATCAGCCATTACCACATATGTGTGTACAAATGGTTCACTTCATTTCTCTTATCGATTGTAATTTGTTCCAAAGCAGTCCTTGTACTTTCAAGGCATGTGATATTGTAATGGTGATTTACAACCATACGGACAATGAAAAATGCAAGTTATTACAAGGCTTAAACAAAAAAATAACAAATCTACATATCAGATGCATCATTAGTAGCGTCTTCTTAAGAGTAATCCGTACTGTTAGCACGAGACTCTGATTCATTGTCTTCATCCATTACCTTATCAGACTTGTCTTCGTCCTCCACCAATTTCACATCGGTGAGCCAATCAACGTTCTTCTTCATAGCACTGACTCACCTTTCCAAAGTTGACAACCGTCTCTCCACTTGATTCAGCCTCTCGTAGATAACTTCCAACTGCTGCAATACAGGATTGACATAACCTTGAACAATAGATTCAATCTTCTTCAAATCACAAATTTTTATTAGTATATGTCTATGGCTTATTTTATATGTCTATGGTTTATTTTACTTATTAGCTTTTTTTGAAAATGTGTGATTCGAAGAAGATTGAATCTATTGTTCAGGGTTATGTCAATCCTGTATTGCAGCAATTGAAAGTTATCTACGAGAGGCTGAATCAAGCTAATAAAGGGGCCAAGAATGAGATGCTGCAAGAGAGATGAGTAGACGAACAATGGTAAGCTTGGCAACTGGGGTAAAGGTAGCACCAAAATCTTTGCCAGGAACTTGAGTGAAGCCCTTGGCCACTAAGCGGGCCTTATAACAGGCAACGAAGCCATCAGGTAGGTACTTAATAGCAAAGACCCATTTGCAACCCACGATACTCTCACCAGAAGGTAAAGGAACCAAATCCCAAGTATGATTCTGTTCTAAAGCTGCCACCGCCACCCATTTTGGATTCTGAAAGGCCTCTGACACAGATCGAGGAATCACTACAAGAAATTGCACTTTTGGCGACTACTTTTGGCGACAACGTCAATTTTTCGTAGCCAAAAGTATATTTTTGGCGACACAGTGATCAATTTCGTTGGGAAAAGTAGACCTTTACCAACGCAATTTACTATCGTCGCTAAAAAAACATAACATTGATTAGGCACCAAAAATATTGGTTGGCGCCAAAATTTCATAAATTTTAGCTACGAGGCTTATTTTTTAGCAACGTAATAAGCGTCGCTATTAATGTGCTTCCTTTTGGCGACGACAAAGTTGGCATGGGCAAAGAGTTAAACATTTAGCGACGATAATACTATTCGTCGGTAAAAGTTTTGGTAGTGAAATGAGGTGATTTAGTTATTTGTATTTTTATTATAATTTTTCAAAAATTTTTAAATATTCTAATTATTGAATTGTAAAATTAAAGTGATCATCGAATTAGATCACAAAATGAACCCATCAAATCCAAAAACACTCTTAAGTTTAGATAGCTAATTTGAGATAATCTAAACTTTTTCAAAGAATCTGGTTAAATTATCAATTTCAATATGTTTGATTTTATTTTCAGAAACTTATTTTAGAATTTTTTTTCTTAAAAAACTAAAAAAAAAAATTGGTGAAAAAATAAAAAAATACTTATTATTTTTGTATAATTTTATTTTTTAGGAGATCATAAATAATTTTTTAAATTTTGAAAATATAATTTTAATTTTTAGTGTTCAAATTAGTTTAATTTATTTATTTTTATTTATTTATAACATTCATTCCAATTTTAATAGTCTTGACATATTATTATTGTTATAATTGAAAAGATAAAGCTGAGGAAAACATTAAAACCAAAATCCCTAAAATTTTGGCGCCAACACTCCTCTGATCATGGACGGTTCCCTCCTTATTCCCCTCTGGTTTGGGTTCCCTTATTCTTCTCTCAGTTCTTAGGGTTTTTGAAGCAAATCAATTTCAAAGAAAACTAAAGGTAGTACTCTCTCTCTCTCTCTCTCTGGATCGATCGATTTATTATATAAATATATATTGATTATAGTTGCTGTTTATTTTGATATGAAGGATCAAAGACTATTTATTGATCTTAGGTCCCATAGAGAGAAGAAAGAGATTCCACACCTCTTTGTTTTTTGTGATCAACTTATAATAAAGAGCATTGCGACAACACAAGCAAACCCCAAAAAAACCCTAGATTTCTCGATACAAATTCCAGGGTTTTCGAACCTTTTGAAGATCATTGCTTAGCACCGCCACTGTTAAGGTACAAACCGATCAACAAAATCGATTGGTTTCCTCGAATTGATTGATTTTTTTGATCTTTTTCTCTGGATATATGCTTCATATGATTTCTAGTTTGTTTTTTTGTTTTTTTTCCTTTTTAAGTATTTTTTCCATTTGTTTTTTGCTTTTAGGAGTGATTGTTTTGATAATTGTCGCTGTTTATCGACATATTCAATATCTGCCTATGATTATGGTTGTGCTATTTGATTTTAGCTGTGAAATTAAAAAAATTGTAATTTATTGGAAGGCCATTAGATTTTTTATTTTGATTTTTTTACTTCTATATTTATTTATTTTTTAATTTTTGTAATTATGTAAGATATATTAACTTGTATTCTTTAAATATGCATCAATTAGAAGTTTAATAACTCGAAAAAAAAAAATTGAAAATTGAAAATAATATATGATTGAGAAAATATGAAATAATAATTTTTTGTACATATGAATAAATAAGTAATGTAAATTGTGGGAAAAAAATAAATCCATTTATTTCAACTTTAAAAAAAAAAAAATCAAATATCAAATACGTTACTTAAAATAATAAATTTTACGCTGTTTATATAGTGTGGAATAAGTCTTATATTAAATTATTAGAATTTTTAGAGAATTGTTTATTTTTGACTATTGTATTAATAAAAATTAATTTTGCGTTGTTTACAATTAACATGGAGTGTATATTAGTTTTATAATATATAGGCTTGATAGAATAAGCATGGTGATTTTGTTGATTCATATTCTTTATTGTTTTCTTTTATTCTTCCCCTCCCTTCCCTTTCAAGATGGTTCCACCAAATTCATATGTTGAAATATATTCACATACTATAAATTTTATAATAAAAAAAAATTAAATATTACTTAAAATTATTTTTTATAATATTTTTAAAACTAATATTAAAAAATATTATTTTTAAAAATATTATCGCAAATGTCACATTGGCAACCATATTAGAGAGTAGGTGCATATGTGGCATTCTATGAAAAAGAGTAATATATATATAGCATTTTTTGTTTTGAAAATTGGTTAAATTAGTTTTAATGACTAGCTAAAATAAAGAGTATGGTTGGAACACACAATAGCTAAACTAATTAGGTAAAATAAAGAGTGTCATTTTTTTGTACTTTAGCTAGTGAAAAATAAAGAGTGTGGTTGGAGATGCTCTAAGAGTGTAAATCTTATGATCAAGTTGCATGACAGGAAGTAAATAGGTTCATTAGTTGAAAATTTAGATACAGTGGCTGGATGTAATTTGTGCTAGGGCTTTTTAGGAGAGCTGAAAACCCTTTTTAGATAAACATAGAAGTTTCATCAAAAAGGGGGTATTGATTGGTGTAGTGGTAAATGCTTGAGTTCCCGTGTATGAAAATATGGGTTGGAATTGAAAAATGTAGTCCCTTCCCACAAATATTACAGAGGTTAGGCCTGTAGCCACTCTTAGTCCTTCCCTATGCCCTTAATTTGTTGGAGCCCATTAGGTAATGTCCTTTAAGAATGATATTGGAATGAATTGGAATAGTACATTGCCATGCTAACTGTCTTTTACCATTTAATAGACATTAAAAATATATATATTTTTTTGTTTTCTTGTTGATAAATGTAAAAAACACTTAATACATAATATATGCAGATATAATAGAATTTTAAAGGATTTGTTGGTCGAAACCTTGATACAAAATTAAAAAGTCTATAGGTAGATGCACCTTTATTGACGATGATGTGTCACTCTACACTTATATTAACTACTTTGTCTTCATGTTTAAAGAATAAATAAATAAATAACAATAATAATAAATAAAAGGTTGTGTCCTATTGGTATTAACTACTATCTTATGATCAGATATGGACAGGAGTTGGATGTTAATTTCTGATAGATTCAGTCAGCCATATGTAAATGGGGTGAACTCATTTATTGAATTTGCAAAGGTTCATTTGGGTGAGGGTAGGGAGATTAAGTGCCCATACATCAATTGTTGTAACTTTTACAAGCACGAGTATGATATTGTGAAGGCTCATTTGCTCATAAGTGGGATGATAGTATCATACACCACTTGGTTAGAACACGGTGAACTTCCAGAACACAATAACCTTGATGAAAGCAATGTGAGAATGACGAGGATGAAGATGAATATGATGAACTGATAGAGGACTATCAGAGGGGGAATTTTATGGAGGGTGATACTCTAGAAAGAGAGGATGTACGACATTTTGATAAATTGTTAGATGCTTCCCAATGTTGCTTGTACCCAGGTTGCAAAAACTCGGATACTTTGTTATCATTCGTTATTCAGATGCTACATGTGAAGGTAGAAAATAGGTGGAGCAATAAGTCTTTTGACAAGGTTTTGGAGATACAAAGGCGATTCCTACCAGAAGGCCACGTGGTGCCAGCGTCAATTTACGAGTGCAAGAAGTTACTATGTGACTTGGGCTTGGGGTACGAGCCTATCGATGCATGTAAACATGATTGTGTACTATTTTGGAAGGAGAATGCTCACTTGGAAAAATGTCCCACATGTCAAGCATCTAGGTACAGAGTAAATGATAGCATGGGTAAGAAGATCCCTCACAAGATATTGCGTTACTTCCCATTGACACCTAGGTTGAGAAGATTGTACATGTCTAGGAAGACGGCAAAAGACATGAGACGACATAGTGATAAGCGTGTGGATGATGGTGTAGGGAGGCATCCGGCTGATTGTAAAGAGCGGAAGGAATTTGGTTTGCATTATCCAGCGTTTGCCCAGGAGACTCGCAATGTTAGGTTGGGCCTAGCCACCGATGGGTTCAACCCTTTTGGGAACATGAGCACTTCCTATAGCATGTGGCCGGTCATACTCATGCCCTATAACCTCCCACCTTGGAGATGTATGAAGGCTCCTTTTTTCATGATGTCCTTACTTATTCCTGGACGTAATCAACCAGGGACTGATATTGATGCCTACCTAAGGCCATTGATTGATGAGTTGAAGGAGTTGTGGGAGAATGGCGTGATGACTTACGATGCCTCCACTGAACAGACCTTCCGGATGCATGCAGCTGTAATGTGGACCATAAATGACTTCCCTGCATATGGTGACTTATCCGGATGGAGAACTAAAGGTTATTTGTCTTGCCCTCCTTGTAATGATAATCCGTTGTCACGCGGGTTGATCAGTAAGATTGGATGGGTGGGTCATCGAGCTTACTTGCCTGATAACCACCTTTGGAGGAAAGACAAGAAGTTTGATGGTTTAACTGAGCTTAGAAAGAAATCCTTGGATGTACCAGTGGAAAAAGTAATGGCTCAATTGGATCAATTACGGGAAGTCAAGTTTGGAAAGGATCCTACCAACAAGAAAAGACCACGAGAGTCTGAAGAATTGAATTGGACAAAGAAAAGCATAATGTGGGAGCTACCGTATTGGAAGAAATTAAACCTTCGACACAATCTTGATGTCATGCCCATTGAGAAGAATATTTGTGAAAACTTTTACGGGACGATGTTGGCCATAGATGGGAAAAACAAGGACACGTACAAAGCACGTGATGATTTGCAAGAAATGGGCATAAGGCTAGAATTGCATCTACAAAGGAAAGATAACGGATCCGTTGTAAAGCCTCGGGCAGCCTACACATTGGATTCTCAACAAATAGATGGTTTTTGTGAATTCTTGAAGTCTATTAGTTATCCAGATGGCTATGCAGCAAACATCTCAAGATGTGTGACTTCTAAAAATGGAAGATTATCGGGCATGAAAAGCCATGATTGTCATGTCCTGCTTCAGCGACTTCTACCAATTGGCATGCGTGGTTTTGTGAACAAGGAGATATGTACAACACTATTTGAGTTGGGCAACTTCTTCCAAGAACTGTGCTAAAAAACATTCAGGCAGACTGATTTTGAAAAAATGAACGAATTGTGCTCATACTTTGCAAGTTGGAGAAAATTTTTCCTCCAGCTTTCTTTGATGTGATAGTCCATTTGGCTGTTCACTTGCCCCGTGAGGCCATGTTTGCTGGACCGGTGCAATATCGATGGATGTACCCGATCGAAAGGTAATCATTATGAACATATGGTTATTTATTCATTTGTAATAACTAAACTATTGTGCAAAAATCCACCCATAAAAGACTATTGTTTAAGAAGTAATTTTCTTGCATCAAGAAGCATAATTTTCATTGTCAATTTTTGTTGAAGGTTTCTCGGGACTTTGAAAGGGTATGTCAGTAATAGAGCACGTCCAGAAAGTTCTATCGCTGAGGCTTACATTGTCAAAGAGTGTCTTACTTTTTGTTCAATGTACTTAAAAGGGATTGATAAACCTGAACGAAATGATGATGGTGGTGAACGTGGTCCCGGGATGGAGGCCTTCACCCAAAATGCTCGTCTATTCTCACCTATCACAAGGGCTCTTGACCCTTCGCAAAATGAACGAGAAATGGCTCACTGGTTTGTGTTGTACAATAGCTCTGGGTGGAGCCATATATTGACTATGTATTTAAATTTAATTATGTTTATGCATAATCGTTCCATTTTGTTTCGAACTCTCTAAGTTAATTACGTGTATCACATTTCCTTGGGTAGGGAGCAGAAGAATATTTTACATAATCTACAAGGATGTGACATAACTCGGGTACAACGAGAAGAATTCCCAAAATGGTTCAAAAATCGTGTAAGATATACTAAAGAAAATAACTGAATACAATTGTTGAAACTTTCAATTCACATTAACTTAGTGCACTTGTTATATGGTGTTTTATGTAGATGAATGATTTGCGAACGAAAGGGTCACCTGAAGCAACTGACGAATTGTGGTCATTAGCAAATGGTCTTGGATCGGTAATTGACTTTTATTCAGGGTGCATCTACAATGGAATTCAATTCCATACTAGAAACTGTGAAAATCGTTGTACCTGCCAAAATAGTGGGTTGGTCGTAGAAGGGGACCATAATGGGAATCAAATTAATTTTAACGGCTACTTATGCAAAATATGGGAATTGAAATACTTGCATGGGGGCACAGTGGTTTTGTTCCAATGTGAATGGTATGACACCAGTCACAAGAACAGAATATACTCCGATGAACATGTCACAAGTATTGATGTTACAAGACTTTGGTATAAAGATGACCAATTTGTTCTACCTAGTCAGGTAAGACAAGTATTCTACGTCAATGATACCAACAAAGGCAAAAATTGGAGAGTCATTGAACGTGTTAAGCATCGGGGAGTATGGGATATACCAGAGCGGGATGATGTCTCTAATGATGCTTTTCAACAGGATGAAACCACTGATGGTGTTGGGGTAGTGATCCAAGATAATGATGTTCAATACAGCAGGGATGATATGGATCCTGAGATCATGTTCAATGATCAACTAATGGCAGAGAATTTAGTTCACAATGATGACGAGGATGACACAATCATAGAGTATAATGATGATGAAGATGATGAACTGCATAGACAACCTGATGTTGATGCAGATCCTGATATAGATGTTGATATAGATTATGATATGTAGTGTTTGATATAGATCTTGATATAGATTTTGATATGTAGTGTTTGATTTTTAATTATATGGACAAGTGTTATAATTTAATAATAAATTGCTTGTTTACATTGCATGGCATTGTTTTTCAAATTTCATAACATTGTTTCTTATTTCATTTCATTTAATTATATGCCATATGTACAGTTACAAAGATGTCCAGAAACAATAAATCATTTCTGAAGCCCGGCGGCTTAGTCCAGAAGATGACGAAATATGAGAAGGATAGGAAAAAAAAAATCCAAAAAAATAAAATCAGATTTGATGCTCTAGGGATAAAGTCCCTCAAGAATTCAATGTTTGGTTCTATTGAAAAGGACAATAGTGAAAGTTGTAGGATGGGAAAGAGAAAGGTGGGTGAAACTAATAATGACGAGGACTATCAACCACTTGATGATGATGAAGGACTGAGTTCTTCAAGTGATAATGGCGAGCCTTTTGATTCTCAAGTGATTGAGGTAATAAATGTGTGTTTAAAAAGTAATTTCTTTATTTTTTTCGCTTGTTATATTACTTGTGGTATGTTTAGTTATTTCAAATTTATTTTTTATTAAGCAACCTTAAATTATTGAAAATGTACTAACAATTCTTTTTTATATTATGTCAGGATATTCATATGGGTCCCGGTAAGAAAACAAATAGGTGTGCAGCTCGCCTAATAGCTTCACAAACACCTAGGGAAAAGAGAAGTACTGTTGATGAAGATACACTTACTCTTCCGAGACGACCTGTAGCTGCACAAGTTAATCATTCAGCGAGCACACCTGAGGTCTCGACCCAACCTATCCATCTTCCCGCCTTACATACTAGGCCCGATCAGCTCCCTACCTCCGCCACTCAACCTGACCACCTTTCAAGTCCATGTACTGTGACTAACAGTGGAGGTGAGAAATAAATGACCACTTAAATGAAATGATAATTTCTTATCTCAATATTTATCTAGTGCATTCATGTTTTATGTCGACTAAATTGAATAAAATTTTGGTCATAATAGTATCAATTCCAGTTTTGGGCAAGAAACGTGTACGAGGACCGACCCGAGGAAAGAATGTAGAGAAGATTAGAAAGGAACGTGGTGATCGAATACCCGTTACACTTAACCGTTTGACCAAATCAATAGAAGGGGATTACGCCACACCGCTAGCAGCTGCTCTTGGTCAACAAATTCGAGTTGATGCCCCAGTCCGAAATGATGGATGGCTAGAAATTGCCTTTGGGTTAAGAGAGTCCATTGTTACAAGAGTTGGGGTAATTTGAAATATATGTGTTATATATTTAACATGTTATTTATGTTAATCGCAATGATATATGAAATATATTGAATTTTATTATTTCCAATTGCAGCAAACTTTTGACTTTGGGGACTACAATAATGATGTGGATGTGAGATGTATTATTGATCATAAGTGCCAAACTTTGTACAGTGAATGGAAAAGTAAATTACACACACACTACAAATCCCTTAAAGAAGACAATGTATCTGACCTCAAAAGTCAGATACTATATCCTTGTACAAAGGATGATT
Organism: Camellia granthamiana; assembly: GCA_036172215.1. Classification (NCBI taxonomy): domain Eukaryota; kingdom Viridiplantae; phylum Streptophyta; class Magnoliopsida; order Ericales; family Theaceae; genus Camellia; species Camellia granthamiana. The sequence goes on from CM069916.1 coordinate 75,073,687, forward strand.
GGGAATGGATGATTGACAATCTGTGGGAAACTGATGATTGGAAGGTATTTATAAAAATATTTACTAAAGTAACATCCTCCTGTATATTAATACCTAATTTTCTTTTTATTTGTAGCAAAAGTCAGAGAATGCGATGAAAGCGAGAGGTTGTGTGAAGTATAATCATACGAGCGGCTTGAGATCATTTGCATCGCGAGCATCTATCATTGTAAGTGTAGATTTACAAATTTGAACATACCAAATTATAAATACAGAATTATTGATTGACTAGAAAATCTGTCACGCCCTCAAAATTAAACCCATAATAAATAATATTAACATACATCATCATATCAAAACAAGAATATAATTCCATTCATCAGAGTATTAAGAAATAAAACATCAAAATAAATGCCCTACGGGCTTACATCTTGCCAAGCCAATACTTGGACACAAATCCATGAGTCTAACTCAAAAACAAATAAAGCCCTAGGCTTGAGTGTTTTACATATAAAAGCAAATAAACTAGAAACAAATCTTCGAGTTCCAATCCCTCACAAGCTAAGTCCTTGGAGGCAGTGAACCATCTGCACCTGAAAATGAAGTTCCCATATAGGGTGAGCCACAGCCCAGTAGAGAAATACTAAACCAGGCATAAGAATTAACTAAAGCATTAACATCCGATACATAGTTAGCACAAGATAATAAATTCCCAAATTTTATGACACGAATGCCTACACAGTCTATGACACGTGGTCTACGACACAACTCACTTTCCACTTATACCCACATGGCTCACAACCTGGCCAAACAACTCAACAAGGATAACACATCGGATTAACCTTTCTTACAATATAATAAACACACATACAGGTGTTACATCAATCACAATCACATTCACTTCCATACTTCCCAACTGATACACATGGTGGTGATGTATCATGCCAACAATCAATAGAAATACTTCTATTAACAATAAGTACACATAAATGTGATGCTACAGGGGTCTATCCCCTTTCTCCTCCCAACACATCTGGTTTAGGGGTCCATCCCCTTTCTTCCCCTAAACCCTCCAACAAATTCGGTTTAGGAGTCCATCCCCTTTCTTCCCCTAAACCGGGAGTTCATCCCCTATCTCCTCCAAAACCAAATGCATATGCAACATAATTAATACTTGCCATATACAACACATAATCAATACACGTAATGTTCTGTATTAATTCAACAGTCAAACAGCTGACTAAATTCCAGTTATACCTAAGCCACATGCAAGGTCTACAACAATCATTGGCTATCCTCCACCGATAGCCCCAAAACAATTATTTCTAAGCAAGAAATAAATATCACAATATATATCTATCAATTTCACAGATGAGTGATTAAATATTCAACTACATCAACAAAATCTCAATTTCCCCAAATCTCATGAATTTAACCAATACACAATTCTCCTTTAAATTAATTACATGAATTAATTTATAACAAACCCTAAGGTTTTTCCCCAAAATTACCAAACTACCTCCCACATACCAAAACACCAACACTTAGGATTAAAACGTATACAAGGAGTAGGAAATCCCTACCTTAAACAGAAGAACCCAAAAGGAGAAGGAGAAGATGGTGCTCAAAACCCCAAAGTGCTCCAAATCAACAATTGCTCCGATTAAATGAAAGCTCTCACTCTCCTCTACCTTTTTAATGAAGGAACTAGATTAAAAACGCCCTCTAGATAGATCAAACCCAAGGAAAAGATGAGTTGAGAGAAGAGAAACTCGAAACTAGGGTTTCTGGATCAAAAATTGTAAAAAAGACGTTTTAAAACTGCTGCTGCGTTTAAATACTGGACAGGCTCGCTCGAGCGAAGACATGGTCGCTCGAGCGACCAGACACAAAAACAGACCTCGCTCGAGCGAAAAGAAGCTCGCTCGAGCCAAAGACAAACCATCTCGCTCGAGCGAAGGAAAGCTCGCTCGAGCCAACAAACACTGCCCTCAGGTCTAGCACTGGACGCAGCCCTCGCTCGAGCCAAGAAATGCTCGCTCGAGCGACGAACCAAGAAGGACCTCGCTCGAGCGAAGAGAAGCTCGCTCGAGCGAGCAAGCCAAAAACTGAACATCAAGAATTTGTTTCTAGACTCAACCAACCTGTAATCAACCTGCCCAAAACATCCTATAACCAAAGAATAAGGAATCAAGGACAACAACGACAATAATATGACAACGGAATCCACGGAACATAAGTCCGAATACAATAATCAAATGGGAAAAAGACCGGGGTCGCTATAACCTCCCCCCCTTAAAAGAATTTCGTCCCCGAAATTAAGCATGAGTTTGTAAAAATGAATTTTTTTCTCAATTCCCAATGATATAAATACAACAATAAACAACAACTTGACCCAAAACCGGTCACTTCATCTCTTATCAAGAGCTATCTCACAGTATATATAAATCAACATATATTTCAACTTGCACGAATATTATGCATTATTCTTCTCGATGTTAACAATTTCCATATCATATTCAATCTCATGATATAAACAACACATTTAATATATATAAATGTTATACTCCACTTCCATAAAAAGGCAAGTTTCAACATGTTAACATTAAACCCAAACATTCTCAATGTTTTCTAGCTTAAGACATATATAAAATTCTCAAGTTCCACAATATTACATAATCCAAACACAAGATTACAATTCCACAAACAAGTCCGGATATTTCTCACGGACTTCCAACTCACGTTCCCAAGTGGCCTCCTCCACTCCGTGATGTTTCCACAAAACCTTCACTAAAGGAATGGTCTTACCACGCAGGACTTGATCCCGCCTATCCAAGACTCGAATCGGCCTCTCCTCATACGAAACATCCTCATCAACAACTAAATCGGTCCAATCCAACACATGCGATGGATCCGGCTCATACTTCCGAAGCATACTCACATGAAACACGTCATGAACTCCGGACAACTGCGGTGGCAAAGCTAAACGATAAGCAACCTCGCCAATCCTCTCAAGGATCTCAAAGGGGCCAATAAATCGAGGGGACAACTTCCCACTCTTCCCGAACCTCATTAAACCTCGCCTAGGTGAGATTTTTAGAAAGACATGATCACCTACCTCAAACACCAAAGGTCTCCTCCTACGGTCGGCATAAGATTTCTGACGACTCTGGGCTGTAACAAGTCTCTTACGGATAAGCCCAACTTTCTCCGTCGTCTCCCTCACTAACTCCGGACCTATCAAAGGTGCATCACCCACCTCGGCCCAACAAACTGGAGATCTACACGGTCGGCCGTACAAGGCCTCAAATGGTGCCATACCGATACTAGACTGAAAACTGTTGTTATAGGCAAACTCCACCAATGGCAAGTGCCTCTCCCACGACCCACTGAAATCAAGAACACAACCCCGAAGCATATCCTCAAGGATCTGTATGGTACGCTCTGACTGCCCGTCAGTCTGAGGATGGTAAGCCGTACTAAAGGTCAACTTAGTGCCTAAAGCACTCTGCAAACTCTGCCACAACCTGGCAGTGAAGCGAGGATCTCTATCTGAGACAATCGTCACTGGAACCCCATGCAACTTTACTATTTCCCGAACATATAAATCGGCAAGATGATCCACCGAATCTCTCACACGCATAGGAATAAAATGTGCTGACTTAGTCAACCGATCCACAACCACCCAAATAGCATCATTACCTCGCTGAGTCCTAGGAAGACCCACAACGAAGTCCATAGTGACATGTTCCCACTTCCACTCGGCAATAAGTAAGGGTTGCAACAAACCCGCTGGCCTCTGATGCTCGGCCTTCACTTGCTGACAAGTAAGGCACTTAGATACGAAAGCTGCCACGTCTCTCTTCATACCCCGCCACCAAAACTGGCGACCCAAATCCCTATACATTTTAGTGCCTCCCGGATGCACCGCAAGGCGTGAATGATGAAACTCTCGGAGTACCTCCTCTCGACACGACTCCGGCACAAACAGACGGTCTCGGTATCTCACACTCAGATCGGGATACACCGTCAAACCCTTCTCAACCTTACCACTAGAAATCTTCTCCCGGAGAGATTCTACCTCAAGATCACCCCTCTGAGCCTCTAACACTCGAGTCACAAGTGTAGGCTGTGCAACAACAGAAAACAAGGTCGCAGCCTCAACGGATTCGCCCAGATGCAAATCAAACTCCCCAACTGCACCCAACATCTCCCACTCTCGGATGGCTATACTAGCAACGTCACCAACAGATTTCCTACTAAGGGCATCGGCCACAACATTGGCCTTTCCCGGATGATAGTGTAACTCGAAATCATAATCCTCAATAAATTCCATCCATCTCCTCTGCCTCAGATTCAAGTCTTTCTGTGTAAACAGATATTTCAGACTCTTATGATCGGAGAATACTTCAAATTTCTCACCAAACAGATAATGCCTCCAAATCTTCAAGGCAAATATCACAGCTGCTAACTCTAGATCATGCGTAGGGTAATTCTTCTCATGAATTTTCAACTGGCGTGAGCCATAGGCAACCACTTTCCCTTCTTGCATCAACACACAACCCAGACCCTCTCGTGAGGCGTCACAGTAAACTGCATAACCTAACCCTCTCTCTGGAATAATTAAGACCGGAGCGGTGGTCAATCTAACCTTCAATTCCTGAAACGACTTTTCACAAGTCTCACTCCATACAAATTTGACTCCCTTCCGAGTCAATCTGGTTAACGGTGAAGCTAACTTGGAGAAATCCTTCACAAACCGACGATAATACCCTGCCAATCCCAGAAAACTGCGGATCTCAAACACACTCTTAGGTTGTACCCAATCTTGCACTGCCTCAATCTTGGATGTATCAACAGACACCCCTTTCCCAGAAACTACGTGGCCCAAAAATTTTACCTCTTCTAGCCAGAATTCACACTTCCCAAACTTAGCATATAACTTATGGGCTCTAAGTAACTCAAGCACCACTCTCAAGTGTTCCTCGTGCTCCTCCTCTGAAGGTGAATAAATCAGAATGTCGTCCACGAAGACGACCACAAAACGATCTAAGAATTCCCGAAAGATCCGATTCATCAAATCCATAAACACTGCCGGTGCGTTGGTGAGCCCAAACGGCATCACCAGAAACTCATAGTGGCCATACCGCGTACGGAATGCCGTCTTTGGAATGTCCTCCTCCCTGACTCTCAACTGATGATAACCCGATCTCAAGTCTATCTTAGAGAAACAACGGGAACCCTTCAACTGATCAAACAAACCATCTATACGAGGCATAGGGTACTTATTCTTAACCGTAGCCCGATTCAATTTCCGGTAATCTATACACAGTCTCAAAGCACCACCTTTCTTCTTAGCAAATAGGGCCGGTGCTCCCCACGGCGAAACACTAGGACGGATATAGCCCTTATCTAGCAACTCCTGGAGTTGAACCTTCAACTCAACTAACTCAGCTGGGGCGAAACGGTAAGGTGCCATAGAAATCGGCGCCGTGCCGGGCACTAAATCAATAGAGAACTCAATCTCTCGACGAGGTGGCAAACCAACAAGATCCTCGGGGAAGACGTCCGGGTATTCACAAACCACCCTCGGTAACACAATCTGGGTCTCATCACACTCACTGCTCTCAAGGCTAGCAAGTAGACCACTAAGCTCACTCCGCCCTCGCGGATCGTACCCTGGTGGCAAAACACTACCAACCCTGTCCCCTAGAAAATGGAAACGTTCCCCGCTAACTGTACAACAGGTGACCCTTTGACGGTAGCAATCAATAAATGCCCGGTATGACGATAACCAGTCCATACCCAAAATAACATCGAAGCCCTTCATGGGCATAACCACGAAAGCAAAAGGGATTCTATGATCATCGACCTCTATATCACAACCCCTAACACCTTGTTTCAAAATTAATTCGCCCCCAAGTGGTGACACTACACAAATAGGAGATGCTAACTGTGCTAACTCCAACTCCAAAATAGATGCGAATGCAGCAGACACAAAAGAATGAGATGCACCCGTATCGATCAAAACACTAGCAACTGAATTGCAAAACAAAAAGGTACCTCTCACAACCGACGGAGTCGGCACCAGATCCTGCGCGGTAACTGCATACACGCGCCCAGACGACCTCTGATCAACCTGCTCACCCCTAGGAGCATAAGACTGCTGCACCGAATGGGACGATGAAGCCCCCTGATTAGTCCTCGAGGCCTGAACGGACTGAACTGGCTGACTCTGAGTCTGCCTCAACCCAGATGCACCAGATGTGCCACTCAACTGTGGGCAAAACCTCTTCAGGTGCCCTGGCTGACCACACTGAAAACAACTCAAACCAGACGCACCAGGTGTGCCACTTAACTGCGGGCAGGACCTCTTCATATGCCCCGGCTGACCACACTGAAAACAAGAGAGCGACTGGCCTCTACCCTGACTCTGACTCTGTGATCGAGCCGAAGAAGATGCTGCCCTCTGTACTCCTCCCTTCTGAGGACAGACTGAAGACTTATGGCCCAGCTGGCCACACTTGAAACAGGTAATATCTCCCTGACTGCCTTTCCCCGAACTAGCACTCGGTACAGGAAAAGTAGACCTAGAGAAGCTACTCTGAGGCTGCTGAGGAGTGAAACCTCTCTGCCTCCTGCCATCGCCCTGACCATCCTGACTCCTCTTGGAGCCTTTCTGCCCTTCCTCCTCCTCCCGCATCGCAATCTCAGTATGGGCTGCTGCATCAACCAAACGCCCAAAATCCCTAATCATAGTCGGCACAACTCTCAATTTGAGGCCGCGCCTCAACTTCTTCTCGAACTCTATACACCGACGCTCCTCAGACGCCACTAACTCAGGTGCGAACCTGGACAAACTAGTAAATAAGGCCTCAAACTCAGCCACTGATGAACTATTCTGCTTCAGCTGGCAGAACTGATCTCTCAACGTCTCCTGAACAGCTGGAGACAGATACTTCTCCTGAAAAGCATCAACAAACTCCTTCCAAGTACCTCCAATGCGACCCTTGGTGAACTTCCACCACTGACCCGCATCCCCTTTCAGCTGGAAAGATGCCAAGGTCACCTTCAACCCCTCGTCTTCGATGCCAAGCATCTCAAACGTTTTCGTTGTCTGTTCGAGCCATTCGTCTGCTCTAAGCGGCTCGCTAGGATCACCAACAAACACTTCCGGTTGAGACCGGAAAAACTCCCTTTTCAGAAAAGAAGGCCCTGCATCTGCAGCAACTACCGGGGCCGGAACTACCTGGGCTGGATTCGCAGCCCTCAGAATGTCCACTGACGCCTGAAATGCCCCTGCTATCTCTTGGGCCAAAGTGCCCAAACCCTGCTGCCCTACTGGCTCGGCCGCATTGGCCTGGCCAACACCCTCCTGAACCGTCGGAATCTCCTCCTGTATAGGCACTTCTTGCCCGGCCTGCCTACCACGCCTACCACGACCTCGTCCTCGTCCTGACATCCTAATAAAAGAAACAAGGACGTTAGCACTCTAGCTCCAAACCCTTGAATTCCTTTACTTTGATCAACAACCCACCATGATTCTTGTATCAAGGATGAAGAACAAGAGGAGATGAACATTTTTTCAACCGATTGGAATTCGAGATTGCGTAGGATTCTTCTCTAGGTTTGGTTTCTTGCTTGGTTCTTGAGGTAGGGATTCTCCTTGATCTTTTTCAATACTTCATCTATAGATAGACATGTGGTAATTTTTGTATTGCATGAAAACTATATCATGTTGGATTTTTGTATAAATTCATGAGGTTGAACTTTGGGTTGGTTGTTGGTTTTAGATCCATGATTATTATATGTGTTTTGGGGCTAATTGGGTGTTAATTAGCTAGTTGTTGTTGAAAGGAGAGGAAACCCTAATATTTATTGATTTAATAATAAGATAGAGGGGTTTGATCTTTGGGTAAATACTTGGGTATTTGGATTTAATTGAAGCCATTATTGGTTATTATAGATGATTGAGGCATTTTGTTCAATATTGAGAAAGAGGGAGTAAAACCCTAATTTAATAGTTATGATTTAATTTATAAAATTAAATTGGAATGGCTTTGAAAGGAATGTGGTAGATTAAAATGAGTTTTGGCTTTGTTGCCTTTGGATTTGGTTTTGTGGAAACAAAAGGAATGAAAACGGTTTTGTGAAAACAAAAGGAAGCAAGATTGGTTTTGTGGAATGGGAAAGACACTTTGAAATAAGTATGAATGTTGGATTGTTGTATCTTATACTACTATGTTAGTATTAGTGATAAGTTGATAATCTCATGATAATTGAGTATGTTTATAGATGTACAATATACCTGCATCTAGAGGTTTTGTCCCTGGTCATCGGTGGAGGATGACACGGTTGCGTTGAATTGTTGTGTATGCATTACACCATTGATTGTTTGTGTATATGACGTTGTGTTTATATGCATTACTTGTGTATGGGAGGAGATAGGGGATGTACTCCACGGTTTAGGGGAAGATAGGGGATGTACCTCTAAACCGGTTAATGATTATGGGAAGATAGGGGATGGACCCAGGGTTGCTGCTTATATGCGCACCTATTGCAGAGATACAGCTCATATGCTTATCTATTGAAGTGTGATACAGCTCATATGCTTGTCCACCGAAGTGTTTGTTTATTTGATATAATATATCACCAAAATGTGTATCAGTTGGGAAGTATGGAAGTGAGTTTGATTGTGATTGTTACGATACCAACATGTGTATTCGTTATGTTATCAGATATGTTTAACTTGATTTGTTATCCCTGTTGAATTTGGAAATATTGTTAATGAGAGATGGAACCCTTGTTGAGTTATGTGGCCAGGTTCTGAGCCATAATTGGAAGGTGAATTGTGCCATAGACTATGTATCATAGGCAATGTAGATATTCATGTCATGAAATTGTAATTGGATTATCTTGTGTTAATCATGTATTAGTTGCTACCCCTTGTCTTTTAGAAGTGTAAAGAGAATCAAACATTTTAGAAATATGTTCTAGAAAGGCACATCTGTTGTATGTGTGGAAATTGGAGAATAGTAGTGGTCTTAGTGAATTTATTTCCTAAGTAATTGCTTATGTATAAAAGGTTGGGTACGGGGTTAATGAAAGGAAAAAGGGAAAGATGAAACGCTTATAGCATTGAATGAAATAGTTGTTTTTGAGAAAAGTTTATATACATATATATTTTGTCTAAACTGTCACATTACTATTCTAGTATGAGAATGAGTGTGCATGATCATAGCTATCTGTACTGTTGTTATTGTTGAGGATCAAGTTGAGATCCCTACTGGACTATATGTTCATCCCACGTTGTTGAATCTTTTTCAGGTATTAAGCAGGTTGAGCTGCAAGATTTGGATCTACTTATTTGTTGGCCACGGGGCCTCTTTCTTGTTGGCGGAACGCCATATGTGTAAAAGGGTTACACCCTTCAGTTGTTTATTTAAAAAGTTGTAAGCCTAAGGGTAATTTATTAGTTTGTTCATGAAACATTTACTTACATACGAATGAGAGTACTGATATTCATTGCTATGGATTGAATGTATGAGTTTATTTCCGCATATTATCTCTGAAATTGAATTAAGTGTTTATATGTTTAGATGTTTAGATGTTTATATGCAGTAGAGATGTAAAGTTTGAGGCTAAGTGTGTCTTGTGACTTACCAGTAGTAGGGTGTGTCTCGGAGAAGGCTATTGTGTTGGCACTAAGTGTATTTTATTTTGTGCTTTATAGGATGTTTACACGAGGGAGTAGAGGTCGGTTGAGTAGTAGGAACGCCTGGAGAGGCACAGCAGTTCCTTTAGTACCTGCCGTTACAGCATCGGCTGTCGGCGAGGATGTCGCACGTGAGATTGTGAGAGCAGTGCAAAACACCCTAGCTCATACTGAGGGCGGCAGAGGGCATGCTCTCAAGCTTACTAAGGAGTTCTTTCGCTCCGGTCCACCTGGGTTTGTGGGGGAGGCTAAACCGTTGGAAGCAGAGAGTTGGTTAGAGCAGATTACCAAGACTCTTGATATGCTTAGAGTCGAAGATGAGGAGTTGAGGGTTTCTTTGGCGACCTTTCAGTTGAAGAGTGATGCGAGTTATTGGTGAAAGAATGCTAAGAATAATGTGGGTGGCACGTGGGTTGCTTTTACCGAGGCCTTTTGGGCCAAGTATTTCCCTCCTTCTGCTCGAGAAAGGTTGAGGGAACAGTTTTTGGAGTTGCGTCAGGATGACACTCCTGTGGCACAGTTTGAGATACGGTTTGGTAGTTTGTCGTGGTTTGCTCCAGAGTTGGTGACAACAGAGGAGCGTCGTTGTTTTGAGTTCGAAAAGCGGTTGTGTTCCGATATTCGGGAGAAGGTAGCTGGATCCTTGTGGAAGGATTATTATACTTTAGTTGAGGCAGCGGCCCATGTAGAGGCCTTGATTGCTAGTGATGATGGGGTTAAGGAGGAGACCATCTCGGTCAGTCTTGTAGTTCCTAAGCACTCTAGGCTCAGTAAGGGGTGGAGACGGAAACATGCTCAGTTAGGGGCTGGTTCCTTTCTTCGCCAGGGGTTTCGGATCTTTCTGTTGGGGGTTCCGGGGAGGTGCAGATTTCAGACCAGTCTCTGGGTAGAAGGTCTAGCGGTTGTTTTGTTTGTGGCCAGCTGGGCCATGGTTGACGTTCTTGTCCTCTGCGAGGGGCGACTAATTAGTGAGCCCTATAGTGTTACCTTGGAGAGGGACTTTTTGTAATGTTGGCCGGTGGTGTATCATGTTTATTGATTTTGTTGTTGACCGGTGTACTGTGGATGCTGAGGCACCATGTTTATGTATTGCATTTATATGCATAGTATTGTTTGTTTAATCCTCATGTATTGGGGAGTATGTATGGAATTTTGAACTCTCTATTTTATGTATCGAGAAATTGTTAATGGGGTCAATGATCCTAGTGTTGTTGCTTGCTTGGTACTGTATGTTGAGATAATCTTGTGGCGGCCTGTGGGCCCTGTTCACTTTTGAGATTAATTGTTGAGAGCGGGAATCCATGGGCGTATGGGTTAGACGTGATGGTTTCGAGAGTTGTGTGGTATCAGCAAGGTTATGTGAGATTTGTATCTCGGGTTAGCGAGAATGGTACCTGTTTGTTGGTTTGTGTTTTGGGCTTTGCTAGTAGCTAGTTCATGGTGACCCCATCGGTGGTATGGGGGTAGTGTTCGTATGGTGATTGGTTATTAATTGTTAGGGATGGTTTGTGAGTGGAGGCAGGCAGCATTCTTTAAAGGAAGAACAGTTTGTGTTCTAGAGTAACGAGAATAGCGTTGGTCGAATTATCCTTCTTGGTTGGGTTATTGTGATTAAGGTTGACCATGTCGGTCTTCGGTCGAGGAGATGAGTAGGCTTACTATGCAGCCATGGGGAGGGAAATGGTGATACCCGTAGACGCAGTGTTGATGCGGTTTAAATTGAGGAGATCCAGTGAGATTTCAAAAATTTGGGGATTTATGTAGAGAACTCCGTGTTTGGGGGTTAGTAATTTGAGTGGCACATCAGTGTGTGGATTAATGAGTGTGGAGTTTGTTGAGTTGATTTGTCAGCTTATTGGTATTGTGTTTTGGGTTGGCATTTATCACCTTGAGGATAGTCGTGATTGTTGTAGACCTTGCATGTGGCTTAGGTATAACTGAAATTGAGTCATTTACTTTGACTGTTGGATTAATACAGAACATTACTTGTATTGATTATGTGTTGTATATGGCAAGTGTGTGTTACATTGCATATGCGTATTGTTTTGGAGGAGATAGGGGATGAACTCCACGGTTTAGGGGAAGATAGGGGATGGACCTCTAAACCGGATTTTGTGTGGGAGGAGATAGGGGATGGACTCCATTAGCATCACAATATGTGTGCTTATTGATAACCGGATTTGTTGGGAGGAGATAGGGGATGGACTCCAGTAGCATCACGTATGTGTGTGCTCATTGATAATAGAAATATTTCTATTTGTTGTTAATATGATATAGCTAATATGCTTATCTGTGGTGAAGTGAAAAATGCTTTATATGAGTTGCTATCTCATTTTATTGTTTGGCCAGGTGTATGTTATTAAACTGGTTAAGTAAAGGGAGGCGAGATGAAATTGCAAAACCATAAATTTCTTATGCCTTATGTGTTGGTAGCACTGTATTTATTTCTATTAACTATCATTATAGAAATGTTATGCTTCGTGTTGGTTTTGGTATCACTGTATGAGTGATGGTTGTTGCTAGTGTTATGTTGAAAAGATTTGGAAAACAAAATTTTCCTAATGTTGGCCATCTAAGGGCATTGTTGAGAAATTGATTTAATTCAAGAGTTTTGAGAAATTCCAAATGAATCTTTTTGGTAAATAAACTGTGGATGATTTTCGTGTTTTGGATAACACCGTATTTGTGAAAAATGTTTACAAAAAATTTTTTTTTGAGTTTCGCATGGAAAATGCAAGGTTTATTTCGTAATGTCAACATTGAAAATTTGACTATCTTTGAGAAATGTCTCTTGAGCAAAAAAAAAAAAAAATGTTTTCGTAATAATTACTCAAAAGATTTGCTTTGGTTACGTTGTTGAGAATTATGTGGTTGAGTAGTGACTTAGCTTGAAGCGCTAGTCAGTTGTTGGTAATTGTTTCATGAAAGGTTTGGTTTGTTAAGGTTTTCGTACCTAAATGTTGTCGTTTCGAACGTATTCCTTTAGTAAATCTCTTCCTTGGTAAGAGTGGCTTGACGGTTTGTAGTGAGAGCGGTTTCACTCCTGGTATTGGGGGGGTGTTGGTATTGTGTAATCAGTTGGCCTTGTGTTTTGGCGCATCCTCAATTTCGAGGACGAAATTTTTTTTTTTAGGAGGGAAGGGTGTAATGACCCAGAATTTCTTTGTATGTTCCAAGGTAGCAAGCTACTTCTACATTTGTTTGTGCTTGTGTTTGATTGGGAAAACTTGTTTAAACATATCTATTCGCACTACATACATGATTCTGACAAATTTTGCAAATAGTAAACCCAAACATTTTGGTATAACTGTAAATTACATAATAGCAACGAAAATGAGCATAACACTGCTGAGATGAGGGCCCAAAGACCTAGGCATGCAAGCATACAAGCTAAGCCATAAGCTAGGCACCCATACTTGTCTTTCATTTCTTTGACAACATCCACTGCACAACACACGGCTCTGCCTCCTAAGCTCTGAAAATATCCTCCAAGCTGCTGGAATGGAGTGGTGGTGTGGTGCTAGGTGATGGTGTAGAAATGGTGAGTAAATTGAAACTGTCTGCGAAGTCTATCCAAAAAGCCCGCTTTATTCTTTGTTTCCATTAAGAACACCACCTGGGGACGATGGGTTGAGATTAACCCTCTTTTGGGCAGGTTGATTACAGGTTGGTTGAGTCTAGAAACAAATTCTTGATGTTCAGTTTTTGGCTTGCTCGCTCGAGCGAGCTTCTCTTCGCTCGAGCGAGGTCCTTCTTGGTTCGTCGCTCGAGCGAGCATTTCTTGGCTCGAGCGAGGGCTGCGTCCAGTGCTAGACCTGAGGGCAGTGTTTGTTGGCTCGAGCGAGCTTTCCTTCGCTCGAGCGAGATGGTTTGTCTTTGGCTCGAGCGAGCTTCTTTTCGCTCGAGCGAGGTCTGTTTTTGTGTCTGGTCGCTCGAGCGACCATGTCTTCGCTCGAGCGAGCCTGTCCAGTATTTAAACGCAGCAGCAGTTTTAAAACGTCTTTTTTACAATTTTTGATCCAGAAACCCTAGTTTCGAGTTTCTCTTCTCTCAACTCATCTTTTCCTTGGGTTTGATCTATCTAGAGGGCGTTTTTAATCTAGTTCCTTCATTAAAAAGGTAGAGGAGAGTGAGAGCTTTCATTTAATCGGAGCAATTGTTGATTTGGAGCACTTTGGGGTTTTGAGCACCATCTTCTCCTTCTCCTTTTGGGTTCTTCTGTTTAAGGTAGGGATTTCCTACTCCTTGTATACGTTTTAATCCTAAGTGTTGGTGTTTTGGTATGTGGGAGGTAGTTTGGTAATTTTGGGGAAAAACCTTAGGGTTTGTTATAAATTAATTCATGTAATTAATTTAAAGGAGAATTGTGTATTGGTTAAATTCATGAGATTTGGGGAAATTGAGATTTTGTTGATGTAGTTGAATATTTAATCACTCATCTGTGAAATTGATAGATATATATTGTGATATTTATTTCTTGCTTAGAAATAATTGTTTTGGGGCTATCGGTGGAGGATAGCCAATGATTGTTGTAGACCTTGCATGTGGCTTAGGTATAACTGGAATTTAGTCAGCTGTTTGACTGTTGAATTAATACAGAACATTACGTGTATTGATTATGTGTTGTATATGGCAAGTATTAATTATGTTGCATATGCATTTGGTTTTGGAGGAGATAGGGGATGAACTCCCGGTTTAGGGGAAGAAAGGGGATGGACTCCTAAACCGAATTTGTTGGAGGGTTTAGGGGAAGAAAGGGGATGGACCCCTAAACCAGATGTGTTGGGAGGAGAAAGGGGATAGACCCCTGTAGCATCACATTTATGTGTACTTATTGTTAATAGAAGTATTTCTATTGATTGTTGGCATGATACATCACCACCATGTGTATCAGTTGGGAAGTATGGAAGTGAATGTGATTGTGATTGATGTAACACCTGTATGTGTGTTTATTATATTGTAAGAAAGGTTAATCCGATGTGTTATCCTTGTTGAGTTGTTTGGCCAGGTTTGTGAGCCATGTGGGTATAAGTGGAAAGTGAGTTGTGTCGTAGACCACGTGTCATAGACTGTGTAGGCATTCGTGTCATAAAATTTGGGAATTTATTATCTTGTGCTAACTATGTATCGGATGTTAATGCTTTAGTTAATTCTTATGCCTGGTTTAGTATTTCTCTACTGGGCTGTGGCTCACCCTATATGGGAACTTCATTTTCAGGTGCAGATGGTTCACTGCCTCCAAGGACTTAGCTTGTGAGGGATTGGAACTCGAAGATTTGTTTCTAGTTTATTTGCTTTTATATGTAAAACACTCAAGCCTAGGGCTTTATTTGTTTTTGAGTTAGACTCATGGATTTGTGTCCAAGTATTGGCTTGGCAAGATGTAAGCCCGTAGGGCATTTATTTTGATGTTTTATTTCTTAATACTCTGATGAATGGAATTATATTCTTGTTTTGATATGATGATGTATGTTAATATTATTTATTATGGGTTTAATTTTGAGGGCGTGACAACTTGGTATCAGAGCCAGGTTGGTTGAGTCTAGAAACAAATTCTTGATGTTCAGTTTTTGGCTTGCTCGCTCGAGCGAGCTTCTCTTCGCTCGAGCGAGGTCCTTCTTGGTTCGTCGCTCGAGCGAGCATTTCTTGGCTCGAGCGAGGGCTGCGTCCAGTGCTAGACCTGAGGGCAGTGTTTGTTGGCTCGAGCGAGCTTTCCTTCGCTCGAGCGAGATGGTTTGTCTTTGGCTCGAGCGAGCTTCTTTTCGCTCGAGCGAGGTCTGTTTTTGTGTCTGGTCGCTCGAGCGACCATGTCTTCGCTCGAGCGAGCCTGTCCAGTATTTAAACGCAAGCAGCAGTTTTAAAACGTCTTTTTTACAATTTTTGATCCAGAAACCCTAGTTTCGAGTTTCTCTTCTCTCAACTCATCTTTTCCTTGGGTTTGATCTATCTAGAGGGCGTTTTTAATCTAGTTCCTTCATTAAAAAGGTTAGAGGAGAGTGAGAGCTTTCATTTAATCGGAGCAATTGTTGATTTGGAGCACTTTGGGGTTTTGAGCACCATCTTCTCCTTCTCCTCTTTGGGTTCTTCTGTTTAAGGTAGGGATTTCCTACTCCTTGTATACGTTTTAATCCTAAGTGTTGGTGTTTTGGTATGTGGGAGGTAGTTTGGTAATTTTGGGGAAAAACCTTAGGGTTTGTTATAAATTAATTCATGTAATTAATTTAAAGGAGAATTGTGTATTGGTTAAATTCATGAGATTTGGGGAAATTGAGATTTTGTTGATGTAGTTGAATATTTAATCACTCATCTGTGAAATTGATAGATATATATTGTGATTTTCTTGCTTAGAAATAATTGTTTTGGGGCTATCGGTGGAGGATAGCCAATGATTGTTGTAGACCTTGCATGTGGCTTAGGTATAACTGGAATTTAGTCAGCTGTTTGACTGTTGAATTAATACAGAACATTACGTGTATTGATTATGTGTTGTATATGGCAAGTATTAATTATGTTGCATATGCATTTGGTTTTGGAGGAGATAGGGGATGAACTCCCGGTTTAGGGGAAGAAAGGGGATGGACTCCTAAACCGAATTTGTTGGAGGGTTTAGGGGAAGAAAGGGGATGGACCCCTAAACCAGATGTGTTGGGAGGAGAAAGGGGATAGACCCCTGTAGCATCACATTTATGTGTACTTATTGTTAATAGAAGTATTTCTATTGATTGTTGGCATGATACATCACCACCATGTGTATCAGTTGGGAAGTATGGAAGTGAATGTGATTGTGATTGATGTAACACCTGTATGTGTGTTTATTATATTGTAAGAAAGGTTAATCCGATGTGTTATCCTTGTTGAGTTGTTTGGCCAGGTTGTGAGCCATGTGGGTATAAGTGGAAAGTGAGTTGTGTCGTAGACCACGTGTCATAGACTGTGTAGGCATTCGTGTCATAAAATTTGGGAATTTATTATCTTGTGCTAACTATGTATCGGATGTTAATGCTTTAGTTAATTCTTATGCCTGGTTTAGTATTTCTCTACTGGGCTGTGGCTCACCCTATATGGGAACTTCATTTTCAGGTGCAGATGGTTCACTGCCTCCAAGGACTTAGCTTGTGAGGGATTGGAACTCGAAGATTTGTTTCTAGTTTATTTGCTTTTATATGTAAAACACTCAAGCCTAGGGCTTTATTTGTTTTTGAGTTAGACTCATGGATTTGTGTCCAAGTATTGGCTTGGCAAGATGTAAGCCCGTAGGGCATTTATTTTGATGTTTTATTTCTTAATACTCTGATGAATGGAATTATATTCTTGTTTTGATATGATGATGTATGTTAATATTATTTATTATGGGTTTAATTTTGAGGGCGTGACAAAATCTAATGAAATGAAAGGTACAAGGAAGCAAACCGACTATTATGAAACTATTCGAGGACACTCACAAACGTCACCGACATGGGGGAGTGTGGATAAATAACACAGCTGAGGAACATCATATAACCATAACTACTTCAATTTCAATAATAAATGTTTGCATTTTGATATTATGTTTTAAGCTTATTTATGTTTCATTCATAGGCCACTATGGTTTCAAAGATCGCTGAGCAATCTCAACCTAGTGTCACACATCCATTGTCTGAGGAGCAGATTTCTAGGGAAGTACTTGGGAAGAGGTCGGTCTACTTGAAGGGATACGGGATCCGCAAGGACAATACTTCATCTTCTACACATTTTGAGGCTCCTAACTCCGAGGTGATTGTTCTTCAACAGCAGTTAGTTGACCAGCGACAACAATTAGCTGACCAAGGAAAGCAGTTACTTGACCAGGCTCAAAACATGAGTACAATGCAAACTATCATTCAAATGTTGGCAGCAAAAAATGGGATAGATCTAGCAAACATTCTGGGGTTAGTTCCAAGCACCAATGTCGGGGAGGATGCATCGGGTGTAAGGGAGGATGAAACTTCTCTCGGTTGAAATAGAGGTAAATTTGACACTTCATTAAATTGATTTACTTTATTTAACCAATCCTAACATGTGTCAACAATATAAAATTATATAAACTTTGTATTACAATCCTAGCATTACAACCTTTGTATACAATAGCTTGATAAAACAATAGCTTCACAACAATTTTCTGATTAATTTTAAATGTATTTGTATATTATTGTTGAAGTTAATGCATTAATAAAATACTCATGTTTTTATCCTTTTGTTCACAGGTTGGTGATGGATGTTCGTGGTTCAGTAGTGATATATATCGTTTTGCACGTTGGCATTCATTTAATTTTTCTTTGTTTCGGTTTATATGTTCTTTTGTTGAATGTTTATATACTTTTTGGAATTATTATGTTTGGGACTGTTGGATATAGTTAGACGCATTTTAGGATTATTATGTTTAGTATTGTTGGATATTTGAATAAAATTTGGGATATTGAAATGCATTTGATATTAATTTGGTTACATTACTAATTGTTATGATGTGTTCAGTTTAGTTTTTATTATTTGTTATATAAAGGTTTTTTTTAGATCTAGCTGAAAATATTCGTGACACAGAATTTCTAGGGTATGACACACTTTCCACCAGAGCAGTAGTTGAGGCTCTCTTGGTGAATGGGAAACCGGTACTACAGGTTTCCGAAGGCATTAAAGACATTTACTTCATCATCTACGTGTTACAAATGGCTGAAGCAAAGTCTTCTATAAGGAAACCAGTGTTCAATAAGGTTGATCAACTGCGACCTGGCACTAATGGGGTTTGTATGGAGTCTCTCTGCTCTGTTGAAGCCTCTCTTGTTGCTGCTAATGTGTTGCTGCTAATGGGGTTTGTTGTTGTGCTGCTCTTATGCAGTTGCACTGCTGGGGTTGCTGATCTGGTGTATTTTGTTGTTCTGTTCTGGTCTTTTTTGTTCTGCTTTTCTGTTCTTTTGTTCTGCTCTGTCGCAATCTTTTGTAGGTTGACACGCTACAAGGGTTTCAAGGAGGGGCACAAGAGGATACTTGTGGCAACAGATCTGGTTGGTAGGGGAATCGACATCGAACGTGTTAACATTGTAGATGGGTACAGTACTGATGGCAAATAAGGAGCAGCCTTGCCAAGCTCCATGTCTACTCTCTTTCTACTAAAAGTTACAAGGTGTAGGATCTATTATTATTATTTTAAATAAATAAATAAATTACACACACTACTCTATTATGGAAGATGACATTTTTCATTTTTCTGGATGTTGAAATTTGGAAAACAGAAATGAGGTTTTCTGTTCTTTCAGGAAGATGGCATTCAAAGAACATACTTTAGGAAGCCAAATTGCTATTTAGTTACATGCTTCATGGTGTTGTTTTGCTATTAGCATTTCGTGATGTCTTGTGCCATGTAGCTATGCCCCGAGACATGCACGCAGAAACTTTTTTCGTGCTACTGATATTTTGTGATTTTAATCTTGCAGATACCTTCCTGGACCAGATGATATGCTAGTTTTGGATATTGCGTACATGATCTATCTAAAATTTGTAGAGTACCCAAGTGCACTTCAGATTGCTTTATTTCTTGACAACATGCAGGTTTGCTCTTCATTCTTCATGTCAAATATTTTCTTACCCCTCTTTGCTTGTGTAAAATAAATAATGAACAGTGGTATCAAAGTTTAAATTTTGTTGATAGTGTGACTGGATAACTATTATACCGTTCCATTTCTAGAAAAAAAAAGAAAGATAGAGCATATGATATTTTCTTTGATGATATTCTCTTGTCCACTTTTCTGTTTTGACTCTTAATATTTCATTTCATTGTATGTCTTGACAGTATGTGAAGCAGGTTTTTTATGTCCTGTGATGATCTCCTACGAAAGAAGCAATTTTGTTACATCCTTGCTCAACACGTAAGTCTTGTTATTCTAACTTATGGATAATACTCATCTTTCTTGTTTCACTTTTCAATATTATAAATAGCAGTGGGTTCAGGATGTGTAGAGATCATAGTTTTCCTTGATGAATCATGTATTCATTTTGATTTTCTCTCCTTGGCTGTATCTGGGGTCATTCCTCAACATTTGCCTCTCCCAAATACCATGAGCTACTATAGTTTGGTTATGTAAATGGTATCTTTCTCCAGTTATTAAATTTCAGCCTGATTGCTGTAATATGATGTATTGTAGTAACGTATCTTTTAATGTGCTTTATGACCTCCCTGTTGGACCTGATATCCTGGTACGATATGGAATCTTGTCCCTTGCTTGGAAATAATTAGTCATACTTTTAGCGACAAACAAATGGTCGGCAAATGGCAACATTTACCGACGTAAATGTGTCGCCAAAAGTTTACTTTTGCCGACGCATATGTTGTTGCTAAAAGTATATTTTTTGCCCATGCAAATTTGTGTCGCGAAAAGTGCCACACAATCATCATATTTGAATGACTTTTACCAACGCAAGGTAAATTGCCGACGATGGATGGAGGCTTTTAGCGACGACTATGTTTGTCGCTAAAGGTATTACTTTTACCAACGCAATGATAATTTCGTCGGCAAAAACTTTTGCCAACTCACTTTTGCCTACGGGTTGCCAACGTAGCTTTGTGTGTCGGCAAAACTCTTTGCCAACGAATTTTCCCTTTTAGCAACATATTTTGTTGCGTTGCGAAAAATGCAATTTCTTGTAGTGAATAGACTCGGACTCAAGCTTGCCAAGGAAAGAATGATAAGAGTCGAAAACCCTGTCATATGAAAGATACTGGGAAATGGGATGACTAGTAGTACATAGATAACCCCAATGATTGAGGGGATGGCAATCCTGAGGAGGATTACGACGAGGAAGGGAAAGAGAGCATGTAAAGGGGAAGAAGAACGTAGCCCAAGATCCAGAGAGGAGGGCATGAGGGGGCTGAGCATGAGGTGGCGAGAGTATACTTGGAAGGGAGGGGGAAAGGAGGCGAAGGTAGAGGATGAGAGGGGGGTCACCTCATCCGCAACCACATCCAATATGGGGATTGAGTGAACACTTTAAGTAGCTGAAGGAAAACCTGCAACGGGGGGTTAGGACTAAAAAAAGGAAGATCCTTCACAAAAAATAACATCCAGAGTATGGTGAAAATGACGAGACATAGGATCAAAACATTTATACCCTTTAGACATGGAAGAATACCCCAAAAAGACACAACGAATAGACTTGTCATCTAATTTAGTGAGAGTGGGATGCCGGTCTTGAACAAAACAGGTACACCCAAAAACATGAGACAAAAGAGAAAAAAGGGTAGTATTAGGCATAAGAATATGGAATGGAGTAAGGCCATGTAACACATGACTAGGAGTCCTATTAATGAGATAGACAGCAGTAAGAACAGCCATATGCCAAAAAGACTTTGGGCACACTCATTCCATGAAGAAGACAACGCACGACAGACATAATATGACGGTTTTTTACGTTTAGCCAGACCATTTTGTTCAAGGGTCCAAGGACATGTAAGTTGTTGAAGAATACCCGTTCGATTAAGGTGAGAACGAAACTCATTGGAGATGTATTCCCCACCATTATCAGAGCAGATATTCCTAACAATGGTACGAAATTGTGTTTTAACCATTTGCAAAAACTGAACAAAGATGGGAAACACATCAGACTTGCGGTGAAGTAAATAGACCCAAGTGCACCTAGTGTGATCATCAATAAAAGTCATATAATAACGATGACCCGAAAAAACAAGAACAGGAGAGGGACCCCAAACATCAGAATGAATAAGGTCAAAAGCACTAGGAGCACGTGTCATATGTGGTATATAACTAGTACAGATATGTTTAGACAACTCACAAGTAACACAATGAAATTTAGAATCCTTGTAAGCTTTATTTAATAACGAAAAAAGTTGACATAAATATTGAAAGTTAACATGACCCATATAGGCATGCCATAAGTCTAAAGTTTGAATAGAAAAAAAACACAAGATATAGAAGCAGGCAAAACAGAAGCATGAAAACTAGCTAAAGGCAAAGAAGGTTGGTCTGGTGGATCCTCAAAGTAGTATAGCCCATCACGCTCATATCCCCTGCCAAAAATCCTCTTCGAACTCAAATCCTGTAGAAGACACAAAAAAGGTAAAAAGATGACAGCGCAATTAAAGGTTTTGGCGAGATGACTAACAGATAAGAGATTATAAGCAAACTTGGGAACATGCAACACAGAAAATAAAGTGATATCAGGGGATAAAGACATAACACCCTTATGTTGGACAGAAGAGCAAGAACCATCAGCAAGACACACAGATTGGGCAACAATGGTGGGTGCAGGGGAGGAAAGAAAAGAAAAGCCACCAGTCATATAATCATTAGCCCTAGAATCCAAAATCCAGGAAGAATTAGCAGACCGAACATGGAAAGCAGTAGAAATACTTATAGCAAAGGTGGCGGTAGAGGATGATGGACCAAGAGAACCGGTGGTGAGAGACCCAAGTTGGGCCTGAAGCTAACCAATTTGAGTTTGTAACTGCTGTAGATTAGGGACATTAGGAGGCTCGGAAGCAGGAGTAACTTCTACCAAAGCAGCAGTGCGAGCAGAGCCAAAACTACCCGTAGCAGGACCACGAGGTCGGGAAGGGCGTTGCCTTAACTCAGGATGAAGTTTGAAGCAACGAGCTTTAATATGTCCAAGATCACCACAATGATGACAAATAATAGAACCAGTAGAACTTCGACAACCAGAACTCGTAGCAAGAGCCATTTGATCTGCTAAAACTAGAGGTACTGAAGGAACACTAGGTTGAACCAATCACCGGCGACACTCATCACTGTCAATAGTGGCAAAAGCCTCATAAAGAGATGGCATGGGTGATGTGTTGCGAATTTGAATTCGAAGAAATTCAAATTCAGAGTTTAAACCAATGAGAAACTGATAAGTGTGCTGTCGAGCAAGCCTCTTGGACATAAAGGAGGCGGCTTCTGGTAGAAGGTCAGTCAAAAGCTCATATTGAGCAAGTTCCTCCCAATGAGCCTGAAGATAGCCAAAGAATTCAGCTACAGAAAGGCTAAAAGAGGACTGAGAGGCCCGGGCTATATCTTGGTAAAGCTTGAAGATACGGGCATCATTGTGTGCATGAGCGTACATATGTGACAATGTCTGCCACAAACTCGGAATTGTATCGCAATAAAGGAACATATGATAAATTTGATCTTCCATGGAATTGAACATCCATCCCAATATAGTGCAGTTATCGATATCCCACTAAGCACGTGTAGGGTCTGTCGCAGCTGGCGGGGTAATAGTAGATAAAAGCCAATGGGCCTTTCCCTTTCCCATAAGGTAGAGTTTAAGGGAACGGCTCCAAGCAGCAAAAATTTTCCTATTCAACACCACACTCATAATACGATGAATAGGAGTGTAATGGGAAAGAGAAAAATCAATACTTGGAACAGGCACAGATTTGGTGGAGACCACAGTAGATACCTCAGTAGGAATGGTAGAAGATAAGTTATCCATGGAGAGATGATGAGGGTTGAAATAGACAGCAATACAGTAACATAGTCCGAGTAAACAACCAGAAAAGCCAGAAAAAATTCAACGGCTAAAGTGCTTAAAGCATCAGCACTACACTCCATAAAAGGGAGAAAAAGGATTCAAATCACCCAAAAGAGGGTATCGAACCGATCTAGGCTAGGGAAAGACCTAGTCAAGGTGCTCTAGGCCAGGATGAGACCTAGTTGGCAGCAACAAGGCCCTCGGCAGGTGTAATACAGTCCTACCGAGGGGTATAGGAGGGTGGGTAAGTGGTTTCGGGTGGTCTAGGAGTGGTGGGTTAGGCTGTGGGGTGGTCTAAAGAGGAGAGGAGGTCTGTTGGCTGCTGGAGGAAGAAGAAAGAAGATGAAGAAACTGCTGGGCAGTGAAGAACAGGGGCCAATAGGGAGAAGGGGGTGGTCTAGGGTTTTTGTGTTTTGGCTCTGATACCAAAAAGAATGAAAAGAATTATTTGGCTTACCTATGAATGAGGTAGAGCCTTGTATTTATAATGAAACAATATTACAAAATAGGAAACAAACAAAATAGGAAACGAAGATAAAAAAATGTGTTAAATCTGTGATTGACACAATCACAGATATTATACACACTACCGTAATTCCAATATCACTCGTTCCTAATTCCAACACTACTATAATTATAATATCACCATTTCCTAATTCCAACAGGTTATAAACTTTTTGATTTTTTTAGTAATTTTTTGACTTTTAAGCTAAAACTATTACTTCCCAAACGAGGCCTTACTACTTCTCTAAATTGCTCAGTGTTATTTTTTCCTACTCATTGTGTCTTTCAAGACCTGGCTACGGGGAAAACAATTGGCAATGGTAGAGCACAAGATGGGCTGTATTTTCTGGATGTCGTTTCTCCTGTCCTCCCATCTCAAGCTCTCAAGTGCACTACTGACTCTCCTCTTTATCTCCTTCATCAGTGATATCGCCATTTGGGTCATTCTTCCTTTAGTGTTTTAAAGAAACTTTTTCCTTCTTTAGTTCGTGATTGTTCTGGGAGTATTTTTGGTTGTGAAGCTTGTGAACTTGCAAATCATAAACATACTTGTTACCCTTAAATTAATAAAAGAAGTACTTTCCTTTTTATGCTTATTCATACCGATGCGTGGGGCCCTTCCCCTGTGGTTTCTACTTCTGGGTATCAATGGTTTGTTATATTTATTGATTGTTATTTCCGAGTGACTTGGATTTACTTGCTTCATACTAAGAGTGAAGTTTTTTTCTTGTTTCCAAACTTTTCATAAAACGGTGACCAATCTTTTTAATGCTCAAATCGAAATTATTCGTAGTGATAATAGGACTGAGTATGTTGATAGAGTTTTTCGAGCATACCTAGAAGAGCATGACATCCTTTATCAGACTAGTTGTGTTGGTACTCCTCAGCAGAATGGGGTTGCCGAACGCAAGCATGGCCATCTTAAAGTTGCTCGCTCTCTCTTGTTTACCATGAATGTCCCTAAGTCATTTTGGGGTGATGCTGTTCTTACCGCTGCTTACCTTATCAACTGTATGCCTTCTAGTATCCTCTAATTCCAGATTCCTCTTTAACTGCTTCTTGTAGCATATCCCACCTCTTCTCTTCCTCCTCGAGTGTTTGGGTGTGTCTGTTTTGTTCATTTGCAACCTCGTACTCGTGGGAAACTCAATCCTAAGGCTGTGCGTTGTGTCTTTATTGGTTATTCTGTTACTCAAAGGGGTTACAAATACTATGATCCTCACACTCACAAAGTGTATGTTAGTATGGATGTCGCTTTCCGTGAATTTGCGTCCTTCTTTCCTTCTCCTCTGCCATCTCCTTAGAGGGAGAGTAATAGTGGTATGGATGAGATTGCGGATGAGGAGATGGCCTATCAGCACGAGTTGTCTTTTTTCCTTCCTAGTCAATAGACTGTTATTTGTGGTGAGGGGAAGCCTAATAGTTCTCTTGATGTGGAGCCTGACATTGGTGGTCATTTGGACAAGGTTGATCTTAAGACTTATTCTCGACATCCGAAAAAGCAAGCTTCCCTTGTGCCACCAGACCCATCATCATCCCTCATGCCAGTTCTAGGTAATGCATCTCAGTTTATTCCTTTACCTGTAGTTGAGAGTCCTGTTGTCAATGATTCGAGTCTTCATATTGCTCTTAGAAAGGGGGTTAGGGCTTGCACTCAACACCCGATTTCTAAATTTGTGTCATATGATTCATTGTCTTGTACATATCATGCTTTGGTTTCGTCTTTGTCTTCTTCATGTATTTCCCAAGATTGGAAGGAAGCTATCAATGATCCTAAGTGGAAAGTAGCTATTGTAGAAGAGATGCAAGCTCTAAGCAAGAATAACACTTGGGAGTTGGTTCCTCTTTCTAGTGGAAAATGGCATGTATGGTGTAAGTGGGTGTTCACCATCAAGCAGAAAGCAGATGGAACAATTGAACGGTACAAAGCACGATTAGTGGCCAAGGGGTTTACTCAAACATATGGAATTGATTTCCAAGAAACCTTTGCTCCTGTGGCAAAGATGAATTCCATTCAAGCTATTCTCTCATATACAGTTAATTTGGGATAGCCTTTACAGCAGTTAGACGTGAAGAATGCATTTCTCCATGGTGATTTGGAAGAGGGGGTATATATTGATGTACCACCAGGATTCTCATCTCAGTCGACAGTTGGGAAAGTTTGTAGGTTGAAAAAGGCGTTATATGGTTTGAAAGTTTGTAGGTTGAAAAAGGAGTTGTATGGTTTGAAACAGTCTCTTCGAGCTTGATTTGATAGATTCCTAAAGGTTATGTTGAGATTCAGGTATAAGCAAAACAATGCAGATCACACAATGTTTGTCAAACGTTATGCAAATAAGGTAACTGTGCTTACCGTATATGTGGATGACATAGTTGTGATAGGTAATGATGAAGAAGAAGTGACACATCTTAAGATGTTGTTGGCCAAGGAATTTGAGATCAAAGACCTTGGTTTGTTTAGGTACTTTCTTGGGATTGAAGTTGCCAGATCTGACAAAGGCATCTTTATTTCTCAGCAGAAGTATATCCTAGATCTTCTTGAGGAAACTGGTATGTTAGGCTGCCAACCTACTGATTCGCCAATTGAGGCTAATCACCATCTGTGTAGTAGTGTTGGTGATCTTGTGGTACCAGTGATTTGTGGGAAGACATATATTTATCCCACACTCGTCCAAATATTGCCTATGCGGTTGAGATAGTGAGTCAATTTATGCATGAGCCTCGTGTCCCTCATTTGGATGCGGTGTATCACATTTTGAAGTATCTTAAATCTGTTCCTAGAAAAGGGATTTTATTTTCCAATCATGGTCACTTAAGGTTTAAGGCATTCACAGATGCTGATTGGACTGATTCTATAGATGATAGATGATCTACCTCCGGTTACTGTGCATTTATAGAGGGAAATTTAGTCACATGGCATAGTAAGAAACAAACAATGGTGTCCAGATCTAGTGCAGCGACAGAATACAGGGCTATGGAGTATGGTACATGTGAATTGGTGTGGCTCCTGTCCTTATTGAATGATATTGGGTTTGTTTGCAGTGAACCATTAACACTGTACTATGACAACAAAGCTGCAATTAGTATTGCTCACAATCCTGTTCAGCATGGCAGAACAAAACATATTGAGATCGACAGACATTTCATTAAGGAGAAATTGAATAAGGGTTTCATATGTATGTCTTTTGTGAAGTCTGAAGATCAATTGACTGATATCTTTACTAAGGGTCTTAGTAGTAAGGTTTTCCATCCTATTTGCTGCAAGTTGAGCATGAGAGATATCTTTGCACCAACTTGAGAGGGAGTGTTAAGTATTAGTGTGTAAAGGGTAGCTATGTCATTTGTTCCTTTAGTCTTTTATTATAAGTATGTGTAACCCTAATATGTTTAGGTGTGAGAAATAAAATACAGTAGCAGTGCTCTCTCTTTTCTTCCTCTCATTCTTTTCTTTCTTTTATGCAAATCTAACAGAAACTTTCACTACCTTTGAGTCCACATGCCAGATCTTCTTACGCGTCTCTTCCAAAGGAGCTTTGGTCTATAACAGATGAACATAAGAAGACAATCGCCAAGCAACCACATGGAGGGTTGCTCTAGATGTACTTTAAGAAATAACCCGAAGACAACGTTCACATGGAAGTAAATGATTACCTATTTTGACATCTCAAGAGCTATAAGTTTTGCTATTCCAGTTCCAGCCTACAATTCAAAGGACTAGAGTGAGATACATAAAAAGAAATTTGACTATGCATTCTTCTGTTGATGGCCGATGCTTGATGATCTAGAAGCAGGCTCCTGGAAAGGGATGACACAATAGGAATTTAAAAATTAAAATGCCCAACCACAAACATCATCCCTCCCTCTATTAAAAAAAAAAAAAAAGGGCCCAATTAATACATATTAATGTGTGTTTGGGAGAGAAAAGATAGGTTACACACTTAACTTTTGACATAGTGCACAAAATGGTTGCTCCGAGACTTGAACCCATAACCTCAAGGTTATTAGGCCAATGTTTTACCACTGAATCAATGGTCACCCCTCCCTCTCAATTTTTTTTTTTTGGGGGGGGGGGTGAAATGCAAAACTATCACTATGCTCAAAAGTGGGACTGCTGTAAAACAATCAGAATGAATTAGGCCCCAATATGAGTAAGGGAGAGAATTCTTCTGCAGGAGTGTGTAGAGAGAAAATAGGTCTAGAGTGTAAACACATAAATAGGTTTCCAATGAAGTCATTGGGTGCCCAATATTTCGACCTACGGTTTCTCATGGTCCATATATTTAGTTTTTGATTTTCCTCAGATTGCCAAAATATAGATGAGATGAATGAAGTAAAGCAGCAATTAGATTCTTACTTCCCCAGCGCCAAAAAATAAAAATGTGTGCTCAGCCAAGGTACTGCCAAGTAACTTCAGTGCTGCAATAAGGCCTGTAAGAACCACAAGATGAGTAGAACCATATTTCTCTAACAGCTCAAAAGCATTGTGGATTGCAAAATCTTCAAACTGTAAAGTGATGGTAAGAAATCAAACAAATATTAGAACTGCATTAACAAGATTAGACTTATTAATAATTCAAACTAAAGCTGCAACTGAGCTGGTGTGCACCTGTACGAGTACTTTTCACCATAATTCTGCTTGATAGCAGCCATGAATTCATGAAGAAGGTCAGCATATTCCTGAAGATCAATTTTCTAAAACTAGCTCAGTACCAAATAGAATGCTTTTCATGACTGTAAACAAGCAATAAAATACCAAAACCAATGGACCTTCCCAGTTGCCCTCCTTTGTCAGAGCCCAATGTAGAACTCATCCTTCAACAACTGCTCGTTGTTTGTCCCCACATCAATCAATATGGGTAAACACTGCACAATCAAGCAAAAAGACATTGATCCAGATTATATGGTCAAGCTGAGAATTAAACCATGTTATGTACTTTTTCTTGAAACATAATGGTAGTGAAACTTGCACACACATAAATACACACATTATAATCAAAGAGGTTCATGAGTAATTAAGTAAAGGTTTCAAAGAAGGTGAGAATCTACATAGAGAATACTGTCTATTATTTGCTAGTGAGGCATACCGCAGAAGGTCTAACTCCTCCAAGTGCTGTATACAAAGCCAGTTTTCCAACAGGTATCCCCATCCCCTGATAATGATTTAACATGTTATTAGCTACAAATGCTTTTATACAAGAATTTTCAATGATCGAACTAATACTTGAAAATAGAAATATGTATCAAATTAGCACTAGTAACAAATGTCAATATGGAAGTTCTGAAAAAAACTGTCCTCTAAATATTCTCATATGCTGATTGTAAGTAAGAATTGTAATGTAAGGTAAAATATTTATATAATTAAGAAAGAAAACATGAACCTGACAACCAAGATCCCCAAGTCCCAAAATTCGCTCACCATCAGTGACGACAATAACTTGAATGCTCCTCTCAGGCCAATTTTTCAGTACCTCTAGAATCTTTCCTCTGTGAAAGCAAGAAACGTTTTTTTAAGTTGAAACTGAAATTATCAGAACTTGTAAGCCTCGTAAATACAGGTGAAACAAAATCATACTTCTCTTTCGGGTAAGGTTTTAAAAAGCGGCCACAACCGTTACGTAACGCCGTTACGTAATGGTTGTGGTGGTTACCGCCACCCATTATGGCCGTTTTTGCAGTGTGATTGAGATTCACAGGTGTGTCGGCTGTAGCGGCTGCTGCAGCGGTCGTAACGGTGCCGTAACAGTCGTAACGGCTTGTTACGCACTATTACGTAACGGTTCCGAACTGCTTTTTTCAAAAAAACACTCAAAAAAAATGCTGAAAATAGAGGAAGAGGGGTAAAGAGAAGAGGGAAGATAAAGAGAGAAGATGGAGGCGTAAGAGATAGAGAGAGAGAGAAGAGGGAAGATGAAGAACATGTTATTGATTTGTTGAAGCTATAAGACTTATGCTATTCTATTCAGCTGTTATCATTCAACCATTTTGTTTGTGTGTGTCAATCTATATATTGTTTGAAAATAATAATAATAATAATAAGTGTGATCCTTATCTATTTGCCTTGGTTAAAATATCTATATATATATATTTAGACTCTTATTTATTCTCTTACTTTTGTCATTGTTTATCTTCTATATAATAGTTAGTGATTGATTTTTTTGTATAATATAAAGTCATTAATTATTAAAATAAAATGTAAAAAACTCACTTTATA
This sequence comes from Camellia granthamiana, assembly GCA_036172215.1. Taxonomy (NCBI): domain Eukaryota; kingdom Viridiplantae; phylum Streptophyta; class Magnoliopsida; order Ericales; family Theaceae; genus Camellia; species Camellia granthamiana. The sequence goes on from CM069916.1 coordinate 75,103,596, forward strand.
GTGATTTAAAAATATGAAATATGTTGGATCATACTTAAAAATTTACAGAAATTAATCAATATTTTATTTTAAACCTAATAAATATGATCTTGGAAAAAAAATATGCGTATCGATAATTTTTTTTCAAATTGTGCGAAAAATAAAAAAATTCACGGTTCCGGTTACCGCAACCGTTACACTACGCCCTTTACACCCCGCAACCGCAACCGCGCCACCGCCACCGTTACGGCGACCGCAATCGTTTTCCAGAACCTTGCTTTCAGGCTAATGTAAAGACCCTGAGGGCGCCTAAAAATGCTCCCATTCTTCTGGCAAGCCTCACCAACAGTTGGAGTGTAGACAATCGGGAGAAGTTCCTCAACGTTGTCAATGAGAAGCTTGTAGAACAGCCTCTCATTCCTCTCCTGTAAACCAAAACAATTAAAAATACATAAATTAAAGAATTATACATTTACCATTTTGTTTTCATCCATTTTGAACTCTTTTAAAGGCTACAATAAATGAAGTAATCTGTCATGCTTTTCTTGTCTCTAGTATCTCAAGTACACTGGCATTCGAATGAAGAATGAAGGGGTAAATGCTAATAATCCCAGATTCCATATTGTTATGTGAGTTGAAAATGAATTATTTATAACCAAGCAGTATCTAAGCACGCCACGTATGCACCGACGGCTTCAAATCAACAAGTTGCAGTTGTTGTTGTGAGTTAAAGAGGCACCTGAAGGTCCATCATGGCATTGTACTTCTGAAGTGGAACTTGATATTGGCAAATATTGTGCATCATTTTCTTCACCTGATATAGAGCCCCAAAAGGAAAAGTTCAACAGGAATCATATTAACTAGTGATAAGATAGAAAACACAGATGGTACTTGAAGTTGTTGAGTTATAACCCCGGGTGGTAACAGATCAAGCAAGTAATGAGCATCTCTCTCTTTCTCTGTGAACGCAAGCCCCTTGTTGTAATGTGGGTCCCTCAACAAAGAATACCCACTGGAGTACAAGATGAGGTAAAAAATGAAGATAAATTAGCATCAGAAGACAATTACAATGGTCAACAATGGCAGGCACTCCAGACATACATATATACATACACACACTACTATATAGTTATATGCATCTTTAGAGTCAACTAATTAGAAAATTACCCACCATAATTTTAGGAGAAAATTAGATGAACAATACAGAATAAGAAACTAGAAGTTAAAACATATTACATTGGCGGAAATTGCATATAACCAGAAAATGAATTGAAGCAGGGGCAGCAGCGACATTTCATAACCCAAAATGGGCTACAAGTATAACACAATGCACGCACAGATAGAGAACTTGAGGAATCTAAGGCTAAGTTTGGTTAGGATGAAAATGGTAACTAATTTTCTTGTACCAAAAAAAAAAAATTGTCTGAGTTTGTTTAGAATGAAATTTTCTTGTACAAGAATGGTAACTAATTTCTAGTTTCTTGGCAAAACATACAAGAAAATACAACAAAGTTTAAATTTGTTTATAGAAGTAGTTATAATTAGAATTCCTATTTTCTTTTCTTTCACCTCACATTCTACCATTTTTACTTTCCATAATTTATTAATTTATTTATTTCTAATCAAACAGAGCCTTAGGAGAAAAACCAAAATTGTCCAACAAACATCTCAACAACATCAAAATCAGATAACAGAAATGTGACATTGCAAGTTAGACAATTTGCATGTCATTAAGAAGTTCAAATCCGCCAAAATTCAGATCATACATAACTCGTCCAGTATCAAATCGAGCCATTTCCTCAAGTTATTGAGATAAATTCTATCGATCTACTAAAAAAAAATAGCTAGAATCACAACAAACAACACCAATCACAATCAGAATTCAAACGATAATGAGTATAATGGGGTGAATTATGAAGAGAACCTGGCAACAGAGATTGAGATTGTCCAAGGGGTGACGGGCTGGTCCTTAGTCGCACGATCCTCACCGTAGACATCTTCAACGCCGCCGCCGACGGTGGACTTGGAATCAATGTCCAGCACCGGCGCACCGCCCCTCTCGTCCTAGGCCGTGATCTCCATCGCAAACCTCGACTTTCTCTCACAACACCAAGTCTCTTCTTTATGATATGCGATCGATATATACTCAAATGATGCTTGTTTTTCTGCCAACGCAAACAGATTATCAATAATAATAATAATAATAATTCAAATGACTAGTGTTTTTCTTGGTGTCAACATCAAAAAAACACAATCAAAAGATACTCACAAAAAAGAATAGTCCACTTTGATTCTGTCTGGATAAATTAGAGCTACAAAAGCCTAATAAATGGGGCAGAGAGATCATCGCGGAGAAAAGTCTAGAAAATTTGGAGAGAGAGAAACAGAGAGATAGAATTGATAGAATTGATATGTCGCCGGTAGGCGGTGGAGAGAGAGTGAGAAAATCGAGAGTTGAAGTGGCGCTTGCTGGCTTTGCTCTCTCTCACACACTCGTGTTGTATGCATTGTCTGTATGTAAACTAAAATATTACGCTATGCACAAGTATAAATAAATAATTAAAATAATAATATAAAATATATTTAAAATATGTTATAAAAGTAATTTATAATCAATTAAATAAGAGAAGATTTTTATTCTAATGTCATTAATTGTATTTCTTAAGTTTTTAATAAAAATCTACATGTCATAATTTAATTAGTAAAATTTAAATAATAAATTACAAAAATTTTATTTACAATAAAATATAAATACATTTCATTTTATAAGTTTTGTAATTTTAATTTTAGTAATAAATTATATTTTTTAATATACTAATTTTTTCTTATTTTGTAAAACCTGAAAATTTGTTTACTTGAAATTGTTGTTATAACTCTTATGTGAAAATTGATTAAAATTGACTTGTGGTGTTGGACTAAATATTAGAACTGACCTGAAAGCTAGTTGACTGAATATTTATGCCAATGTAACATTCACTACTCATTAAAAATTGTCTTGATTGTTTAAAATTATCTTTATTGGTTTGTAACCGATATAAGTTAGTTTGAGTGTTCCAATATTAGATTAAATATTAAAAGTGAGTTTAAAAAATTTAATTTGAGTCGATTTTTTTTTTTTCCAACAATTCTTGGTTTAAGCCTATAATACATCTTATTTTAGTAAACTCAATATAATAATAAATAAATAAAACAATAATCTTAATGTTTATGGTGCTTTTTGTCAATCAATAAAAAATATTTATAAATATTAAGAGAATTACATTTGAACAAATTTTAACATAAATTCTTTACTTTAAAACTTTAAGACTTGCACATTTTGTTTGATTCTATCTACATCACTAATCTTTGGAGGTTTAATGATTTTTTTTTTTTCTAAATGGAATGTCTTTTTGCTATAATATAGATATATAGATTGGAATATCGATGCATATAAAATTATTAAACATTAAGAAAAAAATCTATGAAAGATGTACATTAATTCCTATATTTTAGTAGTATAAAAATTCAAACTCAAATTTATATTTTAGTTAAGTTTCCTTCTCAATTTCTAAATTTAAATTTTTAAATAAATTAATTAACTTTCTTTTTGAAATGTGTAAATCAAGGCATAAAAGTTCTATAAAATTTTAAATAGTTTAACTAACTTTCTTTTTAAATTTAAATTTGTAAATAAATTAATTAACTTTCCTTTCAAATTTAAATTTTTAAATGAATTAATTAACTTTCCTTTTGAAATATGTAAATCAAGACATAAAAGCTATTTAAATATTTAAATAGATTAATTAACTTTCCTTTTAAATGGATTAATTACTATTTTTTTAGATTTTTAATAAAAATAATTTAACAATCCCATCAGTAACCATAGTGTATGGGAAAAGTTGAAAAGAGTGTTGCAGTAATTATGAGAGAAGTGAAAAATGCTTGTGGATTGGAAGAAGCCAATAGATGTTGAGGTTTTTTTTTAAAATAAAAAAATTAGAAAATTAAGATTGGGATATTGGAGCTCCCATAAGATTTGTCGGTTAGAAACTTCATTTTCCTTATATAATACTAGCCTATCACCCGTGCTATGCACGAGATAATTATAGATATTTATATTTGTTTTAATTTTTTTTAATATATAAATTATATTTTTTAAGATTTTTTATAAAAATAATTTAATAATCTTATCACTAACCATAGTGTACAGGAGAAATTAAAAAGTTACTGCAGTAACTATACACGGGCTGTATCTATAATTATTTGTATGAGAGAATTTTAAATGCTAATTAGGGATTTTGACCAAATCAATAAATGCAGGCATGTGGATTGAAAAAAGTTAATAAATGTTGATTAGGGGATTTTGACCAAATCAATAAATACTAAGCGTTTTTTTTTTTAAATAAAAAATTTAGAAAATTAAGATTGAGAGATTGGAGCTCTTACAAGGCTTGCGGTTTAAAAACCCCCTTTTTCTTAATATATTTACAATTATCTATATATGTGAATTGCAATTTTTAAATTTTCTTTTTAAATGTCTTTTTTTTTCATTTTTTATATTATATTAAAGTTTAATATTTTGATAATAATCATATGTGTTGGACTTTTCAAGGAATTAAATGTCTTCTTTTTTTTATTATATTATATTAACGTTTAATATTTTGATAATAATCATATGTGTTGGACTTTTCAAGAAATTTTTTTTATGTTTGTTCTTAATGCATTAAAGTGTTATTATGATGGATAATAATCATATGTGTTGAGACTTTTCAAGGAATTCATATGTGTTCGATTTTAAAGAATTTTTTTTATATTTGTTCTTAATGCATTAAAGTGTTATTATGAGGGTAAGACTTGGAGGTTGGGAAAAGTTAATAAATACTAAGGTTTTTTTTTTTTTAAATCAAAAAATCAGGAAATTTAGATTGGGAGATTGGAGCTCTCACAAAGCTTGAGGTTCAAAACTCCCTTTTGCTTAATATATAGTATAGATAGATATAGATACTAGTGGTAACCCGTGCTATGCATGGGACTTTATATATATATTTAAAAAAAAAAAAAATCATTACAATTTTCTTGAAGTAATTTAATATTTCGTCTTGTAGTGTACATGAAATTTATAAGTTAATTTTTATGTTTATAACTTTTTAAATTATTAGTTCAAAAAAATAAAATATATATATATCTATTTAGTGCAATTTTGATAATTTGTATTAAAAAAAGTTAAATCTGATTAAATGAGATTAAATGAGTTACGACATACCTCTTCCTGTTATAAAAATATACAAATTTAAAAGTTATAATTAAGACAAATATATAATTTTATTATTAACTGTGAAGTGAAGTACTTAATATAATACAAATATACAATTTTACTATAATTAAGACAAAAGGTCCGATTTTCAGTAGTGAATGATATTTAATAATAATTAATATTATTTTTTTATTAATCTAATAATCTAAGTTACATTTCTTTTGATTTCAATTTCATAACTAAAATACCATAAGAATATAATACACATACAGATTTCTAGTCTTTAAGAATAAGAAGGTTTCAAAATATTTTTAAACTATAGCGATCCCAGTTTCCCTTCTTTATTTGTTGTATCCGGACTTAGGTTCCGTGAAGTTGGTTGTTGTGTATATCTTGTTTACATCCTTTACTCCTTATATTTGAGTCCTGGGTTGTGTTGGGCAGATTTGAAACAGGTTGGTTGAGCTTAGAAACCAAAAACAGTTGCCCAGATTTTTTGCCTTCACGCTCGAGCGGAGCTTTTGACGCTCGAGCAGGACCTTCGTTGTTGCTTCTCCGCTCGAGCGGGTGTTTTGACGCTCGAGCGTGATTTTCCATCTCCCAGTATTTCCACTGCAGTGTTGGACGCTTGAGCGGGCGTTTGGACGCTCGAGCGGAAGTTTGTGTGTGAAGCTCAAGCGGGGAGTTGGACGCTCGAGCGGGGACCTAGTTCTACAAAAGTTCTGGGAGTGTGTATTCGGCGCTCGAGCGGCTGTTTGGACGCTCCAGCAGAAGTATGTGAGTGACGCTCGAGCGGGGGTTTCCACGCTCGAGCGGGGTGACTTTTATATAAAACCGAGATCCGGGTTTTTGGATCACTTTTTCACATCCTTTTCTCTCTCTTACTTTTCCAAAACTCCATTGTTGAGCCTCTCTCTCTCTAGAACCTTACTTTCTCTCTAGGTATTGATCAAGTAGGAGTTGTTTTCTCACCTTTGGCCTTTACAAAAAAGTTGTTGATGGTCGAGGACTATCTTTTGATCCAAGAATCTCGGGATTTCGAGCATTTCCGTTTTCTTCATCTTCTTCGTTGGGTGTCAACTTTTGAGGTAGGGATTCCTACTCACTCTTTGTCACGACCCAAACCCGGCCCTATGGGTTTAGCACCGTAACTGGCCAGTAATCCGAGATTACCGAAGGCCTGCTGAATAGTAATACAGTAAAACAGAGTACAGGGCCTGGCGGAAGCCAATACAGTAAATAAATAGTGTCCATTGAGCTGTGAAAATCTGTATGCCAAAAACATTTTCCATGCATTCATTCAGTTCAAACAGTACAGTCTATATACAGTCATATACAACATTCAGTACGGGAATCAAATCCCTCGATAACAGTATAGTAAACAGTAAACGGTTTATACAATTATACAAAACAGTCAAGAGACAGGTGGGGGACACAAAAACACCCCAAGCCATAGCATGGCGTCTCGGAACCTCGCAGTGAGGCACATAGGCTGGCTTGACAAAACTGGGGGACTAACCCACGCTCCTAGCTCCGGTCTGGCTGCTGAGAACCTACATATATATATAAACAGTGAGCTAAAGCCCAGTGAATAACATAATGTATAATGAGGTTAAGAATGTAATGTCCTTACAGTAATGAAAACAGTTCATTAAACAGTATTTCAGTCTTTCAGTATGTCAGTCAATCAATCATATGTGGTACATCCGTTAGCCTATAAACAGTAGGTCCAAAAGGACCGGGCCTCAACGGACCCAACAGTAGTGATGGCCATCAGTCAGTAAACAGTATGGTTCCACAAGGGAACCGACAGAGCTCTGTAACAGTAACAGTCAATGCTAAGGATGCCACAATACAGTTCACAATACAGGACATACATTCATTCAATAAACAATATCAGTTCAATAAACAATTTAGTTCAGTATTCAAAAGATAACCATTTTGAACATATCTTTACACAATCTGTTACTCACAGAGATTGGGCTACAGTATGCTAGAGCGCGTCCCCGAGTGCCAACCCTAAACAGTAAACACATTGAACACACTCTAAGTTTAACAGTTGGGGAAGTACAATAATTAACTTCCTATTATGCCTCGGTGTGTTCTACATCTATATCCTCATTAAGATGTCTTAAACTAGGCCTAAGGATGCCTAGGATGGGATGAGGATGCAAAGATGTATACAGAAAACATTTTCAGAATTTTCAGTCAAACAGAGCCCCGCTCGAGCGCAGGTTTCCCCGCTCGAGCGTACAGGCAAACAAAGGTCCCCGCTCGAGCGCAACATCCCCCGCTCGAGCGGACCAAAAAGTACTGGATAGGTGAAATCTCCGCTCGACGCCCGCTCGAGCGTGTCACCCAGTCCTCCGCTCGAGCGCCCAATTCTCCGCTCGAGCGGACTGATGCACAATGTAAGATGCTGGGAGCTCGACTTCTCCGCTCGAGCGCCACTTCCTCCGCTCGAGCGGACAACAGAAATCTGGAAATCCCAGATTTGAGTCCCAAGCTCAAAACCAAGTTCAAAAGCAATGTTTTCGATCCTCTTGGGCTATTTTCTGGAAAAACTCTTTTAAACACATAGAATAACATGTTTCAAAACTCAATTTAAGAAATCAAGGCCCAAGGGTGTTTCAATTAAATTCAATTTCAAACTAATTTTTCAAGAACATGCATGAACAACATTCAAATATGACATGCATGAGTTTCAAACCAATTTCAAGCTTCAAATCTTGCTCTCAAGAGCTCAATAGTTGGAAAACAAAGTGAAAACATGGACTTTAACTTAAACATGGACATGCATGTACAAGCCATCAAGAATTTAACTTCAAATGCACCAAAATGGGCATGCATGCATGATATATGCTCCAAATCAACATTATAGAACTAATTCATGGTTCAACTCTCAAATTTGGCATGAATCATGCAAGAATCAACCTTAAATACACAATCAAAGAGATGGATTCCTACCTTAAGTCTTGTATTCAAGGTTTAGGAGTTCAACTATGCAATCAACCTTCCAAATCTACAAGTCTCCTAGCAAAAAGAGATGAAATCAAGCCTTCCCCTCACTTACACTCTCTAATTTCGGTGGAGCAAGGAAATGGGAGAAGAAATGTTTTGATTAAGTGTATAAGGCTCCAAACAATGATAAGAATAAACAAAAGCCACTCAATGGCAAAATGGTAATTACGTCAAACTCTTCAATTGGCTTTATTTAATCTAGTTTAATCATTCCTAATCAATTTTCAGATAAATATACCATTAAATCATAAATATTCTACTGACTCCAAAACACTAAACGGTTCCTAATTCGGCCGCCGATAAGGCCTCCAATTAACAGTTCAAACATAAGAATTCAAACAGATATTCAATCAATCAAACAGATGCAATATGCAATTCAATATATAAACTCATTCAATTTCAGTTTCAGTTTCATTCAGTCTGTTCAGTAGTTCCTCCAATTCACTTATCAGTCATTATCAGTTCAGTTTAACAGAAATCAGTAACTAATTCAGTAGGTTATCGATAATCAGTACGAGGGTTGTTACAGTCTCCCCTCCTTATAAGGAGTTTAGTCCTCTAAACTCGAGTTACCTTCAGTTTGGAAGAAAACAGGATTCAGTGGAAACAGTTCTGGGTATCTTTTAGCCATGTCATCTTCCCTTTCCCAAGTGGCATACACACCACCATGGTTCTGCCAATCAACTTTCACTAGCGGGATCTCTTTGTTTCTCAGTTTCTTGATCCGTCGGTTTACAATCTGTATAGGCCGTTCCTCGTAAGTGTAGTCATCACTCAACACTATCTGAGTAGGCTCAATCACATGGAATGGATCCCGAAGATAATCTCTCAACATAGAGATGTGGAAGACGTTATGCATATGCTCCATTTCAGGAGGAAGTGCAACTTGACACGCCACCGGATTGATTTTCTCAACAATCTCATAAGGTCCAACGTATCTCGGCGCTAACTTGCCTTTGACTCCAAAACGAGTCTGGCCTTTCATTGGTGTCACTTTCACAAAAACGTGATCACCCACTTCATATTCTCGGTCTCGTCTTCTGACATCTGCATAACTTTTCTGTCTACTCTGTGCAGTTTTTAATCTTTGCTGTATCAGTTTTACTTTTTCAGTTGTTTCATATACAATCTCGGGCCCAAGTAACGGCCCATCTCCAACTTCTGCCTAGCAGATTGGAGATCTACACTTTCTGCCATACAATGCCTCGAAAGGCGCCATACCAATACTCGAATGGTAGCTGTTGTTGTAGGCGAATTCAGCCAATGGCAAATGACTTTCCCAATTTCCCTGAAAATCAAGGACACACATTCTCAGTAGATCCTCCAAAGTCTGGATGGTCCTTTCTGACTGTCCGTCTGTCTGAGGATGATAGGCACTACTCAGCCTCAATTCAGTACCCAATGCAGTCTGTAGGCTTTGCCAGAACCTCGATGTAAACTTCGAATCCCTGTCAGAAACAATAGACACAGGCACTCCGTGCAGTCTAACAATTTCATCAATATAGATAACAGCCAATTTGTCCGCATTATAAGTTGTCTTGACAGGTAAGAAGTGAGCAGATTTAGTCAGTCTATCAACAATAACCCAGATAGAGTCCATACCTTTTCTGGAGCGAGGTAATCCAACGATAAAATCCATCGTGATATGCTCCCATTTCCACTCTGGTATGGGTAAGGGCTGCAATAATCCAGCAGGTCGTTGATGTTCCGCTTTGACTTGTTGGCAATGAAGACATTTGGATACAAAGTCGGCAATTTCTTTCTTCATTCCCGGCCACCAGAAATTCAATTTCAAATCTTGATACATTTTCGTATTCCCTGGGTGGATAGAAAATTTTGAATTATGGCCCTCTTGCAGAATTCTTCTTTTCAGTTCGGTGTCATTCGGTACACACAGTCTTTCTTGAAATTTCAGTACATTATTCTCAAATTTGTATCCCGGTCTCGGTTTTGAATCTCTTTCTTCAATAATCTTCTTTAAGAAATCATCCAGTTGCTGTTTCTCTTTAATCTCTTCAATCAAGGCTGGTTGAGCAGAAATAGCAGCTAAGGTTCCACCTTGTTCCCTCAAAACAATTTCAATCTCAGACTTTTCAAGGTCACAAAGCAACTCTTTCTGTCCAGTCAGCAAACAAGCTAAGTTCCCAATCGATTTTCGGCTCAAAGCATCGGCAACGGTGTTGGCTTTTCCCGGGTGATACAGTATTTGTAAGTCATAGTCTTTAATCAGTTCAAGCCATCTCCGCTGTCTCATATTCAGTTCTTTATGTGTGAAGAAATATTTCAAACTCTTGTGGTCGGTATACACTTCACATGTCGCCCCATAAAGATAGTGACGCCAGATTTTCAATGCAAATACCACTGCAGCAAGTTCTAAGTCATGGGTCGGGTAGTTCTTTTCATGTGGTCTCAACTGTCGGGAAGCATAAGCAATAACTCTCCCATTCTGCATTAAAACACATCCCAAACCCTTATGAGAAGCATCACTAAATACAGTATAACCATCCGTACCTGAAGGTAAAGTAAGAACCGGTGCAGTCACAAGTCTAGTTTTCAACTCCTGAAATGCTGATTCCCGTTGGTCAGTCCAGTCAAATGATATCCCTTTCTGTGTTAACTGAGTCAATGGTAAGGCAATTTTGGAGAAATCTTTGACAAATCTTCTGTAATATCCAGCCAATCCCAAAAAGCTTCGGACTTCAGTCACATTTGTTGGTCTAGGCCAGTTCACTACAGCTTCAATTTTCTGCGGATCAACAGAAATTCCATCTTTGCTAACAACATGCCCCAAAAACATAACATGATCAAGCCAGAATTCACATTTAGACAGTTTACCATACAGTTTCTGTTCTCTTAAGGTTTGCAGGGCAAGTCTCAGATGATGTTCATGTTCTTCTACAGTCTTAGAATAAATCAATATGTCGTCAATAAATACCACAATAAAATCATCAAGGTACGGTTTAAAAATTCTGTTCATGAGGTCCATAAATGCAGCTGGGGCATTCGTGACTCCGAACGGCATAACTAAAAATTCATAATGGCCATACCTCGTTCTAAAAGCAGTTTTATCAATGTCTTCCGGTTTAACTTTCAGTTGATGGTATCCCGATCTGAGATCAATCTTGGAAAACACTCGTGCACCCTGTAACTGATCAAACAGGTCATCAATACGCGGTAAGGGATATTTGTTCTTTACAGTTACCTTGTTCAATTCACGGTAGTCAATGCACAGTCTCAGTGAGCCATCTTTCTTCTTTACAAACAAAACAGGTGCGCCCCACGGTGAAGTACTGGGTCTGATAAATTTCTTGTCTAACAGTTCTTGCAATTGTACTTTCAATTCTTTCAGTTCAGTTGGAGCCATTCTGTAGGGAGCTTTAGACACTGGCTGTGTTCCCGGAATTACATCCACGGTAAATTCAACTTCCCTATCAATCAAATCCCCTGGCAGATCATCTGGAAATACATCTGGGAATTCTCTCACTATAGGAATGCAATTCACATCAGTTTTAACATTATCATTAGCAGATACAGTCAGTACAGAACACAGATATCCTTTACACCCCTTCCTAATCAGTTTAACAGCTTTCACAGAAGAAATTAGATACGGAGGAGGTACTACTCCACTCCCATTAAACACAAATTCAGGCAAACCCGGTGGACGGAAAACAACTTGTTTCGTTACACAGTCAATGGTGGCATGATATTTTTGTAACCAATCCATCCCCAATATCACATCAAAGTGATCTATGTTTAACGGCAGTAAGTCAATAAACAGATGCATATCCCCAACAATAATTTCACAAGCAGGATACATATATGCACATGTCATGGATCCTCCAACAGGTGATGATACAGCTAGCAAGTAATTCATAGGTTCTAAGGGTCTATTCAATTTCCGTGAAAAAGCATGCGACACATAAGAATGTGTAGACCCCGAATCAATCAATACATATGCATTTTGAGCACAAATAGAGAGGATACCTGACACAACGGTCTCAGTATTCTGAACATCTCCCGGTACTAGGGCAAATACTCGGCCCTGCCTCACAGGCTCTTTCCCGGTAGCTTTGGGGTTAGGCTTTGGCGCTGCATTTGATGCTGCTGCGCTCGGTGTAGCTTTACTAATAACTGGTGGAGCAGAAGGGCAGTCTTTAATTCTGTGGCCCACCTTGCCACATCTGAAACAAGCTCCAGAAATCTGGTAGCAAACCCCTTTGTGCTTGTTGCCACATACGGAGCAGGGTGGAATAAATCCACTCCCTTGGCTGGGGTTAGTAGTTGACCCCGTATTCTGTTTCTTGTTCAACTGATTGTGCTTGCCTTTCTTAAATTTGAAACCCTGTCTTTTACCATGCCATTCAGTTGTTGGTGTTTCAGATTGTTTCACTGCTGCAATATTTGATTCGGCCATCAAGGCCCGATCAAGAACACCCACAAAAGTTGGCATTTTCAAAACATTTATTCGGTCCTGTATAGCAGCACTAAGGCCTCCTTCAAACCTTCTGGCCTTCTTATATTCGGTATCCACCATATGTGGTGCATACCTGGCAAATTCGGTGAATTTCTTCTCGTACTCGGCAACAGACATATTGCCCTGTCTCAGTTGTTTAAACTCAGTCACTTTTCTGTCCCTGATGCACTAGGGAAAATACTTTTCAAAGAAGGACTCCTTAAACTGAGTCCAAGTCACAATAGTATTCGCATCACGGGTCAACATCCACCACCTTCTTGCTTCTTCCTGAAGGGTGAAGGTTGCTAACAGTACTTTGTTGGCTTCGGAGCACGGAAACATTTCAAACAATTTCTCAGTCTCAAGAACCCAAGCTTCAGCCTTTAACGGTTCTAAGCCTCCCTGAAAGGACGGCGGTTTCATCTTGCTGAACTTATGGGTCAGTGCAATAATGTCCACCTCATTAACATTCACGTTTTGTACATTCTGTTCCGGTTGAACCGGAGGAGGAGGAGGTGGGGGCTGTTGGTTCTGTTGTTGATCTAGTCTTTCAATTACCAGTCCCATCAGTTGTTCTAGTCTGGCCATTCTGGCCTCAGAGGATGATGATTCAGGTTCATTTGCATTATCCATTCCGCTATAAGCAGTTATAACAGTTATCATTATAAGCAGTTGTACAATTAAACAGTTTAGCACTTTAACATGTATTCAGTCAGTCATAAGCACACACTTTTCAAATTCATGAGATGCCCTAATCGCTTTTCTAGGACACCCTAAGCTCGTTTGGACACGTGTGTGCGGTATAACTCGTGGTAAGTATCGCTCTGATACCACTCTGTCACGACCCAAACCCGGCCCTATGGGTTTAGCACCGTAACTGGCCAGTAATCCGAGATTACCGAAGGCCTGCTGAACAGTAATACAGTAAAACAGAGTACAGGGCCTGGCGGAAGCCAATACAGTAAATAAATAGTGTCCATTGAGCTGTGAAAATCTGTATGCCAAAAACATTTTCCATGCATTCATTCAGTTCAAACAGTACAGTCTATATACAGTCATATACAACATTCAGTACGGGAATCAAATCCCTCGATAACAGTATAGTAAACGGTAAACGGTTTATACAATTATACAAAACAGTCAAGAGACAGGTGGGGGACACAAAAACACCCCAAGCCATAGCATGGCGTCTCGGAACCTCGCAGTGAGGCACATAGGCTGGCTTGACAAAACTAGGGGACTAACCCACGCTCCTAGCTCCGGTCTGGCTGCTGAGAACCTACATATATATATAAACAGTGAGCTAAAGCCCAGTGAATAACATAATGTATAATGAGGTTAAGAATGTAATGTCCTTACAGTAATGAAAACAGTTCATTAAACAGTATTTCAGTCTTTCAGTATGTCAGTCAATCAATCATATGTGGTACATCCGTTAGCCTATAAACAGTAGGTCCAAAAGGACCGGGCCTCAACGGACCCAACAGTAGTGATGGCCATCAGTCAGTAAACAGTATGGTTCCACAAGGGAACCGACAGAGCTCTGTAACAGTAACAGTCAATGCTAAGGATGCCACAATACAGTTCACAATACAGGACATACATTCATTCAATAAACAATATCAGTTCAATAAACAATTTAGTTCAGTATTCAAAAGATAACCATTTTGAACATATCTTTACACAATCTGTTACTCACAGAGATTGGGCTACAGTATGCTAGAGCGCGTCCCCGAGTGCCAACCCTAAACAGTAAACACATTGAACACACTCTAAGTTTAACAGTTGGGGAAGTACAATAATTAACTTCCTATTATGCCTCGGTGTGTTCTACATCTATATCCTCATTAAGATGTCTTAAACTAGGCCTAAGGATGCCTAGGATGGGATGAGGATGCAAAGATGTATACAGAAAACATTTTCAGAATTTTCAGTCAAACAGAGCCCCGCTCGAGCGCAGGTTTCCCCGCTCGAGCGTACAGGCAAACAAAGGTCCCCGCTCGAGCGCAACATCCCCCGCTCGAGCGGACCAAAAAGTACTGGATAGGTGAAATCTCCGCTCGACGCCCGCTCGAGCGTGTCACCCAGTCCTCCGCTCGAGCGCCCAATTCTCCGCTCGAGCGGACTGATGCACAATGTAAGATGCTGGGAGCTCGACTTCTCCGCTCGAGCGCCACTTCCTCCGCTCGAGCGGACAACAGAAATCTGGAAATCCCAGATTTGAGTCCCAAGCTCAAAACCAAGTTCAAAAGCAATGTTTTCGATCCTCTTGGGCTATTTTCTGGAAAAACTCTTTTAAACACATAGAATAACATGTTTCAAAACTCAATTTAAGAAATCAAGGCCCAAGGGTGTTTCAATTAAATTCAATTTCAAACTAATTTTTCAAGAACATGCATGAACAACATTCAAATATGACATGCATGAGTTTCAAACCAATTTCAAGCTTCAAATCTTGCTCTCAAGAGCTCAATAGTTGGAAAACAAAGTGAAAACATGGACTTTAACTTAAACATGGACATGCATGTACAAGCCATCAAGAATTTAACTTCAAATGCACCAAAATGGGCATGCATGCATGATATATGCTCCAAATCAACATTATAGAACTAATTCATGGTTCAACTCTCAAATTTGGCATGAATCATGCAAGAATCAACCTTAAATACACAATCAAAGAGATGGATTCCTACCTTAAGTCTTGTATTCAAGGTTTAGGAGTTCAACTATGCAATCAACCTTCCAAATCTACAAGTCTCCTAGCAAAAAGAGATGAAATCAAGCCTTCCCCTCACTTACACTCTCTAATTTCGGTGGAGCAAGGAAATGGGAGAAGAAATGTTTTGATTAAGTGTATAAGGCTCCAAACAATGATAAGAATAAACAAAAGCCACTCAATGGCAAAATGGTAATTACGTCAAACTCTTCAATTGGCTTTATTTAATCTAGTTTAATCATTCCTAATCAATTTTCAGATAAATATACCATTAAATCATAAATATTCTACTGACTCCAAAACACTAAACGGTTCCTAATTCGGCCGCCGATAAGGCCTCCAATTAACAGTTCAAACATAAGAATTCAAACAGATATTCAATCAATCAAACAGATGCAATATGCAATTCAATATATAAACTCATTCAATTTCAGTTTCAGTTTCATTCAGTCTGTTCAGTAGTTCCTTCAATTCACTTATCAGTCATTATCAGTTCAGTTTAACAGAAATCAGTAACTAATTCAGTAGGTTATCGATAATCAGTACGAGGGTTGTTACACTCTTATAGTCTTTGATATAGATTTTTGATTGTTTTGATAAAATGTTGAAGTTGGGTGATTTTGGGACTTAGGATTTCAAAATGTTAAAAAGGGTTTTATTGTTTTGAGTTTAAAATGTATATTTTGGGTTTCAAAATAATGATATTGAGGTTGGTTGTTGATATTTGAACCTTTGGGTTAATATTGAGAGTTGGGGGAAAAAGTCCTAATTTGTTGTATAAATTAATTGGTATAATTAATTTGGGAAAATTGTGATTATTTGGAATTGAGTTGGAAATAATGAAATTGACTCATTATATTGTAAAATGGTGGAGTTGGATTTATTAATCGCTCACTTTTGAAAACATTGATATTTTATCTGTTGGAGCTTTTATTATCTGTTTAGAAATAATTGCTTGGGCTACTGGTGTAGGGTAGTTTTGATTGTTGTAGACAATGCATGATGATTAGGCAAACTAAAACTAATCAATTGGATGTGTCATAGAGTATGACGGTTGATAGAATACATTAACGTTATGTATTGATTGATTGTGTATATGACCAATGTATATATACGTTGTGTTGTGTGGGAGAAGATAGGGGATGTACTCCACGGTTTAGGGGAAGATAGGGGATGGACCTCTAAACCGGATGTTGTTGGGAGGAGATAGGGGATGGACTCCGTTGATACAGCTCATATGCTTGTCAGTTAATATGTTGATATAGCTCATATGCATATCTATGGAAGTGTTGATACAGCTCATATGCTTATCTGTTGAAATGTAGATACAGCTTGTATGCTTGTCTGTTGAGATGTTGATGTAACTAGTATGCTTATCTATTGTAAAATGGGAAACGTTTAATATGAGTCACTGTCTCATATAAGTTGTTGGCCAGGTTCTAAGCCGTTGATGTGAATTGTGAAATTGATAAGAAACGGAAAGTGAAATGAAACATGGACATAGTGGTCTTGTAATGGAAATGGGTTATGAATTGAATTGTGGAAATTGAACATTTATCAATTGCTAATGTCTTAGTTACTTCTCATACTGTGTTTAGCATATCTTTACTGGGCGTTGGCTCACCCTATATGGGACATTATTTTCAGGTACAGGTAGCATGTCACCTCCAAGGGCATAACTTGGATGATGATGAGAGTTGAAGACTCTTTTTGTTTATTTTGTTTGTATTACATGTATATCAAGCTAAGGGCTTATTTTGTATAGAGTTAGTACTCTTCTTTTGTGTAACCAAGTGTTGACTTGGAAAGTTGTAAGCCCATAGGGCATTTGCTTTTGTTATTAACATGTAATACTGTTGTAAGAACTACTCTAATGAATAGAAATGGTTAGTTTCTTTTATATCAATGTATGTCTAAAGTGATGGGTTTTATGTATTTTTTTTAGAGCGTTACATAAACTTTCATCATTTTCTTTTAATTTTTTTTATTTAATTTGATTTTAAATTTGAATAAAAATTTTGATTTGATATGAATTACTTTAACTTTTTCATTAAATTTTTATCAATTTTTAAAAGAACTTTCATTCTTATCCCATTTTTTTTTCTTTTCACCAATTTTGATTGGAAAAAAAATAATAATTTTCAACGTTTCATCTTTTAAAATTTTTATCAAATTATAATTTGATAAAAAAAAATATATTAAGGGTTGAAGATTCTCTAAATTGGAATTATAGTGAATTAACGTATTGAAATAGTCAAATTTGAGTATATGGTTGGTTGGAATATATAATTTAATTAATTCTCTTATCATATTTGTATAAAAATTGACACTTATGACTACATCATTGTAAGTTAGATTATGGGAAAAAAAAAATTGAGGTGTCAAACATTTTCCATTTGTAAATATCCTACATATTAAAAAAAGAAAAAAAAATGTGTAACTTTTGGATATGTGTTTATCAATTTTGTTTTATAGACATAAACAAATGATGTTTCAATTTAAAAAATTAAAAAGTAAAAAAAAAAAAAGATTGGGCTTTTTTAGAGATAAAAGAAGCCATCTAACTCTTTTATATATACTATCTAAGATGAGGGGTGGCGTGGGCAGTAGAGTAGGCGTGGGTGGTGAAGGCTTTGGGAGTTCTAGCTGCAGAGGTGTGGGTCTTGGCAGAGTGGGTTGGTGATTAGAATTTAGTTTGGGTGGTTCGGGCAGCTTGGGTGTTGGTTTAGTTTATTTGGTTTGTTTTAGGTGTTTTGCTGGGTTGATTATGTGGGGATTTTTGTATTTTATTTTCTAGTTAAGTCCTTCTTAATTTTTTTTTGTTTAAAAAATCGAGAGGCTAATGGGTTGGTTGTATGGATGCGAGTAGCAGTAGTAGGGGTATTTTTATACTTTCTGAATCTCTCTCGATGCATGTCA